>JARQAD010000001.1:2023118-2568118 GCA_029955455.1 Quercus agrifolia
TTCATATTGCAGGGATTGCACCTTATCACATTGCAGACAATATAATCCAATATATGTTGTAACACAGTGGAAAAAACAAAATCTAGGCAATCAATCAATCTCTCTCTCTCTCTCTCTCTCTCTCTCTCTCTCTCTCTCTCTCTCTCTCTCTCTCTCTCTCTCTCTCTCTCTCTCTCTCTCTCTCTCTCTCTCTCTCTCTCTCTCTGTGTGTGTGTGCAGAATTTGATAAAATAGAATTGATGGACTTGCTTTGGTGGAAAGTCCCAATCAATCAAGAATATCTTTTAGGGGCTTATTCAGTTCTAACTTCTAACCTCTAAATGTGAAATGAGCAAGTTCATGATGTTGGGTCCTATTTGAAAACTCACAATTCCTCATCATCCAACTCTTCCAATGTCTACCAAACTACCCTAGAAGCTATAGGGGCTGTTTGGTATGATATTTTAAGTAATACTTTTTAGTTTTTAAACAACATTATACGTATTTTCATACATTTTTTTACCACATATATTTTTAAAAAATACAAACAACATTACTAAAACAATTGTGCATAAATTCCACCACTGCCAACCCACAACATGGTACTCCATTTTGTTTTTTTGTTCGGAAATAATTTCTTCTCTGGCTGTGTTTGGTTGCTGTAAAATGTTTTCCGGAAAATACATATTTTCCTGGAAATGCTAATTTCCGGAAAAGGAAAATGTTTCCATGTGTTTGGTTACATTTCAAAAAATTTTCCGGAAAATATTTTCTGGTGTTTGGAAAAGAAGAAGGAAAACACAAATCAGAAAACACAAAGCCACAACCCAGGAAAAAAAATCATCAACGATCACAACACAAGATCGCGATCACGGCGCGATCGCGATCGACGAGATCGCGTTCGACGGCGCGCGATCGCGATCGACGGGCGCGCGATCGCGATGGCGCCAGATCGCGATCGACGGCGCGATCGCGATCTCTCGCCGTCGATCGCGCCCGTCGGACCTGGAGCTGGAGCTCGCGATCTCGGACTGGATCTTCTCCTCTCGCGCGCGCGCGCGCTCTCTCTCTCTCTCTCTCTCTCTTTTTCCGGAAGTGAATTGAAGTGAAATGAGGGGAGAAATTCATTTCCGGGTCAAAGGTGAAATTTGTGGTCAACCGGAAATCATTTTCCGGAAAATAATGTTTTACGTGACAGCCAAACGCATGGATTTTCCGGAAATTGATTTCTGAAATTGGTTTTCACCCGATTCAAACGCAGCCTCTGTTTATTAACAATGACCGAGTCACGGGTCTTTGTCTAGCCATCAATGAGTGCATATGGCATGTCTTGATGATATGATCACTCATTGTTTGTTGATTGTCCACATTGTGCGTCAAGTCCTGATGATATGAACAAAAGGGAGAGCTTGTCAATATCAATTGATAGGAAGGGTAAAAGTTAAAAGTGATAATTGCATTTGAGTCTTGAATTTCCTGATGATATGGACAGAAGAGTAGAACTTGGTTGCGCAAGATTTAGATCAGTATTTAGATACTGATTATTAGGTTCCCTTTTTAAGATTCTGCTATATGAATTTTTTTCATAGGATGAAACTTTATTTTTTAGTTAAGTATCCACATGTCAGAATCTTAAGAGATGAACCTAAGAACTGCATCTAAGGTATTGTACCTAAGTTTTGTCAAACTTGATATATATACTTCCAAAATAAATGGCTATAAAATTAGAAAAGGGTAAAAGTAAAGGTATTCATGAAGCCCTTTATTTATTTATTTATTTTTTTGAGAGAAAGTCATGAAGCCTGCTTTATTCTCTAGTAGGTCATATATTTCTCAGGGAAAATTCTTAGGTACTCTCGGAACACGGAAAAATGATGTTTTATTCTCTCACATTCATGGTAGATCCCACCATGAATTTAATGAGTAGATCTCACCATAAATGTGAGAGGAAAGAGTATCATTCTCTGTATTCCGAGAGTACCTAAGAGTTACTCATTTTCTAGGAATATCATTATTATATGCAGTTAAAGTATAATATAAAATTAAAAAAAAATTGGAAATTTGATATACAAAAGAATTACTTTACCATAACTTTTGAGTGAATTTGTGTGTTTTTGTATTAGAATCCATTTTTCTCTCTCTTGTGTGTGTGTTTGTTTCTTAAAAGAAAATTTTGGATTGAGTAAATGAATAAATTTAGAGTTACAACTCACAACTAATCGTACACCCAATTTTAGAATTTGTTGACTTATACAATTGTGAATGGTAAATATTTTATGCTCACTACTAACTTAAGCAACCCTTCATTTTTCATTGATCACGCACAATTGTACAAGTTAGCGAAAACTTTGAAAGCATTAATGCAATTTTTTTGAGGTGGGCTTGAAACTAATTTCTCAAAAAAATTGAGTTTTTTTTTTAATGGAAAAAAAAAAAAAAAAAAAAAAAAACTTGTTTATAAGGCTATCCAAAGAAACATATTCTGGACGAATCAATAGAAAGGGATGAAAAAGGTGAATAATGCAAAGCACTATATGAATGTGTTTCATCCGGGAATGCAAAAGCTTACTGAAATATGAGTGAAGTTCACATTTGAGGCAACTTTATAGCTATTTTATTATTAAGAGAAAAAAAAATTATAGCTATTTTATTATTTTAAGAAATTATAGTTATTTTAGAGCTAACCAAGTCTTCTGTATTTGTAGGTTTTGATTTGTATTATGTGAATAAATGATGCAACATCGGGATAGTGAACACTCAGACTATGTAAAATGAGTTTCTCAAAAAAAATAAAAAATAAAAAAAATAAAGACTATATAAAATGACATGCAAATAACCCATCATTCTCAATCATGATGTTGCAACTGATAAAATGAGTCTAATATTTTTGTGGTCGATCTCAATTCTCATTTAGCATCCACGTCGGTGGTGCTGAAGATTTTAACATTTAACATTTTAAAAAATTATTTTATCTATTTTAATACATAATTTCATGACAAACCCTACATTAATGTTCTTGTTTTTTCCATTAGTCAAATACTATTCATTCTTTTATTAATTTCTTTATCATTTCCTCTCTGCCACAAAACTCAGCAAAATAAATAAAATAATAATTTTTTATGCCTTTTTGCTATAGTGAACTGCCAAGCTGGCAGTTCACTGTAGCAAGAGAAGGCAAAATTTTTTGCCTTTCCATCATTAATGCTGGACACTAAATTGAAGTTTGAGGTGGTGATAAAATTGCTTTTGTTGCTCAAGAATATTCAATCTGTTATAGATGCATGAAGTTAAATGGATTGACGTTACTTTAGCTGATTATTTTAGATTTATTTTAAATGGCAAATAGATTGACATGACTTATCACCTTTATTATAGGTTTTTTTTTTTTTCACTATATAATTATTACATAACTTGAATAACACGGTAACTGAACTTTTAAATCTAAGAAAATGCATTCTTTTTACTGAATCTTTGTAAGGTAAACGTCAAATTTTAAATCCAAGAATAATTATCACGGGGAAAGTGTTTATAAGTTCAATTTTTATCGTATCTATTAGAAAATTAATGAAATTATTTGAAGGGACTATAGAAGCAAGTCAATTATTTTTTTCCTTTTTATTTTTATTTTTTTATATCATCTTATTCTTTTCTAAGTATATAGTAGTTTTTACAACAATGCTAATGACGATTTTTTTTTCTTAACTCACCACTGTTAAATTGTGAATGGAGCATCGTTACTTTTACAAGAGTCTACACTTCTTCTACATCATCGCTCAACCCAAACAAAACCTTGAACTCCAAAAAAATTCTTCACCTAAATGGAACCTGAAACTCACATTTTCCCTCTATATGACACCACTCTCACCTCACAAAGGCAATCCTTGACCCCCACAAAAATCCCTTATCACATGTCCGGACCCTGCCTGCTTACCTCATCACCTTTCCCAAATTTTCGCTCATCTGAAATCAAGGAAACAAGTAAAACAACCTATCTATGACACGTGTAATTCATCCCACTTGGGTACATTTCCTGTATTGAATGTATAATCTGATCATGATGTGGAATTGACTCTATTAAATTAAATCCTCTAAGTCTTCATTCCTTAAGATTGGATCTCTGTTTTTCCTTTGACCCTCTGTTGCATTGTGCCCTGCATCCAACTGCAGTGTTTCACGCTTCTGTGGTGCAGCACAGGATGCACCCTGATGCCTCAATACACGATCAGATGCACTCACTTGCTGCTTCCCTTGCAATTGTATGCTATCATCCTGCTTGGAAGCTTGTTGCTGTATAAGACATGCATTGGACTCAGCATTGCTTTTAACACAGGTCATTTCCCAATTGTTATCGTTATCATTATTGGTTATCTCCGTTTTCAATTTACCATATAGTTAATTTGGAAGCACAAGCATAGTGTTGATATTATTGGAGAATATCATTCTTTTTTAGAAATAACTGAAACATCCGTGTAAGAATATATTTGGTTCTCATATGATTCAATAGTCAACAGTTGGCCATTATATATATATATATATATATATATTCGTATCTCCATGCGAAGATCGACCACAAAAATCTACACCATCACCATAGAATTGGTCCATTAAGGATGTTTTCACTGCATTTAGGTACGCATCCTGCACAATGCAGACAACCAAACAATGAATTCTATCATTTAGACAATTAGACCCGTGACTCGGT
Organism: Quercus agrifolia; assembly: GCA_029955455.1. NCBI lineage: Eukaryota > Viridiplantae > Streptophyta > Magnoliopsida > Fagales > Fagaceae > Quercus > Quercus agrifolia. Next base: position 2,027,800 of record JARQAD010000001.1, read on the forward strand.
CGTTGTTAAAAACCAATGAAGAAATAATTTTCCGAACAGAAAAAAAGGGAGTATTATGTGGGTCTGCAGTGGGAGAATTTATAGCTTCAGCACAGGTTAACTGCAACGCTTAGACACTTACAAATATGTATTTCTTTCCTCACAAATGACAGATTTGGCTTGGTTTTCTGCAGGGTAGTGCTTTGGAAACTAGTGCAGCTGGTGGGACAAAGAGACAGCATCCATGAACTCTTCATCAGACTCAAGAGCGCTCATTGAATCCGGTGGAAGGCACATCTCCAAATCAATGCTTCCTCCTTCTTTACCTGGGTATGAGGAAACTTTCCCATCAAACTTGTTTGCATACCCACTGCGAAGTGCCACTGCTTTCCCCATTCCAAATTCATTCCCGTACTTGTTGAATCTGGGTGAACTTCCCATCATTACACTGTATGGATCAAACAACCGATCAAGTTGGTAAACAAAGGGAGACTTCAGCCAGTTATCAAGCCAGCCACGCACAACCTTGTCAGTGTGGTTAGCCACAAGCTCATGCAACTTCCACGCTGCCCATCCATGATTATGTTCAAGCAATTCACCAGCCGTGGTTACTGCTGCCCCCGTAGAAATTGAGTTTCCAAAGTAATCATTAGGCAAGTGTGGCTCCATCCTTGCCCTGTTATTTATGGCCAACCTGCAATGAGTTATCTGATCATGTGGTAGATGGCGTGCACACGTTATGCACCTCCAGACAAGTGCAGACAAGGATTGAAAGGAAGAGATTTTGTTGGTATTGGATTCTGCATTGGCTTTTGCTTTGAGTTTTGCTATGGATTCCGAAGAGAAGTGGAACATTCTCTCTCTGAGTTTTGGTGCTTCAAATCTGGAAATGAACTCATTTTGGTGTTTGAAAGGGAGGTTGAGGATTGGACCACCATCAGGAAACCATCGCTTATGGATAGGCGGGCGTGTTAGAGAAATGTTATTTCCCTGTGCCTGAAAAATCTCAGACCAAGCATTAAAGAAATGCCAATAGGAGGTTCCATCAACAATAGAATGGTTCATGGAACATCCTATAAAGATGCCATCTTTAAGTTCTGTTACTTGAACCGTAAGCAAAGGCCTCGTATGACCATCATGGTTGACCGCCCTGTCGTGATCAAAAAAGGATTGAACGATTGATGGTACCTCAATCGGAGAAAGGATATCAGATATAGTCATGTCTAGAGTAGCATAGATGAATTTGGCTCCAGGGCTGTTACTGCAGTCAACAAAAACCAGGCTTGAAGGTGGGTTTTCATTTATTTGTGTCACAAGGCGGCCTGAAAGTGGGTGGAAATGGACAAGGGCCACAGAGAGGGACTGCTTAAGCTTGTCCAACAGAGACTTGATGAAGTCTGCTTGGGCATTTGCTGAGGGAGGTTTGTTGTAAAGAAGACCCTTCTGGATATAGTGTGCAGAGAGCATGGTAAGATCCCATCGTGACAAGTAGAAGGGCCTCTTTGATTCTTCTAGAGCATACTGTGGTTTGATAAAGCACTCTGAGATGTATCGGATTTTAGGAGAAGTAGACATCAGAAATTGGTTATAAAATTGTTTAAAGGGGGCTAAAGGGCTAAGTGGTACTCTTCAATCTCCTGAGTTTTGATTAGCCATTCCGGTTAATATAGTTGAGGATTTGCTGATGTTTGACTGGTCTCTCCCATTTGTTCTCCAATTAAGCATTATTTTATATATTCTGTTATTCTTTATTGCTGAAAGTTGTTTTTTACATGTTTTTGTTGTTTTTTTCTTCTTTTTTTGTGACATGGTTCTACAGACATAATATTGTAGAAATTAGAATTCAAACACTTAAGTAACTAAAACGCAAACAATGGCTACTTTTTACAAAACAAGAGTTTCATCTTACATCATATTCATGGACTACTACCTAAACCAACTATACTACAACGATTGGCTTAAGAGAAACCTTTATTTTGGGTTACATTATGCTTGGAGGAAAAAATGAATATGATAATTTCTCAAGATATATATATATATATATATATATTTGTTTCTTTTTATAAAAAGTTCACTCTCAAATTATATTTGAGATGATTCTTGTATATAAGACCAATCTTTTTATATCTATTTTCAAATTTTATTTTGAACTAGAGTTATTGAATTTACATCACACAAGTTAGCAACTAGTTTAAATAATTTAACAATTCATGAAACTAAAGTGCACTTATTTTTTAAGGCTTAATTTTTTTTTTTTTTAAGATTCTATTATTTTATTTTATATTATTTGTATTATCAATTGTAATTTTGGGTTATGATAAAAATTCTTTTTTATATAATACTAGATGTTAATCTAGAAAGTTCAGCAAAAGATTATATAATAAATTATAGGAGTATTAATTAATAAAAAAAAAAATCAAATCAAATCAAAAAATTTGTAATATGTGTAAAAATATATTAGATATTGTTTTCAAAAACTAAATATGATTTAAATTTATTTATTTTATTATAATTGCGTGTCTAATTGGCTTTAACTTTTTTTTTTTTTCTTTTTTGAAGAATCGTGGCTTCAACTAATATGTAACAATTTAACATCCTTCATAATTCTAAAAATTAAAAACCAAGATAGAAAAATGTAAATTATAATTAGTTGCTAAATTGCGCGGGGCATGAAAATGTTTGCACAAAGTGCTGATATGAGCAAGATCAAGATTCTTCCTTAATTGCAACTAGTCAATGCTTAAATCATAAATTTTACGTAGCGTATTAATTTATTGTATTTTTTATTATAATATTCTACTCAATCATTTATCACGCATAAACACAATGAGATAAGCTAGGAAAATCAATGCTTAAATCATAAATTTTACGTAGCGTATTAATTTATTATATTTGTCATTATAATACCCTACTCAATCGTTTATCATGCATAAACACATTTACATGAGATAAACTAGGAAAACCAATGCTTAAGAGTAATATTAAATAATTATTAAATATTTTTATTTAAACTAGGAAAATCAATGCTTAAGGGTGTTGAGGGCCATTTGTGGAAGCCCAGCAGATAGAAAGGCCCAATAATGAGGGCCACAAGGAATTGATAGTATAAATAGCAAAAAAAACCATTAGGCCCAAGCGGCAGGAATAATGGGTCACTGGCCCAACAAATGTATACATGGCCCTTGAAAAGGCAAGCGGGCTCAAAGAAACCAGGAAAGAAAGAAATAGCATCCCATGGGCAGAGTATGAGTTAGAAAAGTGAGAAAGGGTCGCCGCAGGCCCAAGGTAGTGTAAACTAAGAGAGTAAGGGGTTTATGGCAGGCTCATAAATTCCAAAGATAAGGATAAGGTTATTGGGCCGGGGAAGCCCAATGAAGTTAGTAACAAAGCTCATGGGAGTGTGGAATTAGCAAACAGGCCGAGGAAGCCCAAAGAATTAGCAAACGGGCCGTGGATGCCCAAAGGGAAACCCAAAGGGACATAGGAGCCCATGAGTAAAAACAAAACAGTGCCTGTGACAGGCCACTGAGAAAAGGGATAAACGGCCGGCCCAAAAAGGGGTCCAGCAAGATTAAGTCATTACGGCAGGAATAACAAATCAACGTGACAAGCAGTAAAGAAAACCAAAAGTGGGCTAAAGAAATGTAAAGCCCATTATCATACGAGACCCAGCTCCTGATTGGAGCGAAAGACCAAAAGAAAGCCCGCATGAAAGGCTAGGAAACGCAGACGGAGAATCTCCAGGTTGCGGCAGACACATGAGCAGCAGGTAGACTCTTGGACAAATTTGAAAGGGAAGCACGCGCAAGGCCCAGGCGCCACCAGCCTGTACCCAGCCAATATAGGACATGGTGGGGCCATGGGCTAGAGGTAAGAGGTAAAGGGGGGTGTGGTTTGGTGGTGGGGAGAGGGGAAAAGATCTATTCACGGCTCCTGCTCAAGTCTCTTTTGGGAGGTACGTCCTGCTGGAATGATAGACCACCCAAAAGAGGCAATTTGAGAGGGAACCGTTGGGTGCATGCTCTAAGAGTGGGGAGAGAAGGGATTAACATCGTGGCAGGAAAGGCTACGACACACAGAGGGACAAAATGAGTTCGCCTCTGTCTGGCAAGGGTTTATGTCGCACAGTGTGGTCGGCAAATACACCCAGACCAGACAAAGGCGGTTAAGGGGCAAGACCGTAAAATACTAGTCACGGCAGGCGCTATAAAGAGGCCCTTGCCGTGCCTTGTAGAATGGGTCGAAAAACAGAGCACATTTTACAACGTTAAAAGAAAAAACAGAGCAGGAGGAAAAGAAAAAAGATAAGAACGAAAACAGAGAAGAAAAGAAAGAAAACTAAGAAAGAAAGAAGAAAGTTAGTTCAATGAGCATGCATCAATAGATCGGTTTCCCTCTCTCCCCTTTCAAATCTTACCTTTCTCCAAAACGCAAACAAGGACTTTCCCTTTGGGGCAATAACCATTCAGGACTGACTCCCTCAAAGCCATTAATCCCCATGGCAGGATTTTTCCTGGGGGATTATTTGCATTGAGAAGAGGCGTTCTCCCCTCTTTGGCTTTGCTGCGGCAGACTAAGCTTAAAACTTAATTTTTGCCCATTTGAACTAACCAGTATTATTATCTTCATTTTCCTTGTTGATTGATATCATTATGCCTGTAATCATGTTTTACTAGTAGGGAATACATAGCAATCTGTTTAAATAGGCAGAATACTCTGTTTTAGTCATTATTATATCTGTCTGCCATAACTTGTCTGCAACAGTTCAGCCTGTCATAACTTACCTGCTACAACTCTGCTTGCCGTAAACTTGCTCCTAGCAGACGTGGCATAAGTTTGTACACAAACCGGCCCAAGTTGAGTTACAATTGGACCGGCCCCAGCTCCCTTACTCAGAAATAATATGGCCCATCGTCGCAGGAGACAGCCCAGCCCATTACTGCAGGCGGCAGTCCAACCAAAAAAGGCCCCTACAAAGGGTAAGATGGGTATGTTAAAAGACATGAAGAAATAGAAAGTTGTGGTGCAAACTTAGTCAATTAATGAGGTTATAGTAAAAATAAGTCAACGTGATATTTTGGGTAACAATAAAAAATACTTAATGAAAAGAGGTAAAAGAAAATAAATGCAAAATTAGAGCATTACATAGCATGACCTCATGCACTCTTGCATGAAGTCTCTGTTTATATATATATATATATTGATTAAAAAAAAAAAACATTGGAAATTTGATATGCATAAGAATCACTTTACCAAGACTTTTAAGTGGAATTGTGGTATGTCTTTGTATTAAAACCCATTTTTCTCTCCTTTGTGTGTGTGTGTGTGTGTTTGTTTTTCAAAAAAAAAATTGGACTGAGTAAATGAATAAATTTAGAGTTACAACTCACAACTAATCGTACACTTAATTTTAGAATTTGTTAACTTATATGATTGCGAATGGTAAATATTTTATGCTCACTACTAACTTATGCAACCTACCACTTTTCATCGATCATGCACCATTAATTGTACAAGTCAGAAAGAACTTTGAAAGCAATATTAATGCACTTTTTTGAGGTGGGCTTGAAACTAATTTCTCAAAAAAAAATTGAGTTGTTTTTTTCAAAGGAAAAAAAAAAAAAAAAAAAAACTTGTTTATAAGGTTATCCAAAGAAACATATTCTGAACGAATCAATAGAAAGGGATGAAAAAGGTGAATAATGCAAAGCAGTATATAAATGTATTTCATCGATCTGGGAATGCAAAAGCTTACTGAAAGATGAGTGAAGTTCACTTTTGAGGCAACTTTATAACTATTTTATTATTAAAAGTAAAAAAAAAAAAAAATTATAGCTATTTTATTATTTTAAAAAATTATAGTTATTTTAGAGCTAACCAAGTCAAATGTAAAGGTAAGAACTTGGGGGACCCAAGAAATAGCTAGTGTGGGTGTAAAATTCCATTTTCTTCTGTATTTGTAGGTTTTGACTTGCATTATGTGAATAAATGATACAACATTGGGATAGTGAACACTCAGACTATGTAAAATGACATGCGAATAACCCATCATTCTCAATCATGATGTTGCAACTGATAAAATGAGTCTAATATTTTTGTGGTAGATCTCAATCTCTACAGTGAACTGCCAACCCATTTTTATTTCATCCCCTTTGTTTTTACCCAACATTACGTCCTAATAAAGTCCTTATTTGATCCCAAAGATTGTATAGTTCAGATATTGATATAACTGAATAAAAGGTATGATATAAATATTTTTTGGCATCCTTTCATGAGACTACTTGTTCTTTCTTGATTAAATGTTTTTCATGTGATTTATATGTGAAATGTTTGATTTTGCTTACATTATTCTGCTCACATATATTGTTGAGAGTGTTGCACCCTATTTTAAAGTGATTTCATTTGTTGAGTGACAACACCGAAAAAATTTGAGTTGAAGCATACTTTCAAATAAAGATTTGAGTAAATTTTATTCTAAAACTAAGAGTGTGTTTGGGTTAGTTACCACTTTTCACATTGAGTTTTGATGACATGTGAAATTTCTTGGCAATTGTAATGTTTTTGAACTTGAACTATTCCTCTTTTGCAAAAGGATAATGAAAAATAGAAGAAAAGAAAAAAGTTTGTTTTTGTCTGATTTTCTTTGTTTTTCCTGTTTTAGTATTCATACTTGGAATTTTGTCTGTATATTCACTACACACCCCCCATGAGACTATAACCCGTCCGCTAGTATAAGTTAGGGGTTTAAAGGCTTGTTGCATATGCTAAATGGAATCGAAATTTCTAGCAAAAGTAGATTAATTAAGATTTTATTTTTCTTCATTTAAATTTATTTATTTATTTTACTTTACTTGTTTTTCTCGAAGAATAACAAAATGTAGGTTTGTGGTCTCATATTTGCATATTTAGCTTTACTTTTATGCTATTTTGTAGCTGATTATAAATAACCTTTGTTTTATATGTAATAAAAGTTTTACATGGTAGTGGACTTTATTTGAGACAAAATGATAGATTCTAATTCAAGTGGGTTGAACCCAAATCAGACTTGAAGACCTACAAGATGTGAGTAAAGCCTAATCAAAAGTGAAGGCAAAGAAAAGAAAGAAGTTATTTGCGTGACCATGCTAGAACAATTTACAATGAAGTTGAATGTAATTGACTCAAGCCACCAGTGTAAATTAAAAGAAGAGTAAAGCAAAGAAGGTGTGAAGCATAAAGAAAGAATAAAAGAAGCCTACTTAGTACTTACGCGGATCTGATGTGATGGCGAGTAATGCAATGGGCCAATGGGTTTGAATGGTATTTTATTTGAAGGTCTTAATGCATACTTGTTGGAGGGCCTTCACTGAAACACAAATAAGTGAGCTGTGGAGGCTTTAGGCTGCCTCAGGTTTTCATTCAAGCTTTAGGTCGGCCGCATGTGTATTAGTATATAAAGGGAGCAAAACAGAAAAATAAAGGGCAGACTGCTAGGGCTGCACCTAGCGGTTAGCTTTGTGGCTTTCCTCCATGACAGTTTTATTGTGACAGTTACTTCCAAGGGTTGAAATATCATCTTGTTTGTGTTTGCATGAAGATATCAGAGAAATTTTTACAAAATTAATCCATCCTATTGAAATCTGAAACCAAAATTGGAAATATTAATTCCCTTTCTATGAACGTCTTTGAAAATTATCATCAAGTAAAAAAGAGGAAAAGGCTGATATCATTCATTTGAACTCTGCAAAGTTCATTCTAGTTAGGATTATGATTTTGCAAGATATGTACATTTTATTGGCAGCAGTTCAATTTTGATAGTTCTCCACAAGTCTCCATTTTCATGCTATCGTCTCCCATATGTATTAACGCTATATTCATCTAGGACGCAATTCTTCCAATGTCTGCAGCTACAATGGCTTTGCCTCCTCTATCTATCAGAGCTGATTTTGGAGTTCTTTCCACTGCTGTAGCTTTTGTCCAAATGGGACAAAGGGCTTCTCAGACCATTCTAAGAGATCATTGACTGACTCATTGGATCTAAAAGACCCTTTCATACGGCTGGAATTAGGTGGTCCTACTGTCTTTCTTGCTTGCTGGGGGTGAAAACAAATGATATACTTTCAGCTGTGACGGTAACTATTATGTATTTGGAACTATTCTAGCATATAATCCTCTAGATGCTTGTTTTGAATGCATTCTTAGTATGCAAACAGTGACTTATGCAAATAGTATAGGAACAATGCAAACTTATATCAACAAGCTATACCTAATGATTACTACTTTTTACCTGTTAAAGCTACATCAAAAACACTACTTGATATCTCGATAACTTAAGTTGCAGTTGCCAAAATTGTACATTCGATATGGAAATGCTAGGTCAGGAAGAAAGTCAAGCAGCCGCTCCATGAGCAAAATATTGGATACTTTATTGTCATGATCGATCAGGTCGTTGGTGCGTTTGCTTTGGCTATAGTCATGATTTTGAGTTTTCAATTAGTAGCCAAAGCAACAAGCTTAAGGGCTTACTTTGGAGCATGTAATTCATCTTTACAATAACCTTAATTTTTACAACATCACATATACACCATTGCAGATTTTTTTTCATTTTTTTTCACCGTGCACAATTAGCCCTGTTGATGATAATTACGAAATAAGTGTAAAATTTATTGTGGTCCTAAAATTTTTATGAGGAAATCACAATATTCATGGCCAAACAAGCCATATGAATAGGTTGCTTGTCCATCTTAATTCTTATCACTATTTTGAAATTTCATAAATACAAAACATGAACGTCCTGAGTAATATAGTACCCAATTTGAATATAAAAAAAAAAATTCCCAAATTCATTTATTAGATATGGAAGGTGTTGTCGTACAATTATTTGTGAACTTATTGCAAATAAAACTAAGACTCGTACATATTCACGGATGAAATGTCAAATGTCTCCATCAGCTAATTTCTCACAAGAGGCCAATCTAGGGTACCTTTGTGCTGTCACAGCATGTTGATGATTTCCTAAACAACGAGCTAGACTCTAGCTTAAAAAGAACCTGTCAGAAATTTCCAAGGCTAAAGCATTATTTTTTCATCTAAAAAATTGTGTCGGTGAGAGTAGTAATGAATAAATTGCAGAGTACTGTGTGATTGAGAAGTAACTTTTCTGCAGATAAGTTGATGAACTTGGTTGTTGAATTTACACATGGAAAAGACGTAACAAAAGGATGAACCAAAACAAAAGGAGAGAAGATGACAAAACCACCCCCCCCAAAAAAAAAAAAAAAAAGAAAGAAAGAAAGAAAAGAACGTTGCGACTTGCAATGGAGTATTTCAGTAGAGGCTAAAGCTTCAAGAAATTCAAATGAGTGTAAGCAATGATGTTAGGAAATTTATAAAGAAAAAACTCTAAAGCGAGGGAGGCAATGCTTGATTTTTATTTTTTAGTGATTGTTCATTTCATACGTTCTTGAGTTGCCGATTTTCTTTCTCATGGACTTATTTTTATCTAGTATTTACATATTGATTATTTGATATGTGAGGCCGTTTAGCAAATGATTATTTGGGTCTATATTTAGATTTCTTTATTTTGGATTCACAAATCTTATGGTGGAAGTGAAAATCAGGTGGGTGCTCTTAATAAGGGAGATATTTATCTTAGTGAGGAAGAGTTACTGTTAAATGATATTAGAATCTTAGATATTGTTTTTATAAGGAGAAAAAAAAAAAATGAAACCAAATCTGGTATTTAGAGATAAAATAAACTTATCAATTGTAAAGATTACAATAAGATTGAACTATCAAAATTTGATCCATAGTGAATAGAATTTGTTTGTATTTCAAATTCTAATCCCTACCAGATGACATGACAACAATAATGCTAAGAGAGTAGGAGTTCTTACCATATTAAATCTCTCTCTCTCTCTCTCTCTCTCTCTCTCTCTCTCTCTCTCTCTCTCTCTCTCTCTCTCTCTCTCTCTCTCTCTCTCTCTCTCTCTCAAAACATTTAAGGAGCCAATACATAGATATTCTTAGGTTAGGATTATCTAAACTTCATTTAATTCCGGATAGGAATAATTGCTAGGGTATTGTACCTATCTCTTTTGACTCTCAGTTTCAGCAATTGAGAGCTATTATATCAGGTGCAATACTATCAAATCTTAATCCCTACATACTTATCAATTATATTCAATATGTGATGCATGATGTAAAACGGATTGACATGGCTTTAACTGATACTTTTGCATCTATTTTAAATGGCAAATGGATTGACATTACTTATCACCTTTACTTTTGTTTTGTTTTCACTATATAATTATTACGTTACTCGAATATCACGGCAACTGAACTATTAAATCCAAGAAAATTTCACTATATGATTATTACATTGCCCGAATAACACGGCAACTGAACTTTTAAATCCAACAAAATGAACTTCTTATTGTATCTTTGTGGAGCAAACGTCAAACGCAAATCACTTACATTGCCACGCATGTTCGCAAAATATTCACGCATGTTACACGAATAAACTAACTTTGTCACCTCATCATCCAACTCTTCCGATGTCTACCAAACTAGAAGCTGTAAATTCTCCCATTGCAGACCCACCCAGTAACTTCCCTTTTTCTATTCGAAAAACTATTTCTTCATTGTTTATTAACAATGACCGAGTCACGGGTCTAAAATTCTAAATGATAGAATTCATTGTCTTGCATTGTTCAGGATGGGTACCCTTTCATTCCATCCAATCAAAGGCCCTCTAAAAGGTTGGCATATGCCTAAAATTGCACCGCATTGGGTTATGAAAATTTTATTTTCATATCTTTTTTATAGAAAAAATTTATCGTGTCAGATTGCATTGAATTGAATTTACGTATGTCGGTAGTATTGGTTGAGTGCTCAATTATTGTCCAATGCTGATAATGGTCATACACTCATACTGCTATAAAATTACTTAAATTACTGCCCAATGATCTGAAAAGTCCTAATATTACAAGTATAAATTTAATATTTGTTTTTCAAATAAAATTTCAATGTCAAGTTATATGAATCCAAGAAAAATATCTCTAATTGTTTTATTATCCTCTATATATTCTAAATACACTCTTCTAATATTAGCATTAGTATTTTGACTTATAGTACATACTAATCATAACTAAAAATTTAAAAGAGCAGAATGGAGGAACTAGATATAAATTTGTATGCACCAATAGTTTACTGATGTGTTCACATTGTTACATTGTTCAAGCTACAGCCCCAACAAGCCAATCTGGGCTACCTTTGTGGCTTTGTCTCAGTATATTGATGAGTTTCTCAACAAGAAGCTAAACTCTAGTCTCTAGCAAAAGATGGAATTTCTAAATTGCTCAATTTTCTTCATCACTACAACATGTACGTAAGCTGTCGTAAGGTAGAGGTTTCTCAAAAAGCGGCCAAACTCTGGGGAGCCCACATATATGTGTGGGGTCAGAAAAGATAAACAAGACAAGACAGCATTAACATGAATGAATTGATGAGGTTTACTGTGTATATTTAGGCAATGAAAAAAGTGATGAGAAACCTTTGTCAATTCTCACTTTTAATTATTCTTTCTTAAAAAGGAATGTTTCATTTTTTTCCACACTTTCTAAAATAGGAAGGAGCTTTGCGTGAATGACTGAAATGAGCTTGATTGGTTATTGGCTATGAGTTGGATTTCATTACAGGTTGATGGAAAAGATGAGGATCAGAAGCAAGTCAATTATTCATGATATGAAAATGATTATTTCACAAGAGATTTTATGAGACATGTGTAGCCCTAGCCCCCACGTACCTACTTTGACAAGGTTCTTGGATGCAATTATTGTACTTCAGTCAGCATTGTATCGAATGAGACAAGGTTATTGAATGCAATTATTGTATTTCATCATTCATTGAATGAGATTTCACTGCCCAACTCAATTATTATTACTCTATATATGCACGTTGTTAGAATTAATTTGTAACTTTAATAAAAAATTGTCTAAGTGACGGCTGTTAGTATTTTAGGGTGATAAATTTATACGTTTTTAGACCTTTTAAAATACAAATTGTTTAGCCTAATTATATAACAAGTGATTACTTAAATAAATTATTCAGATCTATGTTAATACAATCAAATCATATTGTGTAAGTAATATGGAAATATAAAGAACACACGATATGATAATCTAGGAAAACCAAACCGGTAAAAAACCTGGGAAGGATTTAATATAACTATTCTCAAGGTAAAATAAATCAACTATGAAAGAATTAAAATTTGTACAATAAGACTTAAACCACTAGCATCCTATTGCTATCTCAAGAAGGAAACTTACTACCACGACCACATGATAGCTCCGAGTCCACAGACTAATTCTTTCATTGATCCACTGCAACTGTAAATACTCCCACTTGTGACTTTGAGACTCCACTCAAAAGTTTCAGATCTTCTTTAAATTTTTTATGCAGCAACTGAAACGATCACTAAGTTCTTGACATGAATCTTGATCTTGATAACCTTAAGTATGTATGAAGGTAAACACTTCTAGATCTCACAACAGATTTAACATACAGCACATCTAAGACCATTAAAAATGTAGTTAGAGTTTTTCCTTTTATATTTAGAGTAAAATATAAAACCTTACCCGTCAAACCGGGTTTGGGCTGAGTTGGAAAAATCTGCAAAAAATTAATCTGCACGAGGTTCGATTGATTGAGCCTAATTTTTGATCGATCAAGCCTTGCAAATTTAGACCAATAAATCCCACAATCACTCGTTTCCAACTTTACAAATAAATACACTTTGAGCAGCCTCAATCTAGACTCTAAGTTTTAATCATGGTTTGCCAACACATTACAAATTGATGTTCCAATACATTTAGTCCCTAAAGTCTTAGAACCTAACAAAATTGTTTGTGTTTGTATGTTTTTAGACCCCTTAAAACACAAGTTGTTTAACCTAGTTATTTAGCCAAGTGATTACTTAGATAAATTATTCAGATCTAGGTTAACACATTCAAATCATCTTATGTAAATAGTGTGGAAATATAAAGAACACATGATATGATAACTCAGGAAAACCAAACTGGTAAAAAATCTAGGGAGGATTTAACCTAGCTATCCTCAAGGTAAAACAGATCCACTATGAAAGAATTGAAGTTTGTACAATAGAATTTAGACCACTAATATCCTATTGCTACCTCATATAAAAAACTTATTACCACGACCACGTGACAGCTCTGAGTCCACAAAATACTTTTTTCTTTAATCCACAGCAACCACAAGTTCTCCTACTTGTGTTTTTCTTTAAGCTCTTGAAACAGCAACTGAAGAGATCACCAAATTCTTGACATCAATCTTGATCTTGATAACCCTAAGTGTGTATGAAAGTAAACACTTCTAGATCTCACAGAAGATTCACACACACAGTATATCAACAACCTCTAAAACGTGGCTAGAATTTCTCCTTTTATACTTGAAGCAAAACATAAAACCCTACACGTCATATGAGCTTGGGCTGAGTTGGAAATTCTGCAAAAAAAACAATCTGCACGAGGTTCGATTGATCGAGTTTAATTTTCAATTAATCGAGCCTTGCAGATTTAGTCTCGTAAATTATGCAATCACTTGATTCCAACTTTATACATAAACATACTTTGAGCAGCCTAAATCTAAATTCTAAGTTTTGATCATGATTTGCCAACACATTACACATTGAAGTTTTAATACATTTAGTTCCTAAAGTCTTAGAACCTAGCATTGTTTCTAGAAGTCTAGAAACGTCTTTCAAGTATAAATAAGTGTTATTGTACTGCTTTATGCAAATTAGAAAAAATCTGTCCAGCATTGTGCAGGAACAGCAGCTCTGCATCACACACAAAAAAAAAAGAAAAAAGAAAAAAAAAAAAAGCACAGATTCACAGACGAATGAGGGAGGAGATGAGATCCTCCCCAAACTCCAGCCCTCTCACAAACACACACACAGATCCACAGTTGTGAAGCACTTCTTTATAGAAAAGCGAACTTATATGCACTTTTCCTCTTATAAAAGCACAGATTCACAGACGAAAACACAGAGATCCACAGCCGATCTCCATAAGAGAGAAGTGGATCCACCCGCATATGTATATATGTCTTCTTGTTTTGTTGAAAACATTTAATACTATAATTTGATTCCCTTCCCTGGGGTAATGCTTTATGTAGTTGTGGTTATTAATTATCAACTTTAGTTACAATTCTGTTCAGTCTATTTTTTTATTTTATTTATTATTATAACAGATCATTTGTTATTGTTGCAGTTTCCGTGCCTTCTGATTAAAGGCTCTTGAAGGCCAGACTATTTCTAAGGTAATGACTCATGCTCATAAACTCATAAGTCATAACCTGATACAAGATTGAAATGCCACAATAATATTGAAACACTCTACAGTCGTCATGCTACTATTGGTCTAAAACACTTTACCACTTATATATAGAGTCATAGTGACTCGCGACTAATATCTTACTACTTACTAATATATGACTTATTAACAAGTCCTCATCTTACTACTTTTCCTACAACTTTTCTACCTACCTACCATTTAGCCTTCCAATTCTATTAAATATATATATATATATATATATATATATAAAACTTTCCAATTCTATTGAATAATTAAAAACATTCTAGTATCCTACTCAATCAAAAAAAAAAAAAAAAGTCCTTAATATTAATAGTGAAATATACTCTAAGGTAAAATGGAAACCAAAATTTTGTCAAAAGAGGACTTCTCGAAGAATGCACTGCCCCACAAATTGTTTAGTGTAGATACAAGAATTTTACTAAAGTGAAGATTGATTTAGGGGATAGTTTACATTTGCTGTCAAAGTAAAGATCTTAAACTTTGTACAACTTGACTTTTGCAATTTTCGTGTTCTAACATGCTGACTAGTCATCGCATAACAAATTTGTTTTCTATGTAATGATGACACAAGCTCTAATCTTGAATCTTGTAAGAAGTTGCACTCCTAAAAGCTCCTTTTGCCATAATTCTCCATGCAAATAATGATGATTATTATTATTATTATTATTATTATTATTATTATTATTATTATTAGTAGTAGTAGTAGTAATAGCAGTAGCAGCAGCGGAGGATTGATTTTGGTTGATAACATTATATCTCATTTTCAGGACTATATCTTAAATATTGCAGGACTATATCTTAAAATTCAAATTGGAATTCAACTAATCAATTGACAGAGAAATTGGAGATAGGATGCTTAATATGGTTCTCATTTTCAATTATTACTGATTTTAACATTTACATTACTACAACCTTTTCTAATTTATTGGGCCTAAGCTTTTTTTTTTTTTTTTTTTTTTTGTGGAAATGGTTAGAAATCTCTTAGGCTTAGGGGTGTGTAGCCAACTTATCAACTTGCCAAAACTGACTAGACCTAACCTGTCGGGTTGGGTTAGTTTTTAAGGCTTGGTGGGTTGGGTTGGGTTACAAAATTGTTTTTGATAGCGGGTCGGCTTGGATTTGGGTCATAAAATTTCAAACCCGCCAAACCAGACCCAACCCACCCTTGTATTTAATATATATTATATAATTAATAATTTTTTAAAAATAACTAGCTCTCCTATCCTATATAAAAGCCAATTAGTTCACACAAATCCTAGAACATTTTCTTTTAATGTGCTGCCTCCCACTCCCCTTTCCCACTTCACTCCCTTTTGAACCCTAACCCTCTCTCCCTTTATTGAGCCATTGCTGTCCATCAGCTATCATCATCGCCTCGGTGGTGGTTCTATCTTTCCGGTAGTAGCTCTCTCTTTTGGTGTTAGGTAAAGTTTCTCTCTCTCTCTCTCTCTCTCTCTCTCCGTGGTGGATCAGTATTTACTTTTTGTTTTGTTGATTTCTTAGTTTTCTTTTTACTGATTTTTAAATGATTTTGTGTTGTCTCAACCACAGGTCTCTTTCTTACTCTAGTGGTTCTCTCTTCCAGTGTTAGGTGCAGGTACTTGGTTTTCTTTCTCTTGCTCTATTTCTCTTTTTCGGGCTTCTCTCTCTCCTCTCTCTCGCTCTATCTGCTTATCTCTCTTGCCAATGTTTAGCTTTTGCTTTGTTGATTTCTTAGTTTTCTTTTGGCTGATTTTTAAATGTTTTTGCTTTGTCTTAACTTACAGGTCTATCTCTTATTTTACGATATTTTCTCTTGCCAACTTGCTGTGTCCCTTTCTATCTTGCTTTGCAGGTTTGTCTCTGTCTGTCCCTCTCCTTATTGTTTTTACTATTGTTGTTTAGTCATTAATGTTTTTTGCCTTTAAGGAATTACATTGATACAAATCTTTGAGTTTTTTTTAATATATTTATATTTATATTTTTTCTGCTCAATTTGATAATAATAGTAATAAAAAAAATTGTCTAACGCATGGGTTCAACCTGACCCATGTGGGTTGGGTTGGGTTGCCAGGTTGGGTTGGACTTAAGTGATAGGTTGGATTAGGTTGAATTTTTTTTTAATCCACCATGGTGAGTTGGGTCAAAAAATCCCTTTAACCCGACCCATGCGCACCCCTACCTACACTACTATATAATCCCTCCTCTCGCCCTCAATCCCTTAGTAACTAGGGAGGTGACATCAAACATATAGCTTTTATAATGCATATACACTACATTAGAATACTCACTTTTATTCTAGGCACCTAGGCACACACTTTTATTCAAATGAAATTAATCAAATCATTACCAAGTGTAGGCAGTGATGTGAAGGAAATTTGTAGAGAAAAAATTCAGGAGAGAAAGTGTGGAAGTGCATGATTTTTAATAAGTGATTGTGAATTTTATATCAAAGACTTCAATACATTGTTGCTCTAGTTTGATTTTTTTTTCTTTTCAAATTTACTTTTATTTGAAATTTTTAAACAAACATTTTTCTTTGTAAATATTAAATCGAAACTTCTTTATATATTTTTATATAGAATTTCTATTTCCCTCATGGATGTAGTTAATAGGCCATCACAAGATTAACATTTATGTAATAAACAAACACTATCAAACTATTTAAATTTCTTCGAATATTGTTTATTATAAATGCCTAATTTTTACTAAATTATAAATTTTATTGTTAGAACATGAGGTTTAATTTGATATAAAACTCTAGGTATAATATAAAAAAAAACAATTTTTTATTGGTAAAATATGGGTATACTTTTTTAAATGTCACCAAATCAACTTTAAGTCTAGTAATAAAAATATTACTAGAGTTTATTCACCAAATCAAATTTTACCTATAAAAAAGTAATAACAATCTTTTTAAAACTCTAGTAATAAAAATATTTTTCCAATTTTTATTGGTAAAATATAGGTAGACTTTTTTATTAGCAAAGAGATGAATGATGTCGATATTTCCATTTTGAGTTAAAGTTACAAATCCACGGCGGCGTGCAATAAAATGTGGGTGGGCTGCTTGATCAAATGGTCCAGGTTGATTTATTTATCAATTATCAATCTTTAGTCTTTATCTCCCTTAAATTTCACTCTCAAGTCTCAACTTTATACATTAAAGGAATTGCGTATAGGGTTTTTTATATGGTGGACTATGACGGATGAATAGGGTTGCTTTTTTATTTTCTGGTTGGCTACGCCTACCACTTAGAGCATCCACAATGGTTTATGCCATCCTATCTTATTATGTCATCCTACCTTGTTCTACCATTTTAAAAAACCACTTTATCAATTATACAATACCATTTTATAATACACTTGCATCCCAATTTTTATTTTACCATATTACACATTAAATAAATATAAAAATATTTCTCACTTCTTTCTCTGATCTCTATTTCTCTCTCTCTCAACCACCCACCACCACCACCACCACCATCACCACCACCATCCAGCTACTCAGTCACATCACCCACCTCCGCTAAGTAAAATCCAGCCAAAATCAAAATCCAAAATCAAAACCAGAAACCCACCACTACCAAAAACCCAAAACAATGCCACCACCGTTAAACCACCATCAAACCAAAACCAAAACCAAATTAAACCCCTATCAAACAACGCCACCACCCTAAAGCAATGCCACCACCATCAAACCAAAACCAAACAATCAAACCCAAACCAAAAACAAACTACCAAACCAAAACCAAACGATCAAATCCATTAAAAAAAATCACCATTGGAGCCACCACCCTAAAGCAACGCCACCACCATCAAACCAAAACCAAACGATCAAACCAAAACCAAAACCAAAAGCAAACCCATTCAAAAAAAATCACCATCAGAGCCACCATCGGAGCTACCGACGATCAAACCAACCGATCCTCCCACCAATCAACAGATCCACTGATTCAAACCCATCGATCAATTGATCCAAACCCATCATCAACCTATCCCAGCCCACTGATCCAAACCCAGCCCACCGATCCACGCCAATCCAACCTCTAAAATCCAAAACCTAGCACCAGTGCAAGCTTCAAACGAGAGAAATGTGAGAGAGGGAGTGAGTAGGGAGGAGCTGTGACTTGTGAGAGACAGAGAGAGGAAGTGAGAGTAAGAATGAGAGAGAAAAATTGAGAGAATAAAATAATGTTTTTGGTTTTACAATTGAGTTACAGCGTGATTCTACATTTAAAATCGCACTGTAGCACAATTGCAAATTTTTTTACAATAGTTAGATTTTAGAAGTTCTGATAGAGTGGGGATTTTGGGCCTGAATGGTAGAATAGGCTTACATTTAGCATACAACCTTTTCTTTATGGATGTTCTTATTGAGAAAAAGTACATGAATTCATCACTTTCTTCTCTTTCTTTGAAATTTCTAAATTTTATTTTACATCATTCAATTGCTATCAAATAGTAGAGAGACCCCTTGGAAGGGAATGAGCATTATATATATATATTCTCCTTCTTAAAAAGGAGTGTTTCATTTCAACCCTTTTAGACTTTTAGTACTTATGCTTAGGAATGGCAACGGGTTGGGTTCGGGCCGGGTTTTTTCATACCTGGACCCAACCTGCAGGCCAAGACCTGCAGCCCAGACCCGGCCCGTTTATTAAACAGATTTTTTTTTTCAGAGCCCCGACTCGCCCCACCAGGCCCCGTTAAGCCCTGCTAGATTTAGGCCCAAATCGTGGCCCAACCAAAAAAAAAAGAATTTAAGCCCAAATTTTTTTTACCTAGATTCAAGCGTGCATATTCAAGCCTAGATAACATGGCACAAATGCCAAATCAGTCCAAATCATAGGCTACTAATCATAAATCAATAAATTACCTGTTAATTATAAATCTATAAATCAATAAACCATAACTAATATCATAAATCAATATATCATAGCTAAGATTATAAATCAATAAATCACCTAGCTAAGATAACCATTTAATCATAAATCAATAAATCATAGCTAAAATTACCTACTAAACATAAAAATAAAATAAATTACATACTAAGAAATAAGTATCACGAGTCCAACAAGTCCAAGAAATTAAAAAGCTACAAAATAAATCCCACAAGTGACAAGTTTAGAATAATTACAAACCAACAAATTAATCCAAGAAGTCTAAGAAATTAAAAAGGCTACTAAATTAATACAATAGTCTAATCCTCCACAGCTGTGACACAACTCCCATCCTCTTCATTAGGCTCCCCATCATCAAGAATTGATACAATCTCCAAGCATAGTTGAAGAACCTACAACAAGAATGAATTAAAAAATGGAATAAAATTCATCAAATTATAACTAGCAAATATAAAATAAAAAAAATGATTTTATAAATACAAATTAATTAGTCAATTGCTAACCGTTGATTTCATTTGACTAATTTGTATTTATAAAATCAATTTTTTTTATTTTATATTTGCTAGTTATAATTTGATGAAGTCTATTCCATTTTTTAATTCATTCTTGTTGTAGGTTCTTCAACTATGCTTGGAGATTGTATACTTCAATCAATTCTTGATGATGGGGAGCCTAATGAAGAGAATGGAAGTTGTGTCACAGTTGTGGAGGATTAGACTTTTGTATCAATTTAGTAGCCTTTTTAATTTCTTAGACTTCTTGGATTAATTTGTTGGTTTGTAATTATTCTAACTTGTCACTTGTGGGATTTATTTTATAGCTTTTTAATTTCTTCGACTTGCTGGACTTGTGATACTTATTTCTTGGATTTGTTGGATTTATTTTATTTTTATGTTTAGTAGGTGATTTTAGCTATGATTTATTGATTTATGATTAAATGTTATCTTAGCTAGGTGATTTATTGATTTATAATCTTAGCTATGATATATTGATTTATGATATTAGTTATGGTTTATTGATTTATAGATTTATAATTAACAGGTGATTTATTGATTTATGATAGCCTATGATTTGAACTGATTTGGCATTTGGGCCACGTTATCTAGGCTTGAATATGCACGCTTGAATCTAGGCAAAAAAAAATTTGGGTTTCAATTCTTTTTTTTTTTTTTTTTTGGTTGGGCCACGATTTGGGTCGCGAATTGGGCCCAAATCTGGTAGGGCTTAACCAAGGCCCAGAGGGGCGGGTCTGGGCTCCAGGAAAATTTTTTTTTTTAATAAACAGGCTGGGTCCACGCCGCGGGTCTTGGCTGGTCGAGTCCGAGTATGAAAAAACCCAGTTCGAACCCAACCCGTTGCCATTCCTAAATGAAACATTCCTTTTTAAGAAGGAATATCATATATATATATATATATATATATATATATATATATATATATATATATATATATTTATATATTGAGAATAGTAAGAAGGAGTAATTTAAAGGGAGAGAAATTTTCTGAGAAGTTACACATGAATTATGAAAGGCTAGACTACTGGTCTCTGGCACACATTGTTGATAGCTCTACTTAGAATTTTTATTTTTTTATTTGTTTTCTTGTTTACAAAGTGTCAATTATGGTTTCTTTGGACTAAAAGTTCATTTGGTGAGCTAAAAAAACATCTACCTATATAGGTTATATTATACCAATAAGAATTTTTTTTAATTACACTTAAAGTTTTATTGTACTAATATTTTGTATTAATCCTCATAATGATGCTCAACCTTCATTATGTGCTAACAGTAAAATAAATAATTTAGTAAAAATTAGGTAGGTCGCTCATTCTTTGAGAAGTCCTCTTTTGACAAGTTGCACGGCTTGGCTCTCACACTGTTATTTATTAAATTTTTTATTTTATTTTATTGGCTATGAAACATTCCTAACTGTCAAATGGACTCAGTTATTGGCTATGAGCTTGACATCACTAACTAGATGGAAATGACATGTCCCCGACCTCCTCTATTAAAAAATAAAATGAAGAATGCATATACCTGAAATAACTATTCAATCCTTAACCAAAAAAAAACTATTCAATCAGCTGGGTGGATATTTGCTTATCTTATTAGAGTCTAGTTAATGTATGCTTTTATAACAAATATTAATATTTTATCACTAGGTCTGACTGTTGAATGGACTCAGTTATTGGCTATGAGCTTGACATCTCTAACTAGATGGAAATGACATGTCCATGACCTCCTCTATTAAAAAAATAAATAAATAAATAAAGAATACATGTACCTAAAATAACTATTCAATCAACATAGTAGATATTTGTTTATTTTATTAGAGTCCAATTAATGTACCTTCTTATGGCATATATTAATATTTTATTTTATGAAATTTTTATGCAAATTTGAAAAAATTGTTAATAACATATAAGAATCTCTTAAAATGATAAGAGAATTACACTTTATCCACATGTGGTTTGCCCAAAATTTAACTTACCTATCCGTGATTTTATTTTTGACACTTTACTCACATGTGCTTCACTTCGTTACCATTCCGTTACCCATCTCATATTCTGCTGTTACTCTAACAAGTTTCTTATCAAAAACTCAACTCACGAAAGATCAAACACGCCTCTCTAAAAAAAACACACTCCCATTTTGATTTGTAGGTATCGATCCATCTCCTTATTTCTGGTGAGTTCTTGACATTTGAGAACTTCGAGTTTGGTTTTCTTTTACTTTAATATGCTCTATTTATCTGATTCTAGGTAGATTTTTGAAACGTAGGGTTTTTCAAAAAAAAAAAATTGTTCGAATCTAGTTTTCTACAGCACACAAAATTTTTTTCTACAGTGCCGGGTTTTGGGTTTTTTTCTTTACATTGTTCAAAAGGGCTGCATTTGGGTTTGCTTAATATTATTTGTTTTGTTTGTTTTGTGCCTTTTTCTACATTCCCTTTCCATGGTTTTATCTCCCAAAAATAGAACAAAAGCTTTTAAGAATATTGTCTTTTTCTTTATTGTGGTTTGTGTGGACCACATAATACATACCCAATTTGTTGCTTGAAATATAAAACATTTAGGTCTAAGCCAAGTACGTCTTCAACCTCATTATCTGAACTCTAAAGCAAATTGAATTGGACCTTATAATATATGCACAACTTGAGAATTGGAACTCCCACTAAACTAAGTACCCAATTAGGTATTGGGTATGTACAGAGGATACATACCCAATTGCTTGACAACAAGTTGCTTTCTACTATAATAATGCTCAAATATAGGCAATGCAATGGGCAATCTCAAAACTTTTTAGCTCACTATTGTTAGTGTTTTTGATGAAAGGAATTTCTTAAAAATTGATCTTAAGTTTCATAGTGTAGTTTTTCCTTAGTCTATGTGGTTTATTTGTTTGTATTATAGACAAATGATGTTTAACTTTACTTTGTAAGAGAATATATTATACATGTCACTGGAGGACCTCAAAATATTGACATATTAGGTTCTGTATATAATTGTAATGCTTGGAAGTTAGATACTTCGGCTTGGGCATGATTCAATGGCACATTATTCACATCAAGTTTTTCCCCCTTGTTAACTTCAGTTTATGGATTTTGTCATTAATATTGTGTTGTATTTTATATGTAGATGGTTGACTTGAGATTCACTTTTGAGATTCATCATGGTGGCCACTTTGTGTGGAATCCAAATTTGGTATATTTAGACGGCAGTGTTTCTGTTATTAATGAGGTTAGCCTCGATAGACTGAGTTTATTTGAAATACAAGATATTTGTGTTGAGTTAGGGGCACCTAGTACAAGTACATTTCATTACCTTATTCCTGGAGGTAAACTAGAACAGGGGTTAATGGTTATAAATGGAGATGATGATGTACTTAATATGTGTGACATTCATGTTGCATGGCCTTTAGATAGGATAATACTATATGTTGAGCGTGGTGAGGAGCCACTTGCAATTGAGGAGCCAATTGTTATTGAGGAAATAGGGGGTCAGGATGGTGATGATGAGCATGAGGTGGGTCAGAATGATGGTGATGTGCATGAGGTGGGTTAGAATGATGATGATGTGCATGAGGGAGGTAATGTGGATGCTAAAGGGGGTGGTGGGCAAGACTGTCCAGATTTTGATTGGTTGGAGGAAGGGTTTGAGGGGCTTGATTTTGATGATGATGTTTTTAGGAATCTAGATGATGGATCATCTACCCATGATGGAGTTAGTAATAGTGCAGCCCCATATGGGCCTACTATAGCTGAAAATGACAAGGAATTAGCAATTAGATCTAGTGCAATAGAGAATGAGTGTGTGGAAGAGGATGAATGGATTGACCCACCTATTAAAGATGGAGAGTCTGGTAGGGTCTGACGATGATCAGCCAATCCTAGCTGCTGCAAAAGAACCTGAGTTTAGTGTCCAAACTAACATGAGAAAACTAGTGTTAATGAAGGGAATGAAGTTTCCAAATTCTAAGGTTTTTAGAGAGGTCTTGAGGGAATATGCCATAAGGAAGCCAGTAGATATCAAGTTCAAACTGAATGAGAAAAAGAAGATATCAGTTTATTGCATAAATGAACGTGGATGGAGGTGTTATGCATCTCAACTACCTAGGGAGTTGACATTCAATCTAGAATGCACCTGTCCTAGATCCTTCAAACACACCCAAGTGACTACAAGTTATGTTGCAAAGAAGTTTGTGCAGGATTTTGACAAAAATCTCAATTGGAAAGTGGCTGGTGTTCAACATCATGTAAAGCAAAAACTTAAAGTTGACATAAGTTACAGTCAGGTGTATGGGGCAAAAAGAAAATCTACTGATTTGATTACTAGGGATGAACAACTGCAATATGGGAAGCTGAGGGATTATGAAGAGATGATAAGAAGGAATGATGTAGGAAGTAGGGTTATTTTACAAACCGAAATATATAGAAGATGAAAATGCACAGCCTAAATTTAAGAGAATGTATGTTAGGTATAATGCACAGAAAATTGGTTTTTTAGGAGGTTGTAGACCAATCATTAATTCAGATTGGTGCCACCTAAAAAGGAGATTTGGAGGGCAAATACTTGCTACCATAGCTAGAGATGGAAATGATAATATTTTCCCAGTTGTACTTGCTGTTATTGAGCAAGAGAATAAAGATTCATGGGTTTGGTTCCTGCAATAGTTTTCAGATGACATTGGGAATCCAGAGTAACTTAATTTGGTCTTTATCACTAATAGACAAAAGGTATGACCTAGAATTCTAAGTTTTTAGTAATAATACATGCATGAGTTCATTTGAACATGTTTAACTAACATAATTTGTTTTGTATATGAATTAGGGCCTTATACCCGCAATTAAGATGTTGTTCCCAACTTGTGAGCATAGGTACTATGTGAAGCACATCTATAATAATTTTAAAGTGAACCATAAAGGGTTGGAGTTGAAAGATGCACTATGAAGATGTGCTGGAGCCACAACAATCAGGGAGTTTGAGACAAGAATGTAAGAACTGAAGGATCTGGATGTTAAGGCATGAGAGTATCTTGCTGACATCAACCTTGCAATACTTTGTGTGATTGTTTAGTTAATAACTTGAGTGGGTCTTTTAGTTCCTTGATCTTAGAAGCTAGGGATAAGCCAATTTTAGCAATGCTAGAGTGGATTAGAGTTAGGCTCATGACCAAACTATACAAAAAGATGAAAGGTATAGAGAAATACATAAGGTGTGTCCTAATATTTAAGATAAATTAGAGAAGTTAAAACATTAGTCTATTCCTTTCTGCGCTACTCCATCAGGCAGGTTCATGTATGAGGTTGATAGTGGTCGTGAGAGGCATGTGGTTGACTTGATAAAAAGAACATGCAACTGCGAGTACTACTAGTGTACCAAGTCAAAAGAGTGCTGGTGTTGCTGCTACGGGGTTCAAGGGCAGAAGGTTTGGTGCAACAGGGCCACCAAAGTTTCAACCACTTGGTGGAAAGTGCAAGAAGGGTAGCAAGGGCACCAAAAGCAATAAATGAAGATGGAAGATGTGACTTTGTTCGCACTTGTTTTTGTTATAGTTCCCACTTGTAATATAACTAGTATTTTCATTGGTCAAGTGTCAAAAACAATATTGGCTATTTTGTTTGGAAGTTGTGCATGTCTGATGCGTGGTGGACCAGTAGTTAGGCTTTTTGGTTGTAAAATTGTTTGCATGTGACTTAAAGTCACAATGGCTATGGACCAATAGTTAGGCTTTTGGCAGATTATGACATTAATGTGCGTAGTGCTCTTTATCTAATCAAATTTTGTATTGGTATGATTGGAATTTTGTTCTAGACTTGGGTGTGAGGAATTTTACTGATGCATAGGTCTATTCTCGACTTGGATACATAGGTTTGTTTTGGACTTGTGTCAAAATGCTTTTATCTTTGTCATTTTGTGAAATGAGATTATTTACTTGTGGCAATATATATATATATATATATATATATATATATATATATATATATGTATATTTATATATATAAACAGGTGTAGCATGGAACAAATTTCATCTTTGGATTGCTGAGAAAGGAATTTCATTATTTCTTTTTTTCCCTTTTAATTTTCCCATGTTATCTCTATATCTTATTCTTAACTTTCATTACTAGGTGTCATTTTATCTTCATCTTGTATGTCAATTGCACTTATCCATGAGTATCCACTTTCACCAGTCTATAATAAAATATTTTCTCCTTTAGCTTTTTATAAGGATTGACCCACTTATCCATGAGTATACACTTTCACCATTCTATGATAAAATATTTTGTCCTTTAGCTTTTTATAAGTATTAAGATATTCATCTTAGGGCTTTCATTGGAAATATGCTCTCCTCCACAACTATCTCTTTTATCATTATGCATGTTTGTCATACCATTTCGTGGCAATATATATCCAAATCCCAGAATGAAGTAAAAAAAATTAAACTAAAGAACATTTGCACAAAAACCACACTTTGTATTTCAAAAGATAGATACAATAAGATTCTTCATGGCAAACTAAGGTTCTTCACCCTTGTATTGTTATTCACTGAGGCAAAACACACCGACAACATTACAAACATGAAAAATAACCATGACAAAACTAGCTTGTATATTCTCTCACTCTCTCTAACCCTCTTAAATTTCTTCCGAGCTTCAACATAAAGCTCAAGAGCTTCTCTTTCCCTCTGAATTTTACTGATGCATAGATCTATTCTAGACTTGGATGCATAGGTCTGCAATGGACTTGTGTCAAAATGCTTTTATCTTATTCTCCATATCTAACCCTAGTGTCAAAAAGCAGGCTGTGATGGGATGGAGGAGGGTGTACTAGTGGTATCTGACACAGAAAGCAGAAAAGGAGATGTAGAAGACTGTGCAGGATGTGGTGCAGTGGGGCTAGAAGATAAAGATAAGGAGGGAGAGAAGTCATGTTCATTGAATAAGACATGCCTGGAGATATAAATCCGGGAGGTAATAGGATTTAAACAAATGTACCCTTTGGTATAAGGAGGGTAACCAAGAAAGATGCAAGAAGTAGTGTGGGGTTGAAGTTTGTTGGAATTGTATGGTTTAAGTAAAGGAAAATAAACACAGCCAAAGGTCTTTAGATGGGAAATGTCAGGTTTGGTGAGGAATAGCAATTCCCAAGGAGTTTGATTGTTAAGAATGGGTGTAGGAAGTCTATTAATAATGTGAACAGCTGTGGATATGGCATAGGATCAGTATGATGGTGGTAGCTGAGAATGTGATAACATAGTTAAGGCACATTCAACTAAATGCCTGTGTTTTCTCTCAGCAACCCCATTTTGCTGAGGTGTATGAGAACAAGTAAGATGCTGGATAGTACCATTTGAAGAACAAAATCTTTTAAACACATTTGAAGTAAATTCACCACCTCTATTAGTTCTCAAAATTTTTATTTTGGAGTCAAGTTGATTTTCTACTGTAGCTTTAAAGTATTTCAAGACTTCAAACACATCAGACTTGAACTTTAAAAGGAAAAACCAAGTAAATTTGGAGTAATCATCCACAAACAAAACATAATACTGAAAATCATTAATAGAGGTGGTGGGTGTTGGACCCCAAACATCAGAGTGAATCAATTCAAGTGGTTTAGAAGCTTTAAAATCAGATTTATCAAAAGGTAATTGATGCATTTTGCCATTGAGACAATGTTTACAATGTGTAACAGAATCAGTGATTGGTAAGATACAAGATGCATCTACTAAAGAAAGTGCATTGGTAAGCACTTTATTACTGGGGTGCCCTAGCCTATGATGCCACAGCAGCCAATTATTAACCTTATTTACATGTAAACCAATAGGGAAACAGGAAGATTGAGCAGACTGAGGAGATGGTGAGACTGAAGTAGAGGGGAAGGCAATTGGCTTGAGGAAGTTCCTTGAGTAAACTGGATAGACTCCATTTTTACTCAAGTCCCTGTAGAGGAGTCTCCCCATAAGTATATCCTGAATTTTCAGTTCATTTGCATCAAAGTGACAAGAGCAATTATTGTGAAGGCAAAATTTGTGAATAGAAAGGAGATTCATGGCTATCCTAGGGACATGTAGAACATCTTTAAGAATGAAATTGTGATATTTAGTGGGAAGAGTAGTATTACCTATATGGTTGATTGGTAGAGCCTGCCCATTGCCCACAGTAACTTTTTCAGGTCCTTTGTATTGAGATGGGGTTGCAAGATTGCTAAGGTTGGCAGTAAGGTGATCTGATGTGCCAGAGTCAGCCAGCCAAAGATCTTGATTATTAGCAACAACAGCATTAGTAGCACTAGCCATGGCAGCTAGTTTGGCTGGGGGATTTTTTCCTTGATAAACAAAATTCATTTTGTGGTAACAGTCCAAGGCAGAATGTCTAGATTTCCAACAGATCTGACATGTAGGTCAATCAGTCTTTAGAGCATGAGCAGGTGTTGAATTTTGATTAATATGAGGGGAAAACCTTGTGGTATCTAAGGTATGAAATGTTGACCTCCATTGGAGTTGAATCTACCTCCACCTCTTCCTCTGTAAGAGTTGTTTCTACCCCTTCCTCTTCCAGATCCATGATTCTGAGATTGATTCTGAGAATTGCCATTTGGTTTGCTATTAGATGCAAACATGGCCAAAGAATGAGGAATTGAATCTGAGTGCTCGATGATTGCCTGTTCTTCACTTTGCAACATTATAGCTAGTTGCTCATAGGAGATAGGATCACTCCTAGTGCGGATTGCAAAACAGAAATGAGCAAAATCCCTAGGAAGTCCTCTGAGAACAATGCAAATCAGTTCTTCATTGTCAACAACCACTCCAACTACAAGAAGCTTGTCATGAGCCATTTTAATCTTCTGCAGAAAGCTATTCATTGAATCATTTCCTTTCTTGAGGCTTTGAAGCTCAAGCTTGAGATTCAGTATGTTGGCTCTTGATGTGGAGGTGAACCTCTGTTCAAGAGTATTCCAGACCTCCCTTGAGTTTGTGATCCCAACCACAAGTGAGAAAACTTGAGGAGTGAGAGTAGAATTGATCAAAGAGAGCAAGGCCTTATCTTTGATATTCCAAGATTGAAAATCAGGATTCACAACTGAAGTTGGATTTCCTATAGTGTCAAGTACAAAAGGAGATAGTTTTAGAGTTGTACCATTAATGTGTTCAATCAACGAGTATGCTTCCAGAATCGTGATCAGCTGGTGTTTTCATGGTATGTAGTTGGTGTAATCCAACTTGATAGACATTAGGTTTGACATGCTAGAGAGTAACAGTAACGGAGATGGAGATAGAGTTGTGTGAGCAGAGGATGATAGAATCGAAGTAGATTGAGAAGATTCTGTAGGTGTAGTTGAAGCCATGGATCTATGGCTCTGATACCATGTGAGAATTTGAGCTTGGAAGTGTTTGATAATGGCAAAGAGTCAATAACAGGGAACGAAACAGAGAGAGAGAGAGAGAGAGAGAGAGGATAAAAGAGAATTTCTGAAAATGAGTGAAAATTATTATACAAGCTAAATCCAATACATAACACAGAGCTGTTATTTATAGAGCCTGAGAATACATACAAGACTAAAACTTCTAGAAGCTCAATTCTAACTGTATTGTAACAACCCAAAATAACCATCTCCGATAATCAAGGAAGACAATTATGATTAAGTCTGTAACTTCCCTTTACCTTAAGTTTTGGGAAGAACAGAGTAAGCCTTGAAGCTGTGAGGAAGATAGTGTCAAAACGGTGACG
Organism: Quercus agrifolia; assembly: GCA_029955455.1. Taxonomy (NCBI): domain Eukaryota; kingdom Viridiplantae; phylum Streptophyta; class Magnoliopsida; order Fagales; family Fagaceae; genus Quercus; species Quercus agrifolia. Next base: position 2,057,264 of record JARQAD010000001.1, read on the forward strand.
TTTGTGTTTACTGAAAATGCACCGTTTTACTAACGTGTGTTTCCTTCTTTACTGGAACGCACCGTTTCACTAATAGTCATTAAATCACACGACACCGTTTTGAATCCATTTAAGTTACCGTTTGGAGAAGTAGCCGTTAGACTTCATCTTCCTCTTTATTCTCAGATTTCAAAGATTCCTTGTGCTATGTCTTCGCCATTTGCACATTATCTCTAACAAACGTATCCTATGTTTCCAATAATAGTGAAAGCTATTTTATATATTCTGTTGTTTCCCCTTATAAGTTCGCAAGATTTGTTTTGAATGACACCGGGGAGTTCATTCTCTATGTATGGAACAATGATTTACACCAATGGAATTCAGTTTGGAAGACACCTCCGCATCGTTGTGAGATTTTGGGTATCTGCGGGGACAATGGCATTTGTAATGAGTGGAATTCACCTCTTTGTGATTGCCCCAACGGTTTTAGACCAAAAGATCCAAGAGAGTGGGACTTACTTGACTACACAGGAGGGTGTCAGAGAAGCAAGCCTTTAGAATGCTCAGATAACAAGTTCCTCACGATGCCTAATATTCGCTTTGTAAAAGCAGCAGAATATCCGGTCGTCAAAAATGTTGAAGAATGCAAATTATATTGCTTAAGCAATTGTTTTTGTGTTGCTTACTCTTATAATAATGAGTGTTTAATTTACAGAGGAAAACTCAGAAATCTAGAACAACTTTCTTCTGATAATAAGTTAGGTGGAGATTTTCATGTTCGCGTTTCAATGGGAAGTAAAATCAAGATATCAAAAAAGGCTGCTTGGATTGTTGTTCTCATTGTGCTCATCCTTCTCATTGGCATTGTATTGTCAATTATTTGGAGGCATTCCACTGGTGCACTCAAGGAAGTGGAATTTTCTTTAATTGTGTTTTGAGTATCGAGATTTGAGAAGAGCAACAAAGAACTTCTCCCAAAAACTTGGGGAGGGAGGCTTTGGTTCTGTCTTTAAAGGGGCATTGCCAAATTCAAGAGATATTGCAGTGAAGAAAATAAGAAGTCTAGAGCAAGGTGAGAAGCAATTTCGTGCAGAAATTAGTACTCTTGGAGCAATCCAACATGTCAATCTTCTTCGCCTACGTGGTTTTTGTGTAGAAGTTTCAAAAAGATTTCTTGTCTATGATTACATGCCAAAAGGTTCTCTAGAATCCCATTTGTTCCAAAATACTTCCAAGATTTTGGATTGGAAGACAAGATATCAAATTGCAATTGGGATTGCCAAAGGGTTGGCTTACCTTCATGATAACTGCAGAGATTGTATAATGCATTTTGACATCAAACCTGAGAACATATTGTTGGATGCTGAATATAATCCAAAAGTGGCTGATTTTGGTCTCGCAAAAATAATTGGACGGGACTTCAGTCGTGTGCTGACCACCATAAGGGGAACTAGGGGCTATCTAGCACCAGAATGGATTTCAGGTGAAGCTGTTACTCCAAAAGTTGATGTTTTCAGTTATGGGAAGCTTCTTTTTGAGATAGTATCTGGTAGGAGAAATATGGACATGCTAGATGGTGATGGTGAAGAGATACGGAACTACTTTCCAGCTCGTGTTGCAATTGCCATAAACAAAGGGGAAGACCTTCTGATACTACTAGATCACAAATTAGAGGGAAATGCCAACATGGAAGAGCTAACTAGAGCTTGTAAAGTTGCTTGTTGGTGCATTCAAGATGATCCAAGGGATAGACCAACTATGGGCCAGGTAGTTCAAATTCTTGAAGGAGTGATGCAAGTGAACGTGCCTCAAATTCCTCTATATTTCCAACGCCTTTCAGAAAATCCAATGGTAGCAGTTGTTTCTCAAGAGATTGAGACTTCTTCAAGTTCATATTGATGGGCACAAGGTAATGTCTTAACTCTGTCTTTACAATCAGTGCACTCTTTGTAGTCAAAATAATGCTTATCGTTCTTTTTATCTACTGCAAACTATGATAAAAGGCCACTGTTGTTAGAAGCTAAGGAGCCAAGTGCATAAAAACAAATGAAATATCGACCATCATGGGTGCCAAAAGCAATAAAGTGTGCTTCTTTGTTTCTCTTTTGGATTCTATTTTTCGTTGGAGACTGTTTTTTGTCTTCTGTTTTGTACCTAGTATCCAAAAAAAATATTTTTTTAAAAATGTGGCCAAGTGCATGTGGGTGTCTCTGCCTGTGACAAGTTGTTTGCTGTGTACTTGTTGAAAGACCATGAGAAAACGTGTGAATGTTATTTTAGTACAAGTGGTTGAAGAGGAACTTAAAAAAATTTTAAATAGAATATAAAAACAGTCACCAGCTCTTTGTAGATTTTTTAGACCATTTTTAACATACCATTCTTTCTTCTATTTTCCATGAAATCTGCAAATGATTTTGTCTCACCTTTGCAGTCAATCTTTCACCAAACTCTTTGGTCAAACCCAAAATTTTCAATGTTATATCCCAACTTTCACTAAATAAAGAATTTATCAAAACACAGTAAAAGCTTTGAGAGCTCCCAAAACCATGCTCAATTTATTCTCTTCGATAGTACATTAGCTCCAGAATGTTAACATTAATATTCAAAACATTAGAATAGAATTGAAAGAATGTTCATATTACCCAAAAAAATACAAAATAAAGAGGTTTTTTTTTTTTTTTTGAGAAGAAAAATAAAGAGGAATTTAGTTGTAAGAGATACACACACAAATACTCTTGCTGCTTGTTCAATAGCAAATAGGGGAATAAATTAAGTTATTAACCCATTCTTATTAGTTATTACACTACAGACACTTAAGATTGCACTCTTTTGTAATGAAAATGATGCCTGTCCATCCCTTATCTAATGCTTTTATTGTTCCTTTTATGTAATGCAATTTAAGATAGAAAGACTCCATTGTCCTTAGTAACTAATGAGCCAAGTGCATCACCCCAGCAACAAAGAAGCCTTCATAAACAACCTTACCATAATACTTGAAATTTTTTTTTTTTTTTTTTTAATGATTGGGAAAACAATTTCCACACCATAATGGCTCACATGAGCAAGATATGGAGCAAACCATTATGGATGTAAGAATAGCATTGCATCTGTTTGGGCAAAAAATGTATTGTGAAGATTGATGTTTAAGTTTTCCTGTGTTTGATAGCATTAAAAAATGTGGGTAAAAGAAAAGTCAAGTTGGTCAACATAAAACACAATCAAAATTTTGCATTGTTTTCCAAAACTTGTTTATAGGTGTCTTTTAAAGTAGGATTTGTTTATCTTTGGTTCTGTACTGCTTATTTGTGCTCCTCCCTCACTAGAGAACCAAGCAAGGAACAAGTTAAGCTAAACAGAAAATTGATTCATTAAACTGACAAGAGTTCATACATCATGACCAATTGATACAGTATGAGAGATTTTCTAGAAAGTCTTTCAAAGAAGGAATGAGTGCTCTACCCTAACTCATACTTTAAATACTATTAATATTCTGAATAATCACTCGACCGATTAAAGCTATCAATGAGCTAAATAGAAGATCCCTACTTGATAAATATAAAAAAAAAAAAACAAAAAACAAAATAGAAACTGCACTCATACTTTAAATTCCTTAATCAATGAACTCTTTGCTAAATCCATGCTCAACGAAACAAGAGAAGGATGAGTGCTCTAATACATTCCAATACTGAATCTCAGCTCTATTTGGTTTGATATTCTGTTGCCTTGGTGGGTGTTCATTTGTTTTATTTTTAATATCTTTTAGGTATGTATTTTGAAGTATTTTGAAGCTAAGAATGTTTAACTTAATGATTTTTTGTGTAACGATGCTCATATCAGTTATAATTTTACAATATAATTTTTTTTAATATATAAAGTTTCATCCTATAATCAACATACTAAGACACCAATCAGTTTTTAGTGTAAGATGAAATTGAATTCCAAATTTCTTATACAACTCTCAAATATTTTACCAATTGAAGTAATTGGATCTCACTCACAACATTCTTAAATTAACCTATCAACTTACATAATAATAATAATAATAATAATAATAAAAAATTGATAGGCTAATTTTAAAATGTATTAAAATTTTTGTGAATTTTTGTCATGTACCCAGTGAACGTTAAAGGTGATTGTTGACTCCTGATCATGGTAGGCACGTTATTGTGGTTTGCTTTATTGAATTTGAATTTATGGTGATTGCCGACCCTGATCATGGTAGGCCCATTATTGTGGTCACAAATGATACAAGTATGAGGAGAGCAGTTTTGGGCTGAAGAAATCTCTACAATGGTCCTCCGCAAATGGCCCATATTGTAGTTTGAAGATCAAAGAATGTTGTTATTCAAGGTGAGCTGTTTTGAGCTGAGAAGGATAAGATTCGTCTGAAGAGACCAGCATAAGCATGGGACTTGTTTGGTGCAAATAAACCTGAAATGCATGAAAGTGGTAATGGAATGGATGTCACCCAAAAAAAAAAAAAAAAAGCCTTTAAACAAAAAAGAGAATCAATTTTACCCCCAAAAATTTTGTTTCCTAAAAAATAGTCATTTATAAGAAAAAGTAAGGAAAATAAATCAGTTTTCCTTAAAAATGTTTTCTTAAAAATAGTCACTTAAAAGAAAACGTTTTGTACAAGCTTTAATCAATTTGTACATGGGAAAGCAAGGCTTGTGTCCAGTGAATTTTTTCACTGGACACGGCCAGATTTGGACACGTGTCCAAGATCCAACGTGTCCAGTGAAAAAATTCACTGGACACAAGCCTGGCCCATGGGAAAGGTGGAATTCTTCCAGTGGGAGAAAGACCAATTCCCACTATTCACCATTCCCCATCCTAAAGATCTATTATAACCGAAGCTGCCCAGCCAGCTTACTATATCCCCAGAAATTTATTTAATGAACACCAAGAAAAGATTCAGTAAGGCTGGAAATACCAACATATCTTTACCAACAGCAAAAAGATGATCCATGATTATCAAGAAACATCAATATAAAATAATACTCAAGAAAGTGCAGATGACACAAGTTGTACCAACCAAATTCCTATCTAACATGCCTTCATTGAAAGTATAAGCGCAAGAACGGAAAATTAAGAGAAAAAATGGTTATAGAAATGGTACAAAAAGAGAAACACAGATCATAAATTCCTTCAAACAAAACCATCATATCTAAAATTAGAAAACAAACCAAGAATTAAAATCCTTATTGCAGCTAAACCCTTTACAATCAGTTTTTCTTTACCACAAAATTGATATTCACCAAGTACTCAGTTTCTCACTTGCTTCTAGGGTCCAAGAACTTGTGTAGGAGGGCGCATAGGCCAGCCAAGAAGCGGTGGAGATCCTGGTGGGGTTGCATCTCGACTAGGAGAGAAGAGACTCAGTTCCACAAATGTCCCCATTGAAGTCCCATCCCTCTCAAAAGTACGAAAAGAAATCGATCCACGCTTTGTTGAGGCATCAGAATTTCTACTGGGACTAATCCGACCACTTTCTTCTTCAAGATGGCTTTGGTTAGCGATAAGAGAAATGGTATCATTGTGATCGTCGTCAACCCTTCTCCTAGCCTCTATGTCCTGTAGGTTTCCCAGGGCCAAAGAATCTGCAACTGGGTAGTACACAAGCACAACAAAAAAGGGCAAAGAAAGCCAACAAAACAAGAACTTGAAACAGACTTTGATCTGGTTTAATCAAAACAGATACACCAAGTAATAGAACCCTTAACGGTAGGAAACTGGAAACAGAGAATATCAACATGTAAACTCTCTTCTGCAAACCCTTTTGATGACCAATTTCAAAATCCAACTTCCAAGCCAAAACAAGTAGGCGGTTAGGATCATGGCAAAAATCCCTAGAAATATAGTACTCAGTAAGGGGTAAGTGCAAATGGTAATATTATCAACTCTTTCCGTCGCAGCACTTCCATTACCAATTTCTCTCTCTCCCATACCAACTGAGCTCCAAAACCAAACAAACGTATCTCCCAACTAAATCCCTCTTCATCTTCAACCCAACCCATCTTCTGGGGCAATCAATCAGAAGCTAAAATCTTCACAGAAAAGCTTGCATCTTTGAGCTTATTATTTGTAAAATATAAAGGCAGTTTCCTTTGGAAACTCTTCTCCCTGTGTAACTGAGGTCCGATTAAAAGAACAAAGAGCTGAAGAAGGAACATGGCTGCCGGGGGCTGCCTTCGAAACAAGTACAAGTATCAATGAAAGTGGTTTTCCATATCATCCGTTCCTAACTGATGGGCCTTACTCTGCTGCATTATTAGGAAAAGATGGAACGGGTTATTTGTCATTATTTTGTGAAGATAATCATATGTATAAGTATGGCAGGAATCTGTCAGCAAAAGAATTGACTAACCAATACGTTATCGTATCCTATGTTTCCAATAATAATAGTGAAAGCTATTTTATATGTTCTGTTGTTTCCCCTTATAAAGTTCACAAGATTTGTTTTGAATGTCACCGGGGAGTTCATTCTCTATGTATGGAACAATGATTTACACCAATGGAATTCAGTTTGGAAGACACCTCCGCATCGTTGTGAGATTTTGGGTATCTGCGGGGACAATGGCATTTGTAATGTGCGGAATTCACCTCTTTGTGATTGCCCCAAAGGATTTAGACCAAAAGATCCAAGAGAGTGGGACTTACTTGACTACACAGGAGGGTGTCAGAGAAGCAAGCCTTTAGAATGCTCAGATAACAAGTTCCTCACAATGCCTAATATGCGCTTTGTAGAAGCAGCAGAATATCCGGTTGTCAAAAATGTTGAAGAATGCAAATTATATTGCTTAAGCAATTGTTTTTGTGTTGCTTACTCTTATAATAATGAGTGTTTAATTTACAGAGGAAAACTCAGAAATCTAGAACAACTTTCTTCTGATAATAAGTTAGGTGGAGATTTTCATCTTCGCGTTTCAATGGGAAGTAAAATCAAGATATCAAAAAAGGTTGCTTGGATTGTTGGAGTTCTCATTGTGCTCATCCTTCTCATTGGCATTGTATTGTCAATTATTTGGAGGCATTCCACTGGTGCGCTCAAGGAAGTGGAATTTTCTTTAATTATGTTTGAGTATCGAGATTTGAGAAGAGCAACAAAGAACTTATCCCAAAAACTTGGGGAGGGAGGCTTTGGTTCTGTCTTTAAAGGGGCATTGCCAAATTCAAGAGCTATTGCAGTGAAGAAAATAAGAAGTCTAGAGCAAGGTGAGAAGCAATTTCGTGCAGAAATTAGTACTCTTGGAGCAATCCAACATGTCAATCTTCTTCGCCTACGTGGTTTTTGTGTAGAAGTTTCAAAAAGATTTCTTGTCTATGATTACATGCCAAAAGGTTCTCTAGAATCCCATTTGTTTCAAAATACTTCCAAGATTTTGGATTGGAAGAAAGATATCAAATTGCAATTGGGATTGCCAAAGGGTTGGCTTACCTTCATGATAATTGCAGAGATTGTATCATGCATTTTGACATCAAACCTGAGAACATATTGTTGGATGCTGAATATAATCCAAAAGTGGCTGATTTTGGTCTCGCAAAAATAATTGGACTGGACTTCAGTCGTGTGCTGACCACCATAAGGGGAACTAGGGGCTATCTAGCACCAGAATGGATTTCAGGTGAAGCTGTTACTCCAAAAGTTGATGTTTTCAGTTAAGGGAAACTTCTTTTCGAGATAGTATCTGGTAGGAGAAATATGGACATGTTAGATGGTGATGATGAAGAGATACGTAACTACTTTCCAGCTCGTGTTGCAATTGCCATAAACAAAGGGGAAGACCTTCTGACACTACTAGATCACAAATTAGAGGGAAATGCCAACATGGAAGAGCTAACTAGAGCTTGTAAAGTTGCTTGTTGGTGCATTCAAGATGATCCAAGGGATAGACCAACTATGGGCCAGGTAGTTCAAATTCTTGAAGGAGTAATGCAAGTGAACGTGCCTCAAATTCCTCTATATTTCCAACGCCTTTCAGAAAATCCAATGGTAGCGATTGTTTCTCAAGAGATTGAGACTTCTTCAAGTTCATATTGATGGGCACAAGGTACTATCTTCACTCTATCTTTACAATCAGTGCACTCTTTGTAGTCAAAATAATGCTTATTGTTCCTTTAATCTACTGCAAACTATGATAAAAGGCCACTGTTGTTAGAAGCTAAGGAGCCAAGTGCATAAAAACAAATGTAATTTCGACCATCATGGGTGCCAAAGGCAATAAAGTGTGCCTCTTTGTTTCTCTTTTGGAGGTTATTTTTCGTTGGAGACTCTGTTTCTTGTCTTCTGTTTTTCTCCTCAGCCTACCTTTCCCAACCTTTACAGCCATAGCTTGCCCGTGAAGTTTCAAAGTTTTACTTCTTCCTCACTATTGATCTATTCTCAGACCACTGTACCTCCTCGGACAAAGGTCAAAGCCCAATACATATTTGGGCCTACGTCCCCACATATATATAGAAAGTAATTATTATATGCAATTTTTCAAATTTGAATGTGTCTTTTACTATTTCGCGTGCGTATTTAATTGTTTTTTGATAAAAACTTTAATGCTCACAAATGAAATTTTAACATAAATTCGATGGTAAATAAATTCATTTATTTCATTCCAAATTTAAATTATTGACTTCATGGTGCTTACCTTCTTCTTCTTCTTATCCCTAGCCTTTCATATTCTTTGTTTGACTTTACTGAAGCCAAATTGGTTCTTTTCAGTTCTAGATTGTAAGATTGAGAAAGTTGGAGAGATAAAAGGCTGATGTTTATTGACAACTAGGAAAGATAAAATAAAGAACAAAAAAGAAACAGAAAGATAGGTCTTTAACGCCGTTTGTTGAAGTTTTTAATTATGACAGGTGGCTAAAATATAGGTGGAGAATTTAAGGAGCTGTATATAAAGTATTGTATCTAAGTTTTGCCATATAATATAATATCGGGTTGTAAACTAAATTTATACTATTTAACTAATGTCTATCTTTGCTTGGATATATCTTGTACATGGATTGAACCTCCTTTATTTTGTTTATTTATTTATTTATTGTTCTTGAAGTATCATGGAAGATGTGGACTATGGTCTATGGCAATGTCGTCTTTGTTGACTACGATGAATATAATTATAAATCCAAGTTTGAAAAAGAAAAAGGCGAACGTAAATTTGATCTTGAAAAAAAAAAGCATGAAACCTAACCCACTAATTATATGACACACAGTCCAATATGTACAAAATTTGATCCCAAGAATGTTCAAAAAAAAAAAAATGACAAATTTATAGAGTCAAATGGCTTTAATGTAAAACATTATCGGCCCAACAGTACCCTTCAACCTCAACCCAGATGAAGGTATGTTCGGCTCTGTGTTTGTGTATTGAAGATGAAGAAGAAGAGTTTTATAATAAATTAAAATTGTTTGTTTTGCAGCTTCTATAGGATAATCGCAAGAAATATTCTTCCTATGCATGGATTTTGATAACGCACTACAACAATTAAAGAGAAGGTTTGTTTCTTCTGTACAACGTATATTAGGGTTAAATTTTATTAATTAAATATTACATATTAGATTATAATAAGTGGTGAACTAGGATTTGACTTGAAGGGGACAATAATCTAATTAAATACACCCCTTGGAGGGGTATATTTAAGGGGTGTATTTAATTAGATGTTAATATGTGACAATAATCTATTTCTTCTTGAAAACCAAATTCATATAAATAATTTTAGTTGTCATTAAATTTTAGCTAGTAACACCACCATTTGGTTTGAAACGTATAGTGCTTGATATTTATGTATGGTGAACTTATTTTCCCATAATCTATGTTTATTCTCTCAAAATTGGTCAGTGCATGGTTTGTATCTAGGACCCTAAAGTGATTGATTCTAATAATGAAGAACATATTATCACAAAGCTACTTGATGACATCCTTTTGTGCATTGATTTCCATGAGTTTTTAGGGTACATAATCACTTCTTGTAAAAATGCGACACTGCAATTCTGAGCGAGTAAACATAGCATATGAAAAACTTAGTACATCGTAAATGGAATTTCTAGCTTAACATTTAAAGACAACTAAACATATTTATCTGAATTTGGCGTGCAATAAAAAACAAGATTCAAATATTGATTCAAATTACAAGTATATGCTGTGCATAAAATAAAATAAAATAACAATTAGGGAGCATTACTTACAGACAGGTCGCTAACAATCATGACACGGTTTGAAAGGATAAGATTCTTTATGAAAAATTCTGGTACCACTTCCAAAACCTTAACTTTGCCCACAACTATCTACGTGACGAGTTGTGGTTGGTGGGGAAGTGTCCACATATAGACCCACCATCATCCCTCCACCAACCACAACTCGCCACATGATCAAGTTGTGGGCAAAATTGTGGTTTTGAATGTGGCACTAGAATTTCTCATTCTTTATTAGTGAGACTATTATCAATGACTGAATAAAAAAATAAAAAATAAAAGACTATTATCAATGACCCATTCAAAGGCATAAAGGATAATGGACCATTATCAATGATCCATTAGTGAGTCCATTAGGCTCACAGCCTATTTTTATATCTTATTATTATTTTAATTATATAGCAATTTTTAGCCAAATCCCTGCTACATTATCTTAGTCATTGCCAGCTTCGCACGTTTGTAATTCAATTTCTTTTATGTTCTTGTCAATGTCACTTAAAAAAAAATTAGCATTCCCATTGTTATTTGATTCTGAAAAAAATGTTTATGTATAAAATAGTTTGTCGGTAATAATATCTAACTCCGAAATGGCCCACAAGGAACATGTCTCGATTACATTGGTCAAGAAGCAACTACTTTGACAATGTTCTTGGACCCGTAACTCAAAAAATCAACTTAAATAAAATGGCAAATTACATATTTGGTCATATCTTTTAAACCATATTTCTATTTGGTCCTTAACCTTTCAATTGTGTCAATTTGATTTCTGATCTTTTAATTCGGTATCAATTTAGTTCATACCATTAGCTCTTGAATAGAAATTGTTGACATGACAAACAACTAAAATAAAAAAAATTAGTTTATTGTTACATCTATGAAAAATAATTTTTTTATTTTGATCATTAGCCACATCAGCAATTTTCAACTAAAAAATAACGACAAAAACTAAATTGATACTGCACTAAAAGGATAGAGACCAAATTGACACAATTGAAAGTTAGAGACCAAATTAAAATAGGGTACAACAGATGGAAACCAAATAAGAAGTTTACCTTAAATATAATTTGTGATTGCAAGGCCCTATGAAGCAGAGCATAGACCGTCACCAGGGGTGGCAATTCGTGTTCGCGTGTCAGGTTCATGTCATGTCAACTCATGAGTATCCAAATATATGGGTCAATACTAACCCGACATATTTATTAAATGGGTCAAGATTTCTCAACCCTAATACGAACTATTTATTAAACAAATCAGTTGTATCAACCTGTTTATCAGATTTTATCAAAATGAAAAAAAAAAATTATGAAAAAACAAACAAATAAATATTTTTAATATAAAATCCAGAACTAACAAGTAACCATATCACAAATAATCATTCAAATCTAAAACATATCTCAATATCATAAATAATCAATCACAATATGTCAAAGAAAATAAATCACAACAACTAATAAGCTTATAAACCTAGGGTTTGAATGGCATATTAATAAAATATCATTTAATTAAACGGGTTGGTCAAACAAGTTTCATTAGTTGAACACTAAGTACTTAATCAAATCTTTCTACCAAAAGATGAAAAAAAAGATCTGCAATAGCAATATGGCGCAAAGAAGAAGCCAAAAGCAGGAAATCTGTACCACCACAAGCAAGGTGTCATGGTCTCATTTTGCTATACTCCTCCTCATCATGTCAGTACTCAAAGCCCATCTCGCCACTGCATCTGATACAATTTACCTAGGCCAATCTCTTGCATGGAACCAGACCCTTACTTCCAACTGTGGAATTTTTGAAATGGGTTTCTTCAAACCGGGTAAGTCTCTTCACTATAAACTAGGCATATGGTATAAAATGATAGCAGAGTTTACAGTGGTTTGGGAAAAAAATATAATATACTCAGACTCGGACCCAGCCTCTATGGCACTAGAACTTTCTAAGGATGGACTATGGGTAACACAAAAAGGAGTTAGAGGTGATTATCTTGCATCTTATTCTAATTCTACCATAGTGGTAGGGGTGCTTCTTGACAACGGAAATTTTATCCTAAGAAATAAATTAGATGATATTGTATTGTGGCAAACTTTTGAGGAAGCACATGATGCGTGGCTGCCAGGGGCCAAGCTGTTGCTTGGTTTCAATGCGATTAGTACAGAAACTAATATGCTACTGTCACCTAGTCGGTGGTTCTCTGCAGATTTAGAAGTAGAAAAAAATGGAACGGGTCACTTGGTACTATATTTTTGGGTGACCTGGAGTTCCAATGAAATGATAACTGATAGTTACAAATATGGAGGGAATCTGTCTAGGAAGGAATTGGCCAACCAATACATAAATGTATCGTATGTTTCCAATAAGAATGAAAGCTATTTTATATATTATGTTGTTTCTCCTTATATATTCGCAAGATTTGTTTTGAATAACATCGGGGAGCTAATTCTCTATGTATGGGATGAGGATTTACACCGATGGAATTTGGTTTGGAAGACGCCTCAGCAACGTTGTGAGATTGCGGGTTTCTGCGGGGAGTATGGCATCTGCAATCAGCAGAATGGATCTCTTTGTAATTGCCCGAAAGGTTTTAGACCAAGATATTCAACAAATTGGGACTTATATGACTATGAAGGAGGGTGTGAGAGAATAACTCCTCTACAGTGCTCAGATGACAAGTTCCTCACAATGCACAACGTGCTCTTTCCAGAAATATCACATCTTCCAGCAGTAAAAAATGCTGAAGAATGCAAATTAAACTGTTTAAGTAGCTGTTATTGTGTTGCTTACTCTTATAATATTGGGTGTTCAATTTTCAAAGGAACACCTATATATCTACAACCTTCTTCTGGTAATGAGTTAGGTGGAGATTTTCATATTCGCATTTCAGCATCTGAGCTACTGGGAAGTAAAACCAATATGTCGAAAAAAGCAGCTTGGATTGTTGGAATTCTTGTTGTACTCATTCTTCTCATTTCCATTGGATTGGCAATCATTCGGAGCAGACATTCCACTGTTGTACTGGAAGAAGTACATATTTCTTTGATTTTGTTCAAGTATCGAGATTTACAAAGAGCAACAAGAAAGTTCTCCCAAAAACTTGGGGAGGGTGGTTTTGGTTCTGTTTTCAAAGGGACATTACCAAATTCAACAACTATCGCAGTGAAGAAAATAAGAAGTCTAGATCAAGGTGAGAAGCAATTCCGTGCAGAAGTTAGCACACTTGGAGCAATCCAGCATGTTAATCTTCTTCGCCTTCGTGGTTTTTGTGTAGAAGCTTCAAAAAGATTTCTTGTCTATGATTACATGCCAAAAGGTTCTCTAGAATCCCATTTGTTCCAAAACACTTCCAAGATTTTGGATTGGAAGACAAGATATCAAATTGCGATTGGGATTGCTAAAGGTTTGGCTTACCTTCATGATAACTGCAGAGATCGTATCATGCATTTTGACATCAAACCTGAGAACATATTGTTGGATGCTGAATATAATCCAAAGGTGGCTGATTTTGGTCTTGCAAAAATAATTGGACGGGACTTCAGTCGTGTGCTGACCACCATAAGGGGAACTAGGGGCTATCTAGCACCAGAATGGATTTCAGGTGAAGCTGTAACTCCAAAAGTTGATGTTTTCAGTTATGGGAAGCTTCTTTTCGAGATAGTATCTGGTAGGAGAAATATGGACATGTTAGATGGTGATGATGAAGAGATACATAACTACTTTCCAGCTCGTGTTGCAATTGCGATAATCAAAGGGGAAGACCTTCTGACACTACTAGATCACAAATTAGAGGGAAATGCCATCATGGAAGAGCTAACTAGAGCCTGTAAAGTTGCTTGTTGGTGCATTCAAGATGATCCAAGGGATAGACCAACTATGGGCCAGGTAGTTCAAATTCTTGAAGGAGTGATGCAAGTGGACGTGCCTCAAATTCCTCTATATTTCCAACGCCTTTCAGAAAATCCAATGGTAGCAATTGTTTCTCAAGAGATTGAGACTTCTTCAAGTTCATATTGATGGGCACAAGGTACTATCTTAACTCTGTCTTTACAATCAGTACACTCTTTGTAGTCAGAATAATGCTTATCGTTCCTTTAATCTACTGCAAACTATGATAAAAGGCCACTGTTGTTAGAAGCTAAGGAGCCAAGTGCATAAAAAAAAATGTAGTTTCGACCATCATGGGTGCCAAAAGCAATAAAGTGTGCCTCTTTGTTTCTCTTTTGGAGGCTATTTTTCATTGGAGACTCTGCTTTTTGTCTTCTGTTTTGTACCTGGTATCCAAAAAAAAAAAAAAATGTTGCCAAGTGCCTGTAGGTGTCTCTGCCTATGACAATTTGTTTGTTGTGTATTTGTTGAAAGACCATGAGAAAACGTGTGAATGTTATTTTAGTACAATTGGTTGAAGTGGAACTTAAAATTTTTTTAAATAGAATATAAAAATAGTCACCAGCTCATTGTCGATTTTTTTAGACCATTTTTAACATACCATTCTTTCTTCTATTTTCCATGAAATCTGCAAATGATTTTGCCTCATCTTTGCAATCAATCTTTCACCAATCTCTTTGGTCAAACCCAAAATTTTCAATGTTATACCCCAACTTTCACTAAATAAAGAATTTATCATAACACAGTAAAAGCTTTGAGAGCTCCCAAAACCATGCTCAATTTATTCTCTTCGATAGTACATTAGCTCCAGAACGTTAATATTAATATTCAAAACACTACAATAGAATTGAAAGAATGTTCATATTACCTAAAAAAATACAAAATAAAGAGGATTTTTTTTTTTTTTTTTTTGAGAAGAAAAATAAAGAAGAATTTAATCCATTCTTAGCCAATGGGAATTTAATCCATTTTTGAGAAGACCTTCTGACACTACTAGATCACAAATTAGAGGGAAATGCCAACATGGAAGAGCTAATTAGAGCTTGTAAAGTTGCTTGTGGGTGCATTCAAGATGATCCAAGAGATACACCAACTATGGGCCAAGTAGTTCAAATTCTTGAAGGAGTGATGCAAGTGAATGTGCCTCAAATTCCTCTATATTTCCAACGCCTTTCAGAAATTCCAATGGTAGCAATTGTTTCTCAAGAGACTGAGACTTCTTCAAGTTCATATTGATGGGCACAAGGTACTCTCTCTCAACTCTGTTTTTACCATCAGTGCACTTTTTGTAGTCAAAATAATGCTTATCGTTCGTTTTATCTATTGCAAATTTATATATTACTAAAAACTAAAGCGTGGCATTTATTACTGCTGCACTCCTGTTGCGCCACCTCATCGCCATATCATTCGTCACATAATTATTATTTATTATTTATTCCTTTTTTTACATATATATATATATATATAGATTATTGACTTTATATATTCATCTTTGTCAGTTTTAAAATTTATATATATTTCTATTTTATTTCCAATTTTCCTGTAATTTTTTTT
This sequence comes from Quercus agrifolia, assembly GCA_029955455.1. Classification (NCBI taxonomy): domain Eukaryota; kingdom Viridiplantae; phylum Streptophyta; class Magnoliopsida; order Fagales; family Fagaceae; genus Quercus; species Quercus agrifolia. Next base: position 2,072,859 of record JARQAD010000001.1, read on the forward strand.
TTTTTTTTACATTCACTTATTTTTTAAATATTTACACTTTTTCCAACCTTTCTTCTTCCCTTACCTTTTCATCTCTCCATTACCCTCTACTTTAATATTGCTATTCATCTTCCTTTATTTATCTCTTCTTATCCCTTCCCCCTTATTATAAATTTGTCACTTTTTTTTCATTATTTGCATAGTTTTCTCTCACAAAAAGGTTCTCTCTCTCTCTCTCTCTCTCTCTCTCAATGTTTTGGTGGATTTTTATTGCATCTCCGTTTTAAGTTGATAAATTTTTATGTTTTAAGAACTCTAATTTAAGTTGATACGATTCAGTTTTGTTATTTGTGTGTTTTCTCTCATAGGAAGCATGTGCAGTTTTCTACGGTCTAAACCATTTCTTGGAATCATCTGTGTTGTATACTTTTACACCTCTCAATGCCTTCTATTTTCAGCATCAAAGACGTAGCCAGAATTTTTCTAATTCTAATTTTAGCCTCCTTTGTTTAGATGTAGTCTGCATAATATGTCGTGCATGAACATTCTTGACGTTTCTGAAGCATCTAATTTGAGATTTAAATTTTTGGACAAGGTAATAAATATATTGCAAAAGTGAGAAATATATTTGATGTTATTAGTGAACACTATTGTTTTGAAGGTTGAAATTCTGCAATCTTATTCAGCAATAAAACATTTGATCCTCAGCCCTACTGAACCTGATTTGAGTCACTTGCCAGTGATGTCCAGAACATTTAACTCGCCCACTCTCCCACAACACACACACACACACACAAAGACCTGCTAGAACTGTGTGGTAACTAAGCTTTCTTCTCTCCGACCTTTTAACCTTTAAGGGTGGGCATCTAGAAGGCTTGCTACTATTTAGAAATACTTTACTTGCTGTATAGTATCAAAATTAAACCTACCCAAGAGAAGACACCTGATTGATAATTCATCATGGGTGATTCGACTTAGTTGAAGTTAATGATTGATGAATAAAAAGGCTAGCCGCTTCTTGAGGAGAAAAAGAAGAAATGAGAATCACACTTGTCACTGCAGTTGACCCTGTGTTCCTTTCACATTGTGCTTAATTTGTTGTTTCTCCGACTATAATGCCTATACCGTTTCTTTTTCTCACATTGTGCTTAATTTTTTTTTTCTTACATTATAAAAAAGATAAAAATAAAATAGTATTCCATTACATAGCATAATTTGGATAATTTAGTGTTTATTGTTATATTTTTTAATTTTTCTTATTTTTTTCTTCTCTTCTATTTTACTCAATATTGAAATTCAACCACATCCTCCTTATCATTAAATTATTTATATTTTCTCTCTTTTTGTTTTAAAAAATAAAAAATAAAAAATGTAATGTTTTACTTAAATTCAAATAAAAGAAAATTGTGCTCATCAAATTGTACTCTTTTTTTTTTTAACATTTACACTTTCTCCAACCTTTCTTTTTCTCGTTACCTTTTCATCTCCCCAAACATTCTCCCCAAATGTCAATTAGTAATCGTTGATTGGAAAACAAAGAGGTTGTAAGGAGAAGTAAAAAATAAAATAGAGATTACCATGTGGAGAGCTTTAAAAACTTTATAGTATAGTAACATAAACCGTTAAATTCACTTAAAAAATTAAATCAACAATCAATAATTAAATACAATTATAGTACTAAATTTAAATTTGAAACTAATCAAACTCTAACTATGGAAACCATATTAATCATAACTAAAAATTCATTTTTTGACATTTCATTTAACTTTATTTATAATATATATATAATTTTCATACACTATTACTTTCAAAAATCTAATGAACAATACTACCTCTCATTTATCGTCTTTGTTATGTAAATCATCAGTTAATAAATATATGATAATGGTAAGAAACATTACAAATGAGATCACTAAAAAAAATATAAAATTAATTAGCCACTATCATTATGGAGTAGTAGTCTATAATTTTACGTATCCAAAAAAAATGGAATATATAGAGTTTTCTTAAAGGTATGTATAAAGATTCACTATGTGTGTGTGTGTATATATAAAGGTAAAAAAAGGTATATTTATGGTTTTTATTAACTTAAAAACTAATGAAAAATCAATAGTTAATAACTAAAATTATAGTATCAATAAAGTATTTAATGAGACTATTCTAAAAAAAATTATTACGCGCAACGCGCGGGTATGCGACTAGTTATAATAAAGGGATTCCACTGTTGTTAGAAGCTAAGGAGCCAAGTGCATAAAAACAAATGTAATTTCGACCATCATGGGTGCCAAAAGCAATAAAGTGTGCTTCTTTGTTTCTCTTTTGGAGGCTAATTTTCGTTGGAGACTCTGTTTTTTGTCTTTTGTTTTGTATCTGGTATCCAAAAAAATTAAAAAATAAAAATGTGGCCAAGTGCATGTAGGTGTCTCTACCTCTGACAATTTGTTTGTTGTGTATTTGTTGAAAGACCATGAGAAAACGTGTGAATGTTATTTTAGTACAATTGGTTGAAGAGGAACTTTAAAAAAATTTAAATAGAATATAAAAACAGTCACTAGGCAGCGCATTATCAATTTTTTAGACCATTTTTAACATACCATTCCTTCTTCTATTTTCCATGAAATCTGCAATTGATTTTGCCTCATCTTCGCAATCAATCTTTCACCAAACTCTTTTGTCAAACCCAAAATTTTCAATGTTAATTCCCAACTTTCACTAAATAAAGAATTTATCATAACACAGTAAAAGCTTTGAGAGCTCCCAAAACCATGCTCAATTTATTCTCTTCGATGCTACGTTAGCTCCAGGATGTTGATATTAATATTCCAAACATTACAATAGAATTGAAAGTTAGTTCATATTACCCAAAAAAATACAAAATAAAGAGGATTTTTTTTATTTTTTTTGAGAAGAAAAATAAAGAGGAATTTAATTGTAAGAGATACACACACAAATACTCTTGCTACTGGTTCAACAGCAAATAGGTCATTAAATTAAGTTATTAATCCATTCTTATTAGTTATTACACTACAGACACTTAGTGTACGTTTAGCATGATGAAATCTGTCAGCTTATTTTACTATTCAACTTATTTTTGTTACTATTTATGGGCCCTACTGCACTTTTTGATACTATTCATGAGTCTTACTGTACTATTTTAGCTAATTTTTTCCTTTATCTACAGTATTTTTAACAAAAAGTTTTCAGTTTCAGCAAAATAAGCTGATTCCAAACAGATCTTTAAATTCTTAAGTGCACTCTTTTGTAATGAAAATGATGTTTGTCCATCCGTTATCTAATGCTTTTATTGTTCCTTTTATGTAATGCAATTTAAGATAGAAAGACTTCACTGTCCTTAGTAACTAAAGAGTCACCTACCGCACATTTTTTGTATGATGGTCACTCCACAAGTATAAGTATTTGTGTGGTGTGGGGTGTGGGAAGGCAAAGACCGGAGTTCAAGTCTCCAAGAGAGAGTTTCACATACATATACACTTAGATTAAGTTAAAGTAGAATTTATATCTTATATAAAAATAATAATAATAATAATAATAATAATAAAAGTAACTAAGGAGCCAAGTGTATCACCCCAGCAACAAAGAAGCCTTCATAAAAATCCTTACCATGCTCAATTTATTCTCTTCGATGCTACATTAGCTCCAAGATGTTGATATTAATATTCCAAACATTACAATAGAATTGAAAGTAAGTTCATATTACCCAAAAAAATACAAAATGAAGAGGATTTTTTTTTTTTTTTTTTTTTTTGGAGAAGAAAAATAAAGAGGAATTTAATTGTAAGAGATACACACACAAATACTCTTGCTACTAGTTCAACAGCAAATAGGTCATTAAATTAAGTTATTAATCCATTCTTATTAGTTATTACACTACAGACACTTAGTGTACGTTTAGCATGATGAAATTTGTCAGCTTATTTTACTATTCAACTTATTTTTGCTACTATTCATGAGTCTTACTGTACTATTTTAACTAACTTTTACTTTTATCTACAGTACTTTCAACAAAAAGTTTTCAGTTTCAGCAAAATAAGCTGATTCCAAACAGACCTTTAAATTCTTAAGTGCACTCTTTTGTAATGAAAATGATGTTTGTCCATCCATTATCTAATGCTTTTATTGTTCCTTTTATGTAATGCAATTTAAGATAGAAAGACTTCACTGTCCTTAGTAACTACGGAGCTACCTACCGCACATTTTTGGTATGATGGTCACTCCACAAGTATAAGTACTTGTGGAGTGTGGGGTGTGGGAGGGCAAAGACCGAGGTTCAAGTTTCCAAGAGAGGGCTTCACATACATATACACTTAGATTAAGTTAAAGTAGAATTTATATCTTATATAAAAATAATAATAATAATAATAATAAAAGTAACTAAGGAGCCAAGTGCATCACCCCAGCAACAAAGAAGCCTTCATAAAAAACCTTACCATGATACTTGAAATTAAAATTTAAAAAAAAAAGTGATTGGGAAAACAATTTCCACACCCATAATGGCTCACATGAGCAAGATATGGAGCAAACCATTATGGATGTAAAAATAGCATTGCATTTGTTTGGGAAAAAACTGTATTGTGAAGATTGATGTCTAAGTTTTCTTGTGTTTGATAGCATTAAAAAATGTGGCAAAGGAAAAGTCAAGTTGGTCAACATAAAACACAAACAAAATTTTGCATTGTTTTCCAAAACTTGTTCATAGGTGTCTTTTAAAGTAGGATTTGTTTATCTTAGTTCTATAATGCTTATTTGTGCTCCCCCCTCACAAGAGAACCAAGCAAGGAAAGAGTTAAGCTAAACAGAAAATTGATTCGTTAAACTGACAAGAGTTCACACATCATGACAAATGGATACAATATGAAAAGTTTCTGGAAAGTCTTTCAAAGAAGGAATAAGCGCTCTGCCCTAGCTCATACTTTAAATACTAATAATATTCTGAATAACAACTCGACCGATTAAAGCTATCAATGAGCTAAATAGAAGATCCCTACTTGATCAAAAAAACAAAACAAAACAAAAACAAAAACAAAATAGAAACTGCACTCATACTTTAACTTCCTTTATCAATGAACTCTTTGCTAAATCCATGCTCAAGGAAACAAGAGTAGGATGAGTGCTCTTATATATTCCCCAACTGAATCTCAGCTCTATTTGGTTTTATATTTTGTTGCCTTTGGTGGGTGTTCATTTGTTCTGTTTTTAATATCTTTTAGGTATGTATTTTGAAGCTAAGAATGTTTAACTTAATGATTTTTTTGTGTCATGATGATCATATTAGTTATAATTTCACAACGTTCTTTTTCTCTTTTAATATATAGACTTTCAACTTATGATCATCAAACTAAAATACCAATCGGTTTTTGGTATAAAAAAAGAATTGAATCTCAAATATCTTATTCAACTTTTAAAAATTTTACCAATTGAGCTAACTAGAACTCACCCACAACATTCTTAAATTAACCTATCAACTTACACAAGAGTCATGAAAATAATAATTATTATTATAAATTAATAGGCTAATTTAAAATTGTAGTAAAATTATTGTGAATTTTTGTTATGTACACAGGAAGATAAAAAATTGTCGGAGGATTGAAAAGTGGGAGGATAGAAAAAATTTTAATTTCTCTCCTTTTTGTTTGGTTGGAAACGGAAAAGTGGAGTGATGGAAAAAATGAATTTGTATAAATTTACTTATATACCCTTGTTAAAAAAATTATGGCCAATTAAAACAAAAAAGTGACCCAAAAACAAAAACGAATTGCCCATGTGCAAGTGAACATAGGCATTTTCATCCATTAAGCAGCTCATTTTCTCCCTTCAATTTTCTCCCCCATTTTAGGAAGAAAACTTTTTGGTGGATCCAAAGAGAAAACATCCAAGTCCCACCATTTATTTTCTTTTCTCTCCACCCAACCAAACACATTCCAAAAAAAATTTACTTTCCATTTTCTCTCCAAAATTTTCTATCCATCCTATTCAACCTCCAAACAAACAGACAAACACAGTAAAGGTGATTGCTGAGCCCTGATCATGGTAGGCCCATTATTGTGGTCAAATATGATACAAGTATGAGGACAGCAGTTTTGGGCTGAAGAAATCTCTACAATGGTCCTTCGCAAATGGCCCATATTGTAGTTTGAAGATCAAAGAATGTTGTTATTCAAGGTGAGTTGTTTTGGGCTGAGGAGAAAGGTTCGTCCGAAGAGAGGCCCGTAAAAGTATGGGACTCGTTTGCTGTAAATAAACCAGAAATGCATGAAAGAGATAATGGAATAGGTGCCGTGAGAGCTGAAAGGTGAAGTTAATGCGAGCTCACGTACAAGGAAAATAAATCAATTTTACCGCAAAAAATGCTTTATAAAAAATGAGTCATTTATAAGAAAAACTGAAAAAGGAAAATAAATCAATTTTCCATTAAAAAAATTTATAAAAGATAGTCATTTACAAGCTTTAATCAATTAGTACAAGGGAAAGGTGGAATTCTTAAGGTGAGAGCAAGACCAATTCCCACCGTTCACCATTCCCCATCCTAAAGATCTATTATAACCGAAGCTGCCCAACCAGCTTACTATCCCCAGAAATTTCTTTATTGAACACCAAGAAAAGATTCAGTAAGGCTGTAAATACCAACTTTTCGTCCCACGAACATACCTTTACCAACAGCAAAAAGATGATCCATCATAATCAAGAAACATCAATATAAAATAATACTCAAGAAAGCGCAGATAACACAAGTTGTACCAACCAAATTCCTATCTAACATGAATATATGCCTTCATTGAAAGTATAAGCGCAAGAACAGAGAATTAAGGGAAAAAATGGTTATAGAAATGGTGCAAAGGAGAAACACAGATCATAAATTCCTTCAAACAAAACCATCATATCTAAAATTAGAAAACAAACCAAGAATTAAAATCCTTATTGCAGCTAAACCCTTTACAATCAGTTTTTCTTTACCACAAAATTGATATTCACCAAGTACTCCGTTTCTCACTTGCTTTTAGGGTCCAAGAACTTGTGTAGGAGGGCGCATAGGCCAGCCAAGAAGCGGAGGAGATCCTGGTGGGGTTTCATCTCGACTAGGAGAGAAGAGATTCAGTTCCACAAATGTCCCCATTGAAGCCCCATCCATCTCAAAAGTACGAAAAGAAATCGATCCACGCTTTTTGAGGCATCAGAATTTCTACTGGGACTAATCCGACCACTTTCTTCTTCAAGATGGCTTTGGTTAGCGATAAGAGAAATGGTATCATTGTGATCATCGTCAACCCTTCTCCTAGCCTCTATGTCCTGTAGGTTTCCCAGGGCCAAAGAATCTGCAACTGGGTAGTACACAAGCACAACAAAAAAGGGCAAAGAAAGCCAACAAAACAAGAACTTGAAACAGACTTTGATCTGGTTTAATCAAAACAGATACACCAAGTAATAGAACCCTTAACGGTAGGAAACTGGAAACAGAGAATATCAACATGTAAACTCTCTTCTGCAAACCCTTTTGATGACCAATTTCAAAATCCAACTTCCAAGCCAAAACAAGTAGGCGGTTAGGATCATGGCAAAAATCCCTAGAAGTATAGTACTTAGTAAGGGGTAAGTGCAAATGGTAATATTATCAACTCTTTCCGTCGCAGCAGTAAAATATAAAGGCAGTTTCCTTTGGAAACTCTTCTCCCTGTGTAACTGAGGTCCGATTAAAAGAACAAAGAGCTGAAGAAGGAACATGGCTGCCAGGGGCTGCCTTCGAAACAAGTACAAGTATCAATGAAAGTGGTTTTCCATATCATCCGTTCCTAACTGATGGGCCTTACTCTGCTGCATTATTAGGAAAAGATGGAACGGGTTATTTGTCATTATTTTATGAAGATAATCATATGTATAAGTATGGCAGGAATCTGTCTGCAAAAGAATTGACTAACCAATACGTTAACGTATCCTATGTTTCCAATAATAATAGTGAAAGCTATTTTATATATTCTGTTGTTTCCCCTTAGAAGTTCACAAGATTTGTTTTGAATGTCACCGGGGAGTTCATTCTCTATGTATGGAACAATGATTTACACCAATGGAATTCAGTTTGGAAGACACCTCCGCATCGTTGTGAGATTTTGGGTATCTGCGGGGACAATGGCATTTGTAATGAGCGGAATTCACCTCTTTGTGATTGCCCCAAAGGATTTAGACCAAAAGATCCAAGAGAGTGGGACTTACTTGAGTACACAGGAGGGTGTCAGAGAAGCAAGCCTTTAGAATGCTCAGATAACAAGTTCCTCACGATGCCTAATATGCGCTTTGTAGAAGCAGCAGAATATCCGGTCGTCAAAAATGTTGAAGAATGCAAATTAAATTGCTTAAGCAATTGTTTTTGTTTTGCTTACTCTTATAATAATGAGTGTTCAATTTACAAAGGAACACTCAGAAATCTAGAACAACTTTCTTCTGATAACAAGTTAGGTGGAGATTTTCACGTTCGCGTTTCAATGGGAAGTAAAATCAAGATATCAAAAAAGGTTGCTTGGATTGTTGTTCTCATTGTGCTCATCATTCTCATTGGCATTGTATTGTCAATTATTTGGAGGCATTCCACTGGTGCACTCAAGGAAGTGGAATTTTCTTTAATTATGTTTAAGTATAGAGCTATTGCAGTGAAGAAAATAAGAAGTCTAGAGCAAGGTGATAAACAATTTCGTGCAGAAATTAGTACTATTGGAGCAATCCAACATGTCAACCTTCTTCGCCTACGTGGTTTTTGTGTAGAAGTTTCAAAAAGATTTCTTGTCTATGATTACATGCCAAAAGATTCTCTAGAATCTCATTTGTTCCAAAAGGTTTCCAAGATATTGGATTGGAAGACAAGATATCATATTGCCATTGGGATTGCTAAAGGGTTGGCCTACCTTCATGAGAAATGTAGAGATTGTATCATACATTTTGACATCAAACCTGAGAACATACTGTTGGATGATGAATATAATCCAAAAGTAGCTGATTTTGGGCTTGCCAAGATAATTGGTCGTGACTTCAATCGAGTTTTGACAATCATGAGGGGATCTAGGGGCTCTCTAGCACCAGAATGGATTTCAGGTGAAGCTGTTACTCCAAAAGTTGATGTTTTCAGTTATGGGAAGCTTCTTTTTGAGGTTCTATCCAGTAGGAGAAATATAAACATGCTAGATGATGAGATATGTAACTACTTTCCAGCTCATGTCGCAATTGCAATAAACAAAGGAGAAGACCTTTCGACACTAGTAGATGACATATTAGGGGGCAATGCCAACATGGAAGAGCTAACTAGAGCTTGTAAAGTTGCTTGTTGTTGCATTCAAGACAATCCAAGGGATAGACCAACTATGGGCCAGGTAATTAAAATTCTTGACGGAGTTATGCAAGTGGACATGCCTCAAGTACCTCTTTATTTCCAACGCCTGTTAGAAAATCCAACGGATGCCATTGTTGACCATGTGACTCAGACTTCTTCGAGTTCATATTAATGTAAAACAAACTATGTCTCAACTTTGTCTTTATCATTTGTGAACTCTTTTGCAGTGAAAAAATGCTTTCCCACAATTATGTAACGCAAATTAAGATAAAAAGACTCCATTTGTTAGTAGCTAAGAAGTCAAGTGGATGTAGGTGTGCCTACCAATATGTACTTCTGTGACAACTTGTTTGATGTGTATTTGTTACTTTCTTTTCCTTGCCATGTTTATTGTTAAGCCTCAAATGGAATCATAAAATGCCAATCTGCTGCTGGTTTCGTGGCTGAATAGCCTTAATTTCTTTAGATCATAACTCCAATAATTGAATTGTCTTAATACCATTGAACCGTACAACCCTTAGTTTCTGTTAGGCTTTGCGGCTATTTCACTAGCTATCTGTCGTATGTAGCTATATGTTGTATGTACTGATACAGTCAGATGAGAATTGTATGTTAGTATTGCTAGCAGGGTAGTTTAGTAATTGAGTAGTTGCTGCTGAGCTTTATTCAGTTAATTCAGTTGAATTCAGTTAGTTAGTTGGTTAGCTTAGGTGGGAAATGGGATTCAGTTGCATATAAGCTACCAACATGATCAATGAGGAATTATCCAGAAAATTAGCTGAACCTGTCTCAACTTCTGTTATCTTCTTCTTCTCTAAGCTCAGGAGGTTGGTTCCCTCGAAGTAATTGTCTATCTTTCTCTTAATCCCTATATCTCTGTTCTTAACAGTTTCTTTATCATGCACAGCCTCATTTTTTGAAGAAGTTAGGCCCTCCTATCATATTATCCTCCAATTTAAATATGATGCCGAGCTTTTCAGAAAACACTTGAGCAAATGCCACTTTATTGAAGGAAAATATATACATGATTTTTAGTGGCTTTTGTTGCCTGCCAATTGTTGCTAGATTATAGTATCTAATGCTGAGGTTTGTTCTAATGACTTGAGGAGCACTGGTTCAGAAAAGCATTAATACAGTGTTCGACAAAGGTTTTTTATTTTTTATTTTTATTTTTTTGAGAAAAAGCTTGACAGAGTTGACACATCATTATAACACAGAAATTCAAATAAATGTTTCACAGACACATCATCATAACACAGAAATTCAAATAAATGTTTCACAGCAAGACTGTATTCATTGTCAACATATTCATTAATCTTCTTGTTACTTCCTCTGTGTTGCCTACAGTTTTCTAATTTAGCCCATGATAACAAGTAGAATTTGAATTCCCTCCATTTATTTTTTAAATGGAGAACCGTTTCCTAATCCTGATGCCTCTAAAATTTCTTGCAATTGATTGGGAATAAAAATTTCTTTGCCCATATAATGACCCGTGTGGAATTCACCATATTAGGCCGGTGCTGTCTGTTGCCCACGCATGATAAGAAGCAAGACTGGTACCGGAACAATATAGAAATACTTTACCAAAGCTATAACTGTCTTTTATTTCTATATGAAGTTTACAATTTACTTTACCAAAGCTATCTCCAAGCTATTTACGGCCTAAAAGATTGAATGAAAATTCAAATAATAACAAACAAACAAAAAAATAACTGTAAGCAAAAATTGAGAAAAAAAATGCAAGCACTCATCACATTCCAAACAATAATAAAAACAAGCAAATACTAAAACTGTGCAAATTAAAGCATCAATTTCAAATTCAAGGCATTGCATGTATGAAAAATTCTAAAATATTTAAGAAAAATTATACAACTATCAAACCGCTGAATGTAGAACTCGTATCTATTGCTCCATCCTATCAAAAAGCCCTTCCCTTGCACCATTTTACAGTTAAGTGGCTAAGTTTGTCTTTGTGGTCTAAACAATTATACGACTTGGTCTTTTTGAATGATCTTCTCTTGTCAAATGGGAATTTATTTTATCTATGATTTTGTGTTTATAAAAGCTGGATCCTCAAACTGGAGAATGCATGCAACAATGACACGTCCCTTTCTAAAAGCATACAACAATGATACATATCATTTCTTCTAGACTAATTTTTTTGAAATGAACTAAATTTATCTTTTGGTAATTACTTTTAAAAACTTTAATTCATATTTGTTGTGGTTATTTATGTCAATTTTTATGTCTAATTTTTTGTAATAATATTGTAAAATGAATGCTGCACTTCCTCTTTAAAAAAAAAAGGACTTCTGCTCTACCCTTTGATTTGAATTGTTGTCCTTTAAGATTATTTAAAGTATCGTTATGGCTTTTTTATATAAAAAATAAAAATAAAAAGAATCCCTTAAGGCTTTTTTTTTATAGGCATTTTCCTCAATGGGATTTGAGGTTTTCTTGTTTCTTTCCTGCCAGCAGGTTGGGTTTCAACAGGGAGAAAAAGAAAGACATGGATTGTTAACTTGCCATTTGCATTATTAAGGAACTGGACAAGTGGGAGAATTTTAAAAGAGATACCTAGGAACAATACTTAAAATACTGCATCTAAGCTTTGCCCTTTTAGTTAAATATGTCTAGCAAGAACTTTCAATGCCTACTTCAGAAGCCATGAAACAAGATTGGTGCATTGCCCCAATTTATGTTTTGTCTATCAAATATACTCGTAGTCTAAATGATTGCAGTGGTCCTATATGTTTTCGACTAGATCAAAAATTGTTATTAAAATCAAGAGTTTAGCAGCAAAAATTTCAAAGCAAGACGAATAACTAATTCTGATTTGATTGTTTACTGGTCTAAATATTATATGCTATTCTATATACATCAATTGTTCTTTCAAATAAAATAACAATTAGGGCGCGTTACTTACAGTTTCTGAGGCTGATAACAATAATCATACTATTTGGAAGGATAAAATTCTTCAATAGTGAGACCATTATCAATGATCCATTCAAAAGCATAAAAGGGTGGACTTCCCATATCCACCATTTCCTTCAATGCTTAATGCATTAGGTCACACTGAATCAAACAACTCAGGTGGCGACATAAGCATTTCAATACCCTGAATCGTTTCCACCACAATTATTGCCATGGCCCAACAACAAGCTGCAGACAATAAAATTTATTTTAGATTTTACATAGAATAAGATAGGGGGGGAAAAAGTATTTCATTGAAAGAAAATGTAACAATTTAATAACAAAATAATTGAACTAAAAAATACTTACTGATAAAAATATACATAATGTTGGGGGAGGGCTTAAAAATATCAAAATATACATAATTATAAGATAAGAAAGACTGATAAAAAAATATTTCCTTCTTTGGTTTTTGTTCTTCCCTTTCCCATCAAGATGAGAAGTATGTATTGATGAGAAGTATGTATTGATGAGATTTCTGTTAGTATCAAGAAAGTTCTTTATCACCTAGGACAAATGAATATTGGTGAGACAGAGATTCGGAGGCCAAGCAAAATAGCCATAGTAGCTTAGCTCAACAAAGTTATGCCTTATATTCTTTCATGGTACTAAAATCATTTGAAAATGATTATGAATTAAATTTTCTAGCAAACACATGTTGATGAATGTTTCTAGTGGTTTAAACTTTAAAGATCTAAACTTTCTATTAAACACATTTTTTAGTGTTAAACTTAGCTCGATAAAACTATGCATTCTGATTCAATTTAAGAAGAAAGATACTAGCAGGTTCAATTTCTTTAGATCATAACTCCAATAGTTCAATTCCCTAAATATTATTGAACCAAACGACCCTTAGTTTTCATTATCAGCACTGCCCCAATTTTTGAAAAAACTAGGCCCTCCTACATTTGGTGCGCTACATAGTACAATAAAAACAAGAAAATCCCATAACTGTGCAACTTAAAGCCTTAATTTCAAATTCAAGGCACTGCATCATGAAAAAAATCTAAAATATTAAAGAAAAAAATTGTATGACCATCAAACTGCTGAATGTTAGAACTCGGGCCCGTTGCTCCATCCTATAAAACATCCCTTCCCTTCCACCATTTTACAAACTTTGTTCAATCAATTTACTACTTGGTCTTTTTTTCTTTTTCTTTTCCTAAATGGTCTTATTATTTTCTTCATTACTTGCCGATTGGGAATTTATGTTGTCTGTTGTTTTGTTTTTGTGCTAAGATGTGTTTAATTCCATGACACATAATTGGGCTGTTTTGGTCCTTTTCTTGTTTTCAAAGTATGCAATTCTTCATTTTGTTCTGGTCTATAATATTATTCATCCAAGAAAATAAAATAAGATAAAGAAAGAGGAGATTTTTTTCTTTTTTTTTTCAAAGAAAATATAGAAAAGATTATTCAAATGACGTAAAATTGGTTCAATGAGAGTGACACGTGCCTCTCTAATGACCATACAAATTGTATATGTTAAAAAAAGCAATAATGACCAAACAAATATTTTTGGGAGTATATGTATTACATGTAATAATATTTAACTTCGAAATTGTAAACATGTATAGAAACTTCATGTCTTAGGAGTAAAAGATATTTTCGAATCATGAAAAATAACATTTTTTTTCTCTTTTATTTATTTATGATAAGGTTTACTTATTAAATTTATAGTAGAATTTATAATAAATATAAAAATATAGAGCACAATTTATTCCCTCCAAAATATCTAACAAATTTCCCAGCCTTCCAATTACATAGGTCAAAAAGCAACAACTTTGGTTTACCAAAAAAAAAAAAAAAAAAAAAAAGCAACAACTTTGACAATGTTCTTGGACCATTAAGACGACTTTGATTTTCTGGACTTTAAAAAGTCCAGAACTAAAAAAAGCGACTTAAATAAAATTAAATAGAAGAAGAAAACAGAAATATCTCACTTGATATTCGTTATAGTAAGATCTGCAATAGCAATATGGCGCAAAGAAGAAGCCAAAATCTGGAAATCTGTACCACAAGCAAGGTGTCATGGTGGTCTCATTTTGCTATACTCTTCCTCATCATGTCAGTACTCAAAGCCCATCTCGCCGCTGCATCTGATACAATTTACCCAGGTCAATCTCTGGCATGGAATCAGATCCTTACTTCCAAAAGTGGAATTTTTGAAATGGGTTTCTTCAGACCTGATAAGTCTCATCCCTACAACCTTGGCATATGGTATAAAATGATAGCAGAGTTTACAGTGGTTTGGGAAAAAATATATATATATAATATACTCGGACTCGGACCCAGCCTCTATGGCACTAGAACTTTCTGAGGATAGACTATGGGTAACACAAAGAGGAGTTAGAGGTGATTATCTTGCGTCTTATTCTAATTCTACCATAGTGGTAGGGGTGCTTCATGACGACGGAAATTTTATCTAAGAAATAAATTTGATGATATTGTATTGTGGCAGACTTTTGAGGAAGCAACTGATACGTGGCTGCCAGGGGCCAAGCTGTGGTTTGGTTTCAATACGATTAGTACAGAAACTAATATGTTACTGTCACCTAGTCGGTGGTTCTCTGCAGATTTAGAATTAGAACAAAATGGAACGGGTCACTTGGTACTATGTTATTGGAGTCCCAATGAAATGATAACTGATAGTTATAAATATGGAGGGAATCTGTCTTGGAAGGAATTGACCAAGCAATACATTAATACGTCATATGTTTCCAATATGAATGAAAGCTACTTTATATATTATGTTGTTTCTCCTTACACATTCGCAAGATTTGTTTTGAATAGCATCGGGGAGCTAATTCTCTATGTATGGGATGAGGATTTACACCGATGGAATTTGGTTTGGAAGGCACCTCAGCAACGTTGTGAGATTGCGGGTTTCTACGGGGAGTATGGCATCTGCAATCAGCAGAATGGATCTCTTTGTAATTGCCCGAAAGGTTTTAGACCAAGATATTCAATAAATTGGGACTTATATGACTATGAAGGAGGGTGTGAGAGAGTAACTCCTCTACGATGCTCAGATGACAAGTTCCTCACAATGCACAGCGTGCTCTTTCCAGAAATATCACATCTTCCAGCAGTAAAAAATGTTGAAGAATGCAAATTAAACTGTTTAATTAGCTGTCATTGTGTTGCTTACTCTTATAATAATGGGTGTTCAATTTTCAAAGGAACACCTATATATCTACAACCTTCTTCTGGTAATGAGTTAGGTGGAGATTTTCATATTCACATTTCAGCATATGAGCTAGTGGGAATTAAAACCAATATGTTGAAAAAGCAACTTGGACTGCTGGGCATAGTTTGTATGTTGTATAATATGATGGGTTGTATGGCAGTAGTCTGTGATGCAGAGGCTGTGATGCAGAGGCTATGATGCTACTGTGATGTAGTGCTATGATGCAGTACTGTGATGTAGTGCTATGATGCAGTGCTGTGATGCAGAGGCAATGATGCAGTGCTGTGATGCAGAAGCTATGATAAGCATAGGACCATGAGGGAGATTGCAGTGGGTGATTGGGTGTAACTCAAGTTGCAGCCATACAAATAGATGTCATTAAGGCAAAAACGTTTGGGGAAGTTATCACCTAGATATTATAGTCCTTTTCAAATATTGCAGGAGGTTGGTAGTGTTTCTTACAAATTGGATTTACCCCCTGAATCAAGACTCCATTCCACCTTCCATGTTTCATGTTTAAAGTATAGGTTAGGTCAACATGTGGTGCATCTTCCTTCCTTACCCCCTGTGGATTCTGAGGGCATTATTAGACCAGAACCTATTGTTGTTTTGCAGGAGAGGTCTCATCAATTGATGCATAGGACTGTTACTCAAGTCTTAATTCAGTGGCAAGTGGAAGGTACTAAGAATGCTACTTGGGAGAATTTGTACCAGCTGCAGTAACAATTTCCTCACCTTCTAGGCAAGGTATTTTAATTTTTTTTTGGGGGGGGGGGGGGGGGAGGGGGTATTATTAGGCATAGTTTGTATGTTGTATAATATGATGGGTTGTATAGCAGTAGTCTGTGATGCAGAAGCTGTGATGCAGTGCTGTGATGTAGAGGCTATGAAGCAATGTTGTAATGCAGAGGCTATGATGCAGTGTTATGATGCAGAGGCTATGATAATCATTGGACCATGAGGGAGTTTGCAGTGGGTGATTGGGTGTGCCTTAAGTTGCAACCATACCAATAGATGTCATTAAGGCATAAACGTTTTGGGGAAGTTATCACCTAGATATTATAGTCCTTTTCAGATATTGTAGAAGGTCGGTAGTGTTTCTTACTAATTGGATTTACCTCCTAAATTAAGACTTCATTCCACCTTCCATGTTTCATGTTTAAAGCACAGGTTGGGTCAACATGTGGTGCCTTTTCCTTCCTTACCCCCTGTGGATTTTGAGGGCATTTTCAAACCAAAACCTATTGTTGTTTTGCAAGAGAGGTCTCATCAATTGAGGCATAGGACTGTTACTCAAGTTTTAATTCAGTGGCAAAAGGAAGGTACTGAGAATGCTACTTGAGAGAATTTGTACCAGCTACAGCAACAATTTCCTCACCTTGTGGGCAAGGTGTTTTAATTGGGGGAGTATTGTTAGGCATAGTTTGTATGTTGTATAATATGATGGGTTGTATGGCAGTAGGCTGTGATGCAGAGGTTGTGAAACAGTGCTGTGATGCAGAGGCTATGATGCAGTGCTGTGATGCAGAGGCTATGATAAGCATAGGACCATGAGGGTGTTTGCAGTGGGTGATTAGGTGTACCTCAAGTTGCAGCCATACAAATAGATGTCATTAAGGCAGAAACGTTTGGGGAAATTATTACCTAGATATTATAGTCTTTTTCAAATGTTGCATATGGTTGGTAGTGTTTCTTACAAATTGGATTTACTCCCTAAATCAAGACTCCATTCCACCTTCCATGTTTCATGTTTAAAGCAGAGGTTGGGTCAACATATGGTGCCCCTTCCTTCCTTACTCCCTGTGGATTCTGAGGGCATTATCAGACCAAAACCTATTGCTATTTTGTAGGAAAGGTATCATCAGTTGAGGCATAGGACTGTTACTCAAGTCTTAATTCAGTGGCAAGGGGAAGGTACTGAGAATGCTACTTGGGAGAATTTGTAACAACTACAGCAACAATTTCCTCACCTTGTGGGCAAAGTGTTTTAATTTTTGGGGGGGGGGGGGGGGGGGTATTGTTAGGCATAGTTTGTATGTTGTATAATATGATGGGTTGTATGGCAGTAGTCTGTAATGCAGAGACTGTGATGTAGTGCTATGATGCAGAGGCTATGATGCAGTATTGTGATGCAGTGCTATGATGCAAAGGCTATGATAACCATAGGACCATGAGGGAGTTTGCAATGGGTGATTAGGTGTACCTCAAGTTGTAGCCATACAAATAGATGTCATTAAGGCAGAAAATTTTGGGGAAGTTATCACCTAGATATTATAGTCCTTTTCAGATATTGCTGAAGCTTAGTAGTGTTTCTTACAGATTGGATTTACCCCCTGAATCAAGACTCCATTCCACCTTCCATGTTTCATTTTTAAAGCAGAGGTTGGGTCAACATGTGGTGCCTCTTCCTTCCTTACCCCTTGTGGATTCTTAGAGCATTATCAGACCAGAACCTATTGCTATTTTGTAGGAGAGGTCTCATCCGTTGATGCATAGGACTATTACTCAAGTCTTAATTCAGTGGCAAGTGGAAGGTACTAAGAATGCTACTTGGAAGAATTTGTACCAACTGCAACAACAATTTCCTCACCTTGTGGGCAAGGTGTTCTAATTTTTTGGGGGTTGGGGGGGGGGGGGGGGGGAGGGGTATTGTTAGGCATAGTTTGTATGCTGTATAATATGATGGGTTGTATGGCAGTAGTCTGTGATGCAGTGCTGTGTTACAAAGGCTGTGATGCAGTGTTGTGATGCAAAGACTATGATGCAGTACTGTGATGCAATGCTATGATGCAGTACTGTGATGCAGTGCTTTGATGTAGTGCTGTGATGCAGAGGCTATGATAAACATAGGACCATGAGGGAGTTTGCAGTGGGTGATTAGGTGTACCTCAAGTTATAGCCATACAAATAGATGTCATTAAGGCAAAAAAGTTTGGGGAAGTTATCACCTAGATATTATAGTCTTTTTCAGATATTGCCGATGGTTGGTAGTGTTTCTTACAAATTGCATTTACCCCTTGAATCAAGACTCCATTTCACCTTCCATGTTTCATGTTTAATGCAGAGGTTGGGTCAACATGTGGTGCCTCTTCCTTCCTTACCCCCTATGGATTTTGAGGGCATTATTAGACTAGAACATGTTGTTGTTTTGCAGGAGAGGTCTCATCAGTTAATGCATAGGACTATTACTCAAGTCTTAATTCAGTGGCAAGTGGAAGGTACTGAGAATGCTACTTGGGAGAATTTGTACCACCTGCAGCAAAAATTTCCTCACCTTACGGGCAAGGTTTTTTAATTAGGGGGGAGGTATTGTTAGGCATAGTTTGTATTTTGTATAATATGATGGGTTGTATGGCAGTAGTCTATGATACAGAGGCTGTGATGCAGTGCTGTGTTGCAGAGGCTGTGATGTAGTGTTGTGATGCAGAGGCTGTGATGCAGTGCTATGATGTAGAGGCTATGATGCAGAGGCTATAATAAGCATTGGACCATGAGGGAGTTTGCAGTGAGTGATTGGGTGTACCTCACGTTGCAGCTATACAAATAGATGTCAGTAAGGCAAAAACGTTTAGGGAAGTTATCACCTAGATATTATAATCCTTTTCAGATATTGCAAAAGGTTGGTAGTGTTTCTTGCAAATTGGATTTACCCCCTGAATCAAGACTCCATTCCACCTTCCATGTTTCATGTTTAAAGCAGAGGTTGGGTCAACATGTGGTGCCTCTTCCTTCCTTACCTCTTGTGGATTTTGAGGGCATTTTCAAACCAGAACCTGTTGTTGTTTTGCAGGAAATGTCTCATCAATTGAGGCATAGGACTGTTACTCAATTCTTAATTCAGTGGCAATGGGAAGGTACTGAGAATGCTACTTGGGAGAATTTGTACCAACTGCAGCAACAATTTCCTCACCTTCTGGGCAAGGTGTTTTAATTTAGGGGGGGTATTGTTAGGCATGGTTTGTATGTTGTATAATATGATGGGTTGTATGGCAATAGTCTATGATGCAGAGGCTATGATGCAAAGGCTATGATGCAGTGCTGTGATGTAAAGGCTATGATGCAATGCTGTGATGCAAAGGCTATGATGCAGCAGCAGTCTATGACTAGTCTGGATAGTGTAAAGGCTGTGATATTGTTTTAGTAGTATACATGCTTAAGTGTCCATATGAGAATGGTACATTAGAGTTGGTTAGGACTGTGCTAGCCAATTAGAGTTACTTAGGTCTTGTTTGGTTTTAAAAAAAGATCACTCATCACTCAATTTTCATCACCCATCACTTATCACTCAGTTCTTATCATTCATCACTCATCACTCATCACTTAAAACACCCCATCCCGTTTGGCACCAACACTCACTTGTCATCACTCAATATTTTTCAACTATTTATGGGCCTCATACCTGTACCTTATGCAGCTTTTACTTTTTTTTTTTTTTTTTCCTTCAACCTCCAGTACCCAAACTCACTGAACCCAGTGAGGAAAAAAAAAAAAAGGAAGAATTGAAGACCGAACCAGTGAAAAAAAAAAAGTCATCGGTCAAAAGGTGCGACTGTAGGTCCCTCCATGTGTGTTTAATTACAAAAATGTCATTAAGTTATGAGTTATGGAAACTGAAAACAGCTAAAATGTGTTTTCAGTTTCCATAACTCATAACTCAAAAATTAGAGAATTGAGTGATGAAAACTAAATTACGGATCATGAGTCATGGAATCCAAATAAGTGCTCTTCCGTAGGCCCCACCAGTTTTTGATCATGAGTTATGAAAACATGATGATATCACTCAAAACTCTCTTTCATCCAAACATGCTCTTAGAGACTGATGGGTCATTGACAGTTGTTTTGGTGTTGTATAAGAGACCAATGAGTTGTGTAGTGGGTAATCAAGCAAGTGTATTTTTCTATGCAACCTTTCCCTTTTCTTTTCTCTGTCCTTTCCTTTCTATCAATTCTGGAGGCTTAGCTGACCTCGAATCCAGCTACACTATAAATCCATAAATTCAATCCTAATGGTAGGCCCATTTTTGTGGTCACATATGACACAAGTATGAGGAGAGCAGCTTTGGGCTGAAGAAATCTCTACAATGGTCCTTCGCAAATGGCCCATGTTGTAGTTTGAAGATCAAAGAATGTTGGTATTCAACGTTTTTGAGCTAGGTTTTGAGCTAGACGGAGAAGGTTCGTTTGAAGAAAGACCAGTATAAGCTTGGGACTTGTTTGGTGTATATAAACCTGAAACGCATGAAAGATGTAACGGAATGGATGTCACCAAGAGAAAAAAATCTTTAAACAAAAAAAGAATCATTTTTACCCCCCAAAAAAATTTTCTAAAAATTGAGTCATTTATAAAAAAAAAGTAAGGAAAATAAATCAGTTTTCCTTAAAAAGATGTTTTATTTAAAATAGTCACTTACAAGAAAACGTTTTGTACAAGCTTTAATCAATTTGTACATGGGGAAAGGTGGAAATACCAACTTTTTGTCCCATGAACATATCTTTACCAACAGCAAAAAGATGATCCATCATTATCAAGAAACATCAATATAAAATAATACTCAAGAAAGTGCAGATGACACAAATTGTACCAACCAAATTCCTATCTAACATGAATATATGCCTTCTTTGAAAGTATAAGCGCAATAACGGAAAATTAAGGGAAAAAATGGTTATAGAAATGGTACAAAAAGAGAAACACAGATCATAAATTCCTTCAAACAAAACCATCATATCTAAAATTAGAAAACAAACCAAGAATTAAAATCCTTATTGCAGCTAAACCCTTTACAATCAGTTTTTCTTTACCACAAAATTGATATTCACCAAGTACTCAGTTTCTCACTTGCTTTTAGGGTCCAAGAACTTGTGTAGGAGGGCGCATAGGCCAGCCAAGAAGCGGAGGAGATCCTGGTGGGGTTGCATCTCGACTAGGAGAGAAGAGACTCAGTTCCACAAATGTCCCCATTGAAGTCCCATCCCTCTCAAAAGTACGAAAAGAAATTGATCCACGCTTTGTTGAGGCATCAGAATTTCTACTGGGACTAATCCGACCACTTTCTTCTTCAAGATGGCTTTGGTTAGCGATAAGAGAAATGGTATCATTGTGATCATCGTCAACCCTTCTCCTAGCCTCTATGTCCTGTAGATTTCCCAGGGCCAAAGAATCTGCAACTGGGTAGTACACAAGCATGCATATACACACCCCCGCACAACAAAAAAGGGCAAGAAAAGCCAACAAAACAAGAACTTGAAACAGAATTTGATCTGGTTTAACCAAAACAGATAGACCAAGTAATAGAACCCTTAATGGTAGGAAACTGGAAACAGAGAATATCAACATGTAAACTCTCTTCTGCAAACCCTTATTGATGACCAATTTCAAAATCCGACTTCCAAGCCAAAACAAGTAGGCGGTTAGGATCATGGCAAAAATCCCTAGAAATATAGTACTCAGTAAGGGGTAAGTGCAAATGGTAATATTATCAACTCTTTCCGTCGCAGCAGTAAAATAAGAAGGCAGTTTCCTTTCGGAACTCTTCTCCCTGTGTAACCAAGGTCCAATTAAAATAACAAAGAGCTGAAGAAGGAACATTGGGAGGCAGTAAAGAATAATGTAACCGGCTGTTTTCCCATTCCAACTTCGGCTTAGAATTCCCAACTCCATCTTCTGCAACGGCGCACGAAGGAGAAACACAAGGGTGAGGAAAAGGCAAGGTTCTGCAAACCCTAAATTTGAGACAATGTAGCATTTGCAAACAGTTTCCTGCCATTTCAAGTTAATGGCACGCCTCAACAGACTTAACCGAATTACCTCACCAAAACCCCACCAGATTGCAAACAAGATGAATGTAATTCGGATGATCCAAGGACCACTAAAATAACTGAGTTGAATAAAACCTTGACTACGAATACGAGACCGGAAGTAAAATGAGTAAATGATGCACAGTAAACCAAGTAAAATTAACAGAGCCACTAGACAAATTGTCACCACACCGAATGCATCGGCAGAAAATCTCGTCAGGGGCATTACCCGAAGCACAGATTCCACGCATGCTCTCAGCCAGCATGGATACAAAAATCCTCTTGTAGCGTATGTGTTTCCTTCCTAGAATTAAAGAGAATAATAGAAACAGCTTCCAAAGTAATACCAGAAGATGCTCATTGACCTCAGATTAACCATAAATACTAAATGACTCAGTACGATGGTTTGGCAACATCTCAACCACATTCAGGAAGTACCTTGCCCGTGTTCATTTGTAAGAAACAAAACCATAAATGTCAATACTTCAACAGTCTTGTTTGGGCTCTACAGTTGATTATCCAACCAAAATACCTACAATGTAGGAACAGAAAACCATGAGTGATAAAGGAACAATAAAGGAGAGATAGAAATTTACAGGGAATCTTCAATCACAGACCTAATTTTCCTCCACACATTCAGTCAATTTGTTTATTAATATTCCACAACTTAAAGAAATTCATAGCAAGCAAACAAAAAGAAGAAGAAAATAATGTAAAAATAAACCAATCTGCTCTGAAACTGTAGCTCAAAATTTTCATATAACCAAAGTGAAAGATGGAAGAAAATAGATTTCACCAGAATACAGAACTGCAGATTCCTTCAAATTTCAAAAGAACCAATGTCACTTCAGCAAGCATCTGACCCAAACTAACTCGATTCATGTGAAAATCAATAGAAAGTACTACTTTACCAGATAGCATCCAAATAGTCTGAGCACACACAGTCTTATGAATATTATACAGAAAATCACAAAGTCAAATGTAAAATACAGCAACACTTGAATAAACCTTCAAAACAATCATTCAAATGCCTTTTATTTTTACTCTTTCAACTCTACATTATTGTTTTTTAAATGGCGCATATCATCAATCACATTTTTCCTTTTAAACGTTGTCTACTAAACAAGATAATGGAAATTGTAGTCCCTCCCTCCTAGTGATGCTAATAAAGGAGAGCAGCACACTTTGTCCAACTCTACTTTAGTAACTTTTTTTCCATAGCCCCACAAAACTTCATACAGCTCAGTACACTACAAACATGAGGTTGAAATTCAACTGGTCTGAATAAGTTTCTTGCAGGCCAGAAGAACAATAGGTTTGGATCATGTAGTCAGCCTAACTAAGTTCATAAGGTTTCTAACACAATTTTTCTTTTTCTTTTTTAAAAATAAAAGATCCCACACATTAATTTTGTGAGCATTACCAATAATGTGGCTCAAATAAATAACTTTAATTGTTGTCAACAAAATTTCTATGCTTTCTCAGCTTTCCCAATCTTATTCCTCCCTTGATTCAATAAAGTCAACACTTTTCATCCCTTTCTAGATTGTATTACTTGTTACCTTATCACTCCCAAATTTATCATCACAATCATGCAATAATTTTTTCCCTACTATGGGTAAGCAACAATTATAGTAATCATTTTTTATCAAAAAAGAAAAAAACCAATTCAAATCCAATACTCAAAAGTACTCTTATTAACCATCCCCACCAAAAATATACAAACTTTATTAATCCAATCAAAAGTAAGGACTGTATAAACAAATTTTTAGTGTCATTTACCTAGTTTTCAAACATTAAGATAACAATACCCTTTTCTTTTTTAAATTTAAGATAACAATACCCTTTTCAACAAGAATCAATATATAAATCACTATACATGTGCACTTAGTGGGCTTGGTACAATCCACACAAATTGCAAGCCTTTTAAAAGAACTTTCAACCCACAAAACAACATCTACCAAAGAAACCCAAAACAACACACATACTACTAAGATTTAGTATCACCCTCACTTCCATGCATTAATTACACAACTTACCACTCCTTTGAAACCCAACACTAATTTTAGTCACAATTACTACTACTCTTGTTCAAACACTATCAACCTAAACCACAATATTTAATTTTTTTTTATACTTCATAAACTCATCACTATCATCAATCAAGTTAATACTTTCTTCAACACAACCTAACAAAAACAAATTTCGAAAAAAAATAAATAAATAATCCTTTTTTTTTTTTCTGATTTCACAACTACCAAAAATAATTAAAAAACTCAAATAACTTTCAATTGCTCCACCAAAAAAGAACAAAAAGAGCCAAAACCTTCAAATCTAAGCCTTTCATGCACTGAACAAAAATACCAAAAAAAAAAAAAAAAATCTTTCAATTACATGCTACAATACCAGCGTTTTGACAGAGATATATAAACAATATATATATATATATAAAATACGGAATTACATCGAGTGAGATATGTGAATATGAAGTGAAAGGAGCGAAAGACAGTACCGAAAGGAGCGAAAGTAGGATCAATGGAGAGCTGAGGAAGCGTGGAATCTTGATCTGGTGAAGTGGAGCGCTGAATCGGAGAGTCACAGAAGGAGATCAGCGAAACCCTAATTTGCTCTGTGTGAGAGAGAGAGAGACAGAGAGACAGAGCGAGAGACACACAGACAGAGAGAGAAGAGGGATGAACGTAGTTAGGGGGAATAGAGAGAGAGAGAGAAGAGAGAGAGAGGTGAGTGGGACTTTGTTGGTGACAGGCTGTCTCCAGCTGTGAATTTGCCCGAGCCTGTTGCTTCGGAACTGAAGCCTCAAGGTGTTCGTTTGCCTCGGATCCTACGTGGCTCTTCTCCTGGCGGCGTTTACCGCTATTTCTTTTAAAAAACAAAAACAAAACAAAAAAAACATAACCATAATATTAAAAGTAACTACTTTTCATTACTACAAATAATACTCTAATAAACCATTTTCATTTTTTATAAAAAATTTTATAAATTAAAAAAAAAAAACACACTTTAATTTTATTTTTTTACAATTTCAATTTTTCTAACTTTAAAAAAATTAAAATTAAAAAACTATTTGAATTGATGAGATTGTATTTACTTTGGCAAAATTATGTTGTGTACTACAGCTAGTACATTTTTCTCTTGAATAACTGGTGTGTATCTGGATCTTGATTATAAAACACTTTTATTACTTATTTTTCATACTATTTACGGTTTCATCTGAGTCATTTACTTATTTTATTTAAATTTTTACTTTTTTATTTATAGTACTTTTAGTAAAAAAAATTCAGTAAAAAAGCTAGATAAGCTATTCTAAAACATGGATGCAAGATGCACTGTATATAGAATGTGCAAAAACATTTCCCCTAATCCTTACATATGTAGTTTGAGTTGTTGACAATGTTATGAAATCTAAAGTGTTCGGTTTATTCATGAATGGTCGAGATTTAAAGAACTTTATTATTAAGTTGTCTTATGAATTGTAGCAAACCCTAATTTATGTTTACTCTATTAGGTTGAATTAGAATTCTTTATAAACTATTCATTTTTTTAGGCTGATAAATACAATAAGATTTGAATTTAGGGCTTCTGTTCCATGAGAAATATTTTTTTCTTTTTCACCCTCAAGCCAATATATTGATATTTTGATTAAGCAAAATTCAAACTTAAATCACTTATTTTACTATTAAAAATTTAATTAGTTGAGCTAATTAGAACTCACTATAAAGCATTCATGGTTAAACAAGTGGTTTAGATTTTATCTTATCAATAATAATTTTAAGTAAACATTATCATCAATTAAATGTAAAACAATTTTAACTAATATAAAACAATTTTAACTAATATTCATATTTATTTAAATGTTCATAATATTTAAAAAAAAATGAATTAAATAAATGAGACTTTAGAAACTCTAAAATGGAGTAGAAAGTTTTTTATGGTTCATGGTTAAATAAGTAGTTCAAATTGCCTTCTCATAAATAAATAAAAAATGGTTCAAATTGTGTCACTTTATTTAAGTAGTCTAAATATAAGATATACAAAACATTATTAATTAGTATTTATTAAAACATTGATAATGTGGTTAAATCTACATTACTCAATTAAATACGAATGGTTGGGACAATGGGATTTAAGAGCTTTTATAATGAAGCTGCTCGATCTAACAAGTTTTGGAAGATCTTTCATTCAAAAAATAAAAAGGTATATAGAAGATCTTAATTTGGTGTGTTCTAGTTATTGGTACAAGTGCAACTTTCATCAACTATCTCAGTCAAAAAATAGGACCCAAAAGGAATGGCACATTCGCAAAGTTGTCTGTTCTAAGTTCTAACTACCACAGTTCCAACTATATGTGATTCTTCTTTTTAACATTGGATCTTGGACATGCATGGATTTACTTATATGATTTTCTTATTCTTTTTCTTTTTGGAGAAACATATGGGATCCTTAGTCATAAAATTAAATTACTAATATAAGAGTTAAAATAATTTTATTTGACGTGGTAGTAGTCAGCAATAAGAATTGAGAAATGAAAAAATGGGTAGTAGAATTTTGATAAAATTGTAAAATACTAAAATGTTAAACTGTGAGGAGGTGTATTATAATGGGGGTTTGATTAATTAACTAATGCAGATTTGCAATAAAGGTGGTTAAAAAGTTATGAGTTTATTAGGTAGAGGGGCACCTTCACTAGTCACAATGGTGTGAGTTGTCTTAAAACATAAATAAAAGATAAGGAATTTGAAAAAAAATAATTCACATAATAATATAAGATGGGAAACATAAGATGTTATAGCCAGTTAATAAATATATGTTTATTAATTCAAATATCAAAAAAGTTAACATACTTTTGGTTACATTCACATATGTCAGTATTGATTCTAGAAATGTATTATGTTAAGATATAATACCAACAAAAAAAAATCCTAAGTCAACTCGTTCCATTCATCAAAACCAATCCATCACCTATCTAAAATCCAAAAAATTAAAATAAAATAAAAAGTCTTAATTAAAGAGATCTTTGCTACATGAGACCACTAGCTATAAAGGGAGTTATATATTTTTAAAGTGGTTATTCACGAATTGAACAATTAACAATTAATGAACAAGTCAATCTTGGAGAAAATCTTATTTATATTCATTTATTTTGAAAATGTGTTAAACCCAAACTTAAGTTTAGGTCAATTATCAAATGAATTAAGCTCAAATATAATAATGTAATCGTCATTAAATTCACAAGTATAAAACAAGATTTAAGCGTATATTATATTATGTGTTAATATGTATATATGTATAGAAATACATTTATATAGATTTGATATTAGATTGTTTAAGTTTGTAAATAAGTTTATAAGATATCAAATGATTATGTAATTTTGTAGATTTTTAACAATATAAGGGTGATAATCTATTTTTTATAAGATTATAAAACAAAAATCATTCTATATAATTATCTCAATAGTATAATTTCAAAATTAATTAAGTTATTAACTATTGCATATATTTCTAAATAGGTAAATAAATTTAGTCCTGATGTTTGCTATTGGTAAGAAAATGCAAAAAATAATATATATATATATATATATATATATATATATATATATATATATATATATAATTTGGCTTGGTAATAATGTCAATCTCAGCTTGTAATCGAAACAAAATCAAATGAAAAAATCCTAAACTTTTATTGCTTGACTCATTTACAACCATAATTTTCTAAATGTTCTTCTCCATTAATTGTGAAATTAAAGAACTTAATTGAAAACAAGGAAAAATAATGGATCTTCTAGAGCATGTGCATTTAATTGAATACTTTATTCTTATTGATTACATAGGATTTACCCTAACCAAAATTATGAGCATTATCAAATGGATATCCATTCACCAATTGTACCTTGTTAATGGAATCATCTATAATTAATAATGAAATTGAACTTGCCTTTACATGGAAAGCAATTAAATCATTCATACAAAGCATGTAGAGAATTTTTTGAGATTATGATCATGCAATATGCTTTTGTTGAACACGTTGATTAGGTGGATAATAGAGTTCATACAACTTTTATTCTTTCTTCTTCTTTTTTTTTTTTTTTTTTGGTGTCAATTTTGAAATTAGCCTCAATCATTTTAGGCTTGAAGCAAGGTAAAATGATACTTCCCTTTAACTTCAATTAAATGTACATGAAAAGCAGGATTCAGCTCATATATTTGTTGCACAAAATGTGAATTTAATGGGTAATAATACTAGTAACTGGATTAGGTATGGCATGATGAAATAAAAGACTAAATTGAAATGTTCTCAAAGCCAGCAAAATTACCATTATATCAAAGCCAATCTTTCAAATATGGTACAATAATAATCAACAACTTTCGGCAAAGTTAATAAAATTGGAAGTCCTTTCTTCTTGAAAAAATAATGATGAATAGACAGCTTATCCTATCAAAGCTCTAAGGTGAAGGGTCTCGGTAATGGGGGAAAAAGCCTGATTGTTCCTTGGTTAATACTATATACTATATTTGGAATTTAAAATCAAAGAACCTCATGAATAATTATTACTATAAATTAGTTGACACAAATATTAACAGTTCACATATCTGTGTTTTGAGAGTTTTACTTTAGTAAAGGTGTGTGTGTTATGAAATTGGAATAACATTTTATAGCATTTTCATAAATGTCATTAAGAGAAAAATACTTGTGTTGTTCATATTGTACACCTACAAGAAGCATTTTATTTTATTGTTTTTCTTTAAAAGAACAAGGAGTTTAAAAAGATATTTAGTTTAAGGTAAATTGTCACTAATGCATTGAGGAATAGTAGGAAAATTTTTTTAAGAAATTGTGATTTCCTCTTTGAAGGAATACATGGATTGTTGGTAATCGGTTTCAACATTTAGTTTTGCTCCGTTTTTTGTACATATTTGTGCATAAGGAGCTTATAGTAAGAATGACAATCGAACGTGTATGAAGTGAAATTCTTTTCTTTACTCTTCGAATACTTCCATAACAATGAAAATTATCTCCAAAATAATTCTATAACACAATGAACCAATAAAGAATGAGTACAACTAAGAGAAGTATTTTATAAGGATAGATAATTTAAGGTAAAATGTCACCTTAATGCATCTAGGACTAAGGTAAAGTTTTTGAAGAAATTTGTTCCTCACCTCACACAATGGGTTCATAGATAAAATTGGTAGGTGATGGGTTCCAAAATCTAGTAATTTTTTTTTTTTTTAGGCCTAGAAAACTTTGAGATGGCCCACTTGTTCATTAGAGTTAGGCTCAAAGACTCCAAGTTTTTAGTATAAATGGGCCAACATTGAATACTAGGCCCATATCAAATAAAGACCAATCTCAAGTCCTGTCCAAAAAGACATGACCAATCCAGACCAAAAGAAGAAAACAGAGGGACCAGTATCAGAAGTCAGAATAATCCTGTTTGCTCCACATTTGCCACGTGGCATCTTGTCCCGTCTCTCTCTCTCTCTCTCTCCTCTTTATGCTTTCTGTTGAAGCAAGCAGGCAGAGATCCCTCTCTATCTATTTCTCTCTCTCTTAAGCCGTGTATCTTTCTCTGCAAAACAGAGCTCCTCTGTTTTTTACTCTGTCTCATAAGTTCATTCTGAGTTAAGACTAGGCTCTGTTCCAACGCATATATCCGTTGGATTTTCGACTTTCTAGGATCACCCAGATCCGAAATTCTCTCGCTCTTGTTTTTCCCCTCTCTCTATCTCTTTGTTTTTCTCTCTCTAGAATATCTATCTTTTTTGTCTGTGATAACTTACATTCCGTATCCAAAAAGGCAAGAAATCAAAGCATTATTCGAAAAAATCTGAAATCCATTGTGTTTAGCACATTTTCTGGTTAGTCTGTCTTGCTTGGCTTTACTTGGCCTTAAACGAATTGATAGCACCAAATGCATGTTACATTTGGTTATTCAAAGTTCTGTATTTTCCTTCTGTGAATGTTTTTGGATTCACAAGTCTCACTGTGGCTCCCCCTGTTTGGGGGGCTTTTTGTGATTTGGGTTCTTGTGGATTTTTGAATTAGGCTTTTGGGTATTCTTAATTTACGTCAAAGATATTAACTTTATCGATTATTTCCCTCATTGGGTTGTATTTGATTTAGTTTTCTTGATTTGGAGATCTGGGTTGTTGTACATTTTCTGCATAGGCTTTTGACTCTCTCTCAATACCATTGATGTTGGTTTTGTTTGATTTGAGGATCTAGGTTATTTCTATTTAGCGTTGGTTATAGGAATATTGAGTTGCGCCCCTATTGATATTGGGCTAGTTAGGAGAGAAATATATCAATTGGAGAAGTGTGTAGTGAAATAGTATATATTGGAGCATTCTATGTAAATATAGGGAAGTTGGTCGGATTTGAGGCTCAGTGCCACTAGAATTGCATCAAGAAAAGTCACATTTGTTGTTGGGAATTACCATATTCGAGGACCAGGACAGCTTTCTGATTAGGAACATTAGGGGACTGTGAAGTGGAAAAATGGGGTGCATTTGCTCAAAAGGGTTTTTTCCTCATGAATATATAGCTGAGAATCATGTGAGAGAGAAAATATTGAAAACAAAAAAAGCTACAAAGCGGTTAGGACCGACCATGAGTAGAGAGGAAGCCGTGGTGGAGGTTGATAGTATTGGAAATGATTTCACTACACGGTTGATAACCAATCTGTCCGGAGAAATTCCGGGTTCTACCCCCGTTTTGTGGAATGAAGGGGAGAAGAAGGTGGTGGTTAAGGAGAAACTGGGGAGACAACAACTTCAAAGGCGGTTGACAATGGATTTTGGGGTGAGTGGAGCACAATTACAGCCTAGGTTATCTAGGATAGGTAGTTTGCCCCATGGGGAAAGAGGAGCACAAGTTATTGCTGGATGGCCTTCCTGGTTGACTGCAGTTGCAGGAGAAGCTATTAACGGGTGGGTGCCTCGAAAGGCCGAGTCATTTGAGAAGTTGGACAAGGTCAGCTAACTATTTCTACATCTGTATATATGAAATTATGATAGCTCAATTACTGTATTGTTTCTTTTGTTGACTCCCATGCAATTGGTAGTGAAGTGTATGAAACTCATATATCATTGTCAAGTCTGATTTTTATCACTCAATTTCATGTACTTTTATACTTATGGTTCTAATCTATTACTTCATCTTTGTTATAGATTGTGTACAAAGAGAGAGCCTTCTATGAGGTTTTCTATTATATAAGAAACTTTGAAATTTATTGCTCTTAAATGTCTGTCAATATTGCTTTGTTTTTTAATTATAGAATTTGTCAGTATCTAAGGTATCGCAATTGATAAACTGAAGAATAAATTTTCCGCTTCATAGGGTTTGATTTTTCATTTTGGTTTAATTAAAATGTCAGATATAATATACTTATCAAAAAAAAAAAAAATGTCAGAT
The DNA here is from genome assembly GCA_029955455.1 of Quercus agrifolia. Taxonomy (NCBI): domain Eukaryota; kingdom Viridiplantae; phylum Streptophyta; class Magnoliopsida; order Fagales; family Fagaceae; genus Quercus; species Quercus agrifolia. Next base: position 2,104,563 of record JARQAD010000001.1, read on the forward strand.
ATAATATGGTGGAGTTCTAACTCTGTGATGAGAATACAGTCAATGATTGTTTGAACAAGAAGCTGTTAGGTTTCTCATGGAAGCAAGTTTTAGGGTGCAAGTCAGGTTGATTAAGTTCAAAACAAAGTGGGTAAGTGTGTGTACATGCGTGTAAATGAACTGCTTGTGTATATAGTTTAAATTGGTACAGTGATTTAAAGGCATTTACATTTCAATGTGTCAGTCAAGGAAGCCCATTTGGGCCGTTTTATAAAGGGAAGGATGCACTGTGTTAGTTATGTGGAACCTAGATTACAAGAGGAAAAATTTTCAGATTGTCAGGTAGCACTTAATACCACATTCTATTACTTGGAGATTTAAACTGGATAATAAGGTGTTCACTTGTTTGCAAACTTGGTTAGAAGCCTTTACGATCTACTTAGGTGACTTGATTAGAAGTTTAGCTCATAATTTATCTAGGGAATTGTAGCTTATATTTGGAATTGGTGACCACTGTCAAGTACTTTTTTATTATTTATCTCATCGAGTAGAAAAGTTAATTTTGCATCTCTTTAAATTAGAATCAGGTAGGTCTGTCTAATTGTGTAGAAAATTACACAAGTGAATCATGGATTGAAGTGCTAATCTGGTATAGTTAGGTGCTAGATTAAACTCATGTCCCTCGTCAAACAGTTGCCTTCACCAAAAAGGGGGGTTATTTTTATAAAGAAGATACGATATCCAACTGGTTTAATACAATATTTGAATTTTCTGCCTCTTGATGTCTATTATGTTTGCTAATCTCCTTGCATGCTATTTTGGGCAAACACCCCATGTTTATGGCTTATTTTCCTTTTCTTTATAATGATGTGTCTCGTCAATAATGCAGATTGGACAAGGAACTTACAGCAGTGTGTACAGGGCTCGTGATCTTGAAACAAACAGATTAGTTGCATTGAAAAAGGTGCGGTTTGCTAATATGGATCCGGATAGTGTACGTTTTATGGCAAGAGAAATTATTATATTGCGTAGGATTAATCACCCAAATGTGATGAAGCTTGAAGGTCTGATTACTTCGAGGGTGTCTGGAAGCTTATACCTTATATTTGAATATATGGAGCATGATCTTGCAGGACTTGCTGCAACAACTGAGATCAAATTCACTGAAGCACAGGTACCTTGTTTGTTATGCTAATCAAATGGATATGGACCATGAAAGCTTGATGATAATAATGTAATATTTGTCAGAGTCAAGCATACTGTGATGCATTTTTTTGTTCCTTTTTTTTTTTTTTTTTTTTTTTTTTTTGGTCTTTGATAAGCCAGTTGAGTATGCACATGAACAATTCCATAATCTTTAGAATATTTTTCATTTGTTCTGAAAATATCATGTTTGTTTAATATTGCCTCAAATTTTTATGTGGACTTAGTTACCAAGAGCCTTGTAGCTCAACTAGCACTTCTTGGTGTTAACAATAGAGATGTACACGGTTCAAATCCCCCTCTCCCCCAACTATTAAATGAAAAAAATGTTATGTAGACTTAGTCTATTTGGCTTTTCTTGTTGTGGAAGGTAAGTTGACTTAGTTATCTACTTAACACATGGAAGTATGGGTGTACCTTTTGCCAATCCGGAAAAGAAGTAATCCTTGAAGGTTCTCCAAGCTATCTTCCGATTCTTCTGAATGAACCTGATTGATGTTTGACTTTTTCTGCTAATAGTATCATGTGTCAATTCTATTAAACTAGTTCCAAAAAATGGTTCTATGCATTAATTTGTATTGTGTCCGGTGCATTCCTACTTGCTTAAAACCAGATTTAATATACTATTGAATGAAGATATTAGTGAAAATAAACAAAGCCATTGTTACTCCATTTGTGTCTTTTTGTCCAGTTTAGAAATTTTTAAGGAACATCATCTAATGCTTTGTTTCTCAAAGAAAAATATATAAGTTTTCAATGTTGCCCATATAAACTTTCAAGAATTTAAACCCGAGTAAAACAAAGGGTAAGGGTATATTGAAAGTCAGTAAATAAATTATCATTGACTTTTAAAATTGGTCAAGTATTTTGATTACCTTATGTTATAAAGAAAAAATGGAGTAAGTATTTAGTGACAACAAAAAATGGAATACTAGACAAATAAAATGGCATGGAAATATCCTTTTTTTAATGACAACCTGGCTGTACATGCCTCTGTGAGTTCTTTTCATGTGTTGACTGTCACAATAATACATTCTCATTTTGGCAATTATTTATTTCTTTTTCCCTATTTTTCACAACTGAAGCAGGACTTGTTTTTATTTCTGTGGTTCGTATATTCTTATATTGAAATTTACACTTCGGGCCTGCAGATCAAATGCTTTATGCAACAACTACTTTGTGGACTTGACCATTGTCATAGTCATGGTATTTTGCATCGTGATATCAAGGGATCAAACCTTCTGATTGACCAAAATGGAAATCTAAAGATCGGTGATTTTGGATTAGCAACATTTTTTAATCAGAAGCAGCCTCTAACAAGTCGGGTGGTAACTTTATGGTACCGACCACCTGAGCTTTTACTTGGCGCTACAGACTATGGAGTTTCTGTGGATTTGTGGAGTACTGGTTGCATTCTTGCAGAATTATTTGCTGGGAAGCCCATCATGCCAGGGAGAACAGAGGTACTTTTTTTTATCTTTCTTTTGGATATTAAGAAATATGCAAGTGCTTTACACTGAAATAGATGTACTGAATCTCTTCCATATCAAGAGAAGCAACCTTAGGAGGTTTGCTTTACTTTTAAGGTGGTACGATTTTGGTGTTTAAATGTGCCAGGAAACATGGAAAGGGGCTTTTAGATGATGCACGCCAGGAGAGTGTTAGGAAATGGTATCCACATAGCATTCAACCACCTCATGGAGGGCTTTTAGATGATGCACGCCAGGAAAGTGTTAGGAAATGGTATCCACATAGCATTCAAGCACAAGCCAATGGAGGGTTTACTTTGTTTTGATGTTCAAACTGATGGAAAGATCAATTGTTTTCTTTGAAATTCATCCCATTCATTTCCTTTAAGATAAAAGTGATTAATTACCCATATTAATCAGCATTTGGTTGTTTCTATTATGAATGTGTAATAGATCCTCATCTGTACTGCTTAGGGTCACCATCTAGTTTCAGGGACATGCAAGTACCTATTAATGGTGGTAAAATGATATTCACCCACGCATTTTTCATGACACACTCATTTAGTTTCACATCGAATAAAAGAATCTGAGCTTACCATGCAAGGCTTCTTTCATTAGAACATCTAAGTTCCAATGGTTTTATGCAACATATTGTGTATTACATGCAATCATCAGCTGGTGGGTCTCAATGCTTTATGTCATGCCTAACAGGACATGAATATCTAACTTAATAGAAGGGGGAAAAAGAAACCCTTGGCATGGATATTTACCAACCTTCATCTATGGAACTGTTTGTATCTCTTATTTGTTTTGGCGTCATGATGATATTACTTATCGTTCATAGGTTGAGCAACTACATAAGATCTTCAAACTCTGTGGGTCACCTTCTGAAGAGTACTGGAAGAAATCAAAACTGCCACATGCGACCATCTTCAAGCCTCAACATCCTTACAAGCGTATTGTTGCTGAGACATTCAAGGACTTCCCTACATCAGCATTGGCCCTCTTGGAGGTCCTTCTTGCAATAGAACCTGAGGGCCGTGGAACAGCATTTTCTGCACTGCAGAGTGAGGTATATATGATTTTTCTGGTGCTCTCAAAATCAGGTTGTGCATTTTCATTAGGTAAAGCTTTTCCTGTTGTGAGCCTTCTTGTGAGTTAATACTCTCTATGCTTTCTCCAAGAATGACTTCACTGGAACCCTTTCACATGTTGACTTGAATGGCAGTTTAACTTATCACCGTTTGGATCCTTTGTAGATCAAAGTATCCTTGATATTTTGTTTGACAATTTATGGTATGCTTTCGGACCATAATTATGCTCTATTTGTGATTGTCCTGCATTCTTTCCAGCCATAATTGGAATGCTTAGCAGACAAAGGTGATTGTTGCAACATTCATCATGTGCTCCCATCCAGGAGTTCATCTGTTGCAAGTTCATGGGATACTGATCTTACTTTTTAATTGTTCCTTTATTATCCTGACTGGTTGCTTATTTTAATTTTTTATTTTTCATTTAGTATGAATACTGGAAGTTTGGAATTTGTGATAACCTTATTTATGATTCCATTCTGCTGATTCTGTCAGTTAAATAATCTTGAGTTTTCTTTTACAGTTCTTCACAACAAAGCCTCTTCCCTGTGATCCTTCAACTTTGCCCAAGTATGCACCAAGTAAGGAGTTTGATGTCAGGCTTCGAGACGAGGAAGCTAGAAGGTTAGTCACTTCTTGATAGTATATTATCTAATTCAATTTAAACCCTTTTTTTCTTAAGATCTGGTACAGCCTTTCTATAGGACTGTAAGACAAAGGCAGTGATGGTTACCCTTATTTTGCTTCTCATATTAATTTGGGTAAATTGAAATCTTCTGTGGAAAGTAGTGTTAATAAGGTTAGATTTTTTTTTTTTTTTAAAAAAAAAAAATTGATTCCTCAGTGCATTAATTAAGCTCATCATAAAATTAGCAATAAAAGGTTGTCTTTTTTGTTTGAATAATTAGTCTTGAAGATTTATTTTTTGCTTGCTTACACTTACACTACCCTGTTGCCCATTTGACAACCAGGCGAAAAGCAGATGGTGGTGTAGGGCGTGAACGTGAATCAACTAGAAGTGGTTTAAGAGAATCCAAAGCCATGCCTGCACCAGATGCCAATGCTGAGTTACAGGCATCCATACAGGTATTCTTGTAAATTCTATGTATTATACATTACATTTATTTATATACATGACTTCTATGGCTCTATGCGTATATACATTTGTATAAAAATTATGAAAGTCATATAAATTAATTTTTAATGATTCTGTTATTGCATAATACAGAAGAGACTACTGCTGCCTAACCCTAAAAGTGCCAGCGAGAAGTATAATACAGAAGAGGATGGTGGCTCTGGCTTTCCTATTGAACCTCCCAAAAGAACAGCACTAAATGTCTCCCATTCTGGCCAGTCAATGCACCCAGCTGCATTCGGATCTTCACACAATATGAATGAGAATGACCAGGAGGCTACTACAGTTCCTGGCCAAGCTCTTGGTTGTTCAAATGGTGCAGAATTGAGAAGACAGAGATCTTGTACACGTGGTGAAGAAGCAAGTCAAGGTGATTCACTGTTAAATAGAGATGGAGAAACTACTGTGGATTCACACTGGCCGGATGAAGATGTTAATGTTAGCTATAAACATCTGGACGATAGTGAGGTCTCTGAAAAGAGTCAGTGGTCCCACCATTTGCTGGATAGGCCAACAAAGTCTTTGTATAAGAAAGATCAACGCTCATCTGCAAAGCTTTCCGGAATGGTAGAACCAATTTATCTTCTAATCTTACTAGATATCTTTTAGTCTTTCACTTATAAAAATAAAAAGTTATCTTCTAGTTTATCATTTGACTGAAATTCAAAGAAAAATGCCTCAGCAAACCACCTAATGGCATTTTTCCATGAGTTTGCACATGGATGTCTACCTAGTCTAGATACACAATCAATATTAAGTGAAAATAAATGATGAATTAAATTAGACAAGCATGTTAGGCAAAGTAAAGACAAGAATGGAACTTATCATGTTTCTTGGTGGTTTGTCTTGATATGATGGCCTTTAATTTATGGTTTTCAAATTGAAACCCAAAACCTTGGGATTCAAACATTTCTTTGTTGGCAAAGCAAGAAAGTTTAATTGTAAATTTTTATTTATCTTATATCTGTAGCTGTATGGCTTGAAAACAGTTGCCTTTGCAGATTACATAGTGGTTACCCATTATATCATTCAATATGACACTGGAGTTTTGCACTAAATCCCTTTTTGTTTGTGATGACAGGGTTATAATGCCAAAAAGAATAGGATCCAATACTCTGGACCATTGATGCCTCTAGGAGGAAACCTTGATGAGATGCTCAAGGAGCATGAGAGACAAATCCAACATGCTGTCCGCAAGGCTCGTTTGGACAAGACAAAGAGCAAGAAAACCTTTAGTGAAAATGGACAAACTGAATCACTACTTTATGCTGGAAGCAATGGCATGTGACTGTTGAAATTTATGCTGCCTTAATTTGGATGCAGAAGCTCCCAGAGAGTTGCATAATTCTCATTTAGGAAGAAGTATTCCTTTTGGGAATTTGACAAGTCTCAATACGTGGAGATAAATCAGCATTCGTGGAGCTTCTTTGGTTTCATCGCTATCAAAGGTATGGTATAAAGTTCTAACTACCAAAGTTCTTTATATGATTCAAAAGGTGGATAACACTGAAGTGAATGGAATCCATGACCATTGACTGATAATATGTTTGGTATGAAGGCTTCTGAGATTGACACACCTGCTAATTATTTCATTACAAGACGGTGAGAAGGTCTTTTTGGCGTTCAATTGCTGGAGATATGCTTTGTACAGCTGAATTACTTTAACCTCATTCTATGTAAAGGCCAAGTTGTTGTCTCGGATTTGATGATTTTTATCAGCACTGGCCACCATTCATTCAAAATTACTACAGGATAGAATTTCTTGCTCTAAATCCATCAAATATTATCTTCTTCTTCTTCTTCTTCTTCTTCTTCTTTTTATTTTTTATTTTTTATTTTTATTTTTTTAAGTTTCTTTATGGCTTGCTAGACAGTTACAACTTACAACAATATTAAGGGATAGATTGTGGAAGAAAATAACAGGAGAGATCAATATTTATAGCATCAATATTAACTTGTATTTGATTAGGTGTCTTAGATGTTTCCTCATAGTTATGCAGTCATCAATCAGTGGTGTATCCACTTACCTCTCCTTATACAATAATTAATAACTGGATTTCTGGAGCACCAGGCCTTATGGTTGGGTTATGTGCAATTTGAAGCAAATCTTGCTCAGGGTATATGTGATATCATTAATTTTCTCCTGTGCATTTATTTTCGAATTGGAGTTTTAGTGGGGTAAAAATCATGGAAGTAAAATCTCAGGGAACTTTTCTCTTTGAACAATAACCGTTAATCTGATATAAATCAATGACCAGAACTTGACTTGCCTAAATAGATCTTGCATCATGATGCAAATCTACAATTTCAGTTTCAGAGGGTAATTTGGGGACTGAGGCTTGAGTTGACTTGGGGAAGCAGTACATTGGCTATGGGACCAGTCAGACTTGACAAAACCGGAAGTTGCTTTGCCATGGCTCTAAAGAAGAACGTGAACAAATAAAACTCACAATGAAGTGTTGGATAGTCAGAAGAAAGTTTAAGTTCCAAGAAATTATCTTTTCTTCCTGGCTTTCATTCTAGGAGTGAAAATGCTTGACATAGCTTTGGTAAGAATCGTATTGGGACTGGTCTCAACATGCCTGCTCACCTGAGGTCAAAGTTAAATTGGTTCCCTAATCGTTTAGAATCTCTCTCTCTCTCTCTCTCTCTCTCTCTCTCATAGTATAGCTGTCCAAAAGGGATTTGAAGACTACTTCCATTTAAATTAATCCTAGACTTGTTACCCTATTCATATCAGGCTTGCTTCAATATGGCCAAACACATTTTTGCATGTAAGTTTAACGTCACGCCAAAATATTCTAAGAGGTCTACCAACTCCAACTTCGAGATGGAAGCCACAAAACAAAACGAAACTGCACAATTGATTAGCCAACGAATAGAAGTAAAATAAGAAACAGAAATATAAAATAAAATAAAAATCAGGAACTCCACCTAACTTGTTGATCCACCAACTAAAATTTTGCTTCATCCAAAATCTTAGCAGCTCTCTTGTCTTCTTCAAGCAGCCAGTGTTTCTTTCCTTCATCCCTAAGCATCATAGGATAATTGCACTACCTTCACCTCTCTTCCCCTCAACTCAATCCATATCTTCTTCCAACTCAAAACCAAAATATAATTTGCATTCATCCCCAACACCCAAAGCTCCATATTCCCTATCTTTACCCCCAATTTTCCTAATCAAATCCAGCAAAACCCAGCTCTTGAATTCATTATAGTGTGTTTCTCTAATTCTCTCATCCTTAAAACAATTCAAAACAGAGCAGAAAATAATGAGGCCTAAATCCCACCCAATCCTCAACCTTAAGTTCCTCATTCTTGGTGTCTTTACGGCTTTCTTCCTCCTCTTTGTGCTAAGATCAAATTTTTCAACTTCCGTGCAAAGTGAGTCTCCCACTTCACAAACTTTCATACCCAAAGATTCGGGTATTACCAAAGATGCAAAAGCAGCAAACTGCTCAACTTGCACCAAGATCCCATCCAGCCTAGCTCAAGCACTCATCCACTACTCAACTTCAACCATCACCCCACAACAAACACCGAAAGAGATATCAGTGTCAGCTAGAGTCTTAGAAAAGAAGTCACCATGCAACTTCTTGGTTTTCGGCTTAGGCCATGACAGCCTAATGTGGAGTGCACTCAACTATGGTGGCCGGACTATTTTCCTCGAAGAAGATGAGGCATGGATACAGCAAATCAGACGCCGGTTTCCCATGCTCGAGTCCTATCATGTCACTTATGATAGCAAGGTGAATCAGGCCAATAACCTCATGGAAGTTGGGAGGGGACCTGAGTGCACAGCACTTAGTGATCCTAGATACTCTATGTGTCAACTTGCCTTGAAAGGTTTGCCTAGTGAAGTTTATGAAACAAAATGGGATTTGATTATGGTTGATGCACCAACAGGTTATTATGAGGAGGCACCAGGAAGGATGAGTGCTATATATACAGCTGGGATGATGGCAAGGAATAGGGAAGACGGAGAAACTGATGTGTTTGTGCATGATGTGAATAGGGAAGTGGAGGATAAGTTCTCCAAGGCATTTCTATGTGAAGGGTACATGAAGAAACAAGTAGGCAGGTTAAGGCATTTCACTATTCCTAGTCACAGAGATGACTCTGACAAGCCCTTTTGCCCACAATAATTTTTCTTCCACTTGTATTTTTTTGCCTGATCCATGTTCATCCTTTTGAGGGACATTTGGCTGAATATGTTTGAAATTTCAATGACAAAAAAGAATATAGGTTTCCTATGCTATTGGGCTAAATTTTGAATTCCTATACCAAATAATACATGTGATCAACCTTCACTAGTCTATTGAAAATTCATAGCCCATCCCAAATTTTGGGACTACAGCTTGGTTGTTGTTGTTGTTGTTGTTTGGGTTCTCGTGATTGTATTAGAGTTTATGGAACTAAAATAAGAGCAGAAAGGTGTAGATTTCCCAAGTGGGAGTATCATCAAATTGGCATCCTGACTGCAGGACCCAAAAACACTAGCCCTAAGGTGAAGTGCAACAGAGAAGAATTGGGTTGCTGGATTTTTCTATTGTTTTTGTATTAAATGCCTAAATCAATATCAATATTTTCTGTGAAAAAGTACTCTGGATTGGTATGCCTTGCTTGATTCCTTTTACAATACCTTTTGTTTGAAAGTTCTGAGTTTTTATGCCCTTCTCTCTCTTATCCAAAATGGGAGATCTAATAAATCTATCTAGAGCAGAAATTGAAAGGTGATAACACAGATATAATTACATCTATGCACGCCCCAAAGTGCTGATCTAACTATGCAATGTTTTACACTCCCTTGCTCACTTTTCTCGCTTTTCATAAAGGAGTCTTCATGACCTTATTTAAAGAGACGAGAGGTGCACCAAGAAAACCATCTCATGCAATCTGCCCCTACACAATACATACCTTTCCAAAAACCTCACTTTACAATTACAACTACTGTTTAAAAAATCTTTACTACCAAAAAAAGGAAAGGTAAGACACACAAATTGAAGTTTATTAACAGAGGCTGCATTTATTTTGCTGGTGATGATTGATAAAGGGATTCGAGCAATTTACTTTAGTGCAACACTTTTCATACCTACTCTTTTTCGTCACACTCATGTTTACACTCATTACATGAAAATTTTATTGGTGAACTCGTGATACTTTATTGTTTATCTACAGCTGAATTTACTAGTGTTTTCACTGCTGAACATGTGTTATACTTCACTGTTATTTCACAACTGAAAGCATGTTAACGTTGAACTCATAATTCTTTTCACCCTTAAATGCTTGCTTTAATGTTGAATTTGTATTACTTATTAACGTCTCACCATTGAATGTAAGAAAAAGTCTCTTGACACCAAATGATTCAGCAGTTTTTTCATACCCTCCCCTGTGTTTTGTGTTATGGTGAGCTCTATTTGAGTGAGAAGTGAAATAGTCCATGAAAAATTTGGGGTCCATAGATAAACTGTCAATGTAAACAACTTTTTTTTTTTTAATATTCATTCTCTCTCAAGCTTTGGCCAATGTATCTTTTTATAGGCTTGAAAGTACAACAGCAGCCACTAACTACCTTCAAATCAATATGAGTTCCGAACTTGACTTCCCAAACAAACTCAAGTCCAACAAAACCAACCTTTCAGTGATTGACATGTTGCAGCCACAAAAGTCATCCCAACAACTTTTAACTAGCTTAAGAGCTCAAACTTCATGAGTTTCACCCTTGGAATCCCTCATTATTGCTGCCATGAAGGATCCTTCAATTTGTATGGCCCCATTAAGGTTCACTTTGGGCCAATCTAAAGGAGGGAGGATTCCACTTGCCTTCAGCTTTGTCATTCTCAGAAACCATTTGTAGTAGCCTAGTAGGTGAAGCCACTAAATTAGACGAGCTTATTTATGTGCCAATGAGCTTCCAGCTCAATAAACATTCATTTTGGCCTCTCATTCATTTTGATGGCTTGCCACATAACTTCTAGGATTATTTCTACATGAGATTTGAGAACTGTTGGTTTATGAATCTTTTACTTTGGTCATATGGATACGTTGTTTTGATTCTTTGGACCGTGAATCAACCCTTCGGATTAGGATTTAGGAACCCATTATTTACCTCTCTTTTTTTTTCTTTTTTTTTTTAATGAGAGGTGCCATTTCCATAATATTTTTTACAACATTTTCACAACAAATCATAGGTTGTTAGTTGTTATAGGTTCAAATTTGAATCTAACACTAAGATTACTTTTTTACCCCAATAATAACAATCGGTAACAACCTGTCACTTAAGATTTGTTATAAAAATATTGCAAAAATGTTATGGACATATCATTTCTCATTTTTAATAAATGAAAAGAATGGAAGATGGCGATTAGAGTAACTTTTTTACTTGAAAAGTTACAATAGTTGTATCCTACTCACTAGATTCGGACGTGCAAGCAGAAAATTAATGAGCCATAGCTGTTATCCCAATCCCACGAGGGCACTAATGGACATTAAATTGGACCTAAGACATCAGATTTTTCTCTAGCACTTCCTATTACGCTATTTAAACTTAGGACGTTCATGCCTAAACTACTTTGAGAAAGCCTAATAATCACTAGGCCACCACCCCAGTGGCAAAAAAAATGAAAAAACCCATTATTTATTATATATATATATATATATATATATATATATATATATATATATATAATCGAACCCATTATTTACACTTATCACTTAATTAGAGTGAACATACTATATATATGCATTCTAGTATTCTACAAATAAGGTTAGCGGTTACACTTTCGTCGCATTGTTCCAGCTTCCAACCTACCATGAGTACGATAAGTCGATGTCGATAACTTTGTGATGAGAGGATAATGTACACGCATCTTACATTATGCGATAATTTACTAAAATTTTATTTTAAAAAAAAAACAAAAAAACAAAACAAAAACAAAAACACGTGTGATATACGGCAAGTAACTCAAGTGAATTATAATGCTTTAGTTTTTTTTTTTTTTTTAATTAAAAAAAGAAGAAGAAGGAAACGAGTGATATCCTTTTCGTGTCATTGCTCATGTACGTTAAATGTAAACAACGGTATCATTAATTATTATTATCCCTGAGATGTTAAAGTATTTATCAAACAAATAAAATAATGCTGACAAAATGAAATAAACAAAAGGGGTGGTAAAAAAATTTCCGCACTGCCTCAACTAGGTTTTTTGGAATGTTCTAAGTACCATTTTGGATTAAGTTTTGGACCTTTTGGTTTTCCAATCGGAAACAAACATTTCAAAATCGGTCTAGCATACCATTTCGGACGTGTATATATATATATATATATATATATATACAGCAAAGCTTAGGTACAGTACTTAGATGCTGTTTCTTAGGTTTCACTTTTAAGATTCTGCCATGTGGATTTTTTCTCATTGGAAGGAAGTGTATTTTTTAGTTAAATAGCCACATGGCAGAATGTTAAAAGAGGAACCTAAGAAACAGTATTTAAACTACTATACCTAAATTTAGTCCATATATATATATATATATGATGATGCTTCAATGATCAGTGGGCTGAACTGTCTTCGACGTTATCAAAGGTCGTTAGTGAATCCTGAAAAAGAAGAATAAAGTCAAAGGAGACCGGTGGAGGCCGGCCAAGAATCCTCCGATGGCAAAGTTAGTATCTTTGTGGTTTTTTGTTAAGGAAAAATGAATGGTGGTTTTTCTGAATAGTTACCTTCTTCGTAGATCAGTGCTTTTATAGCACATCCACGGAACAGTCGTCTCCCTTCATGTAAGTCGACGGTTTAGTTTCGAAAGTTACCTCTATAACTGTTTTTGATACCGTATCTTTTGGCCTTATTGATCTAACCGTCGTTAACAACGGTTCCCATCAATTTTGTCGATTACGGAGCGAGGTGTGATGCCCAGTATTTGAACAGTAACGTTGACTGTTCAGTTTGCTCAGGACGAGATTATGTTCAAGACGAGATTATGTCCAGGACGAGATTATCTCAAACCTCGTCCTACCTGTTTTACTCAGGACGAGTTTTCCTCGTCTGGACTTTCACGGGCTGAAGTCAAGGATCAGGACGACCCATCATGGACGAGTCTGGAGTATCATCAGTTGACTGTTCTAGTATCATCAATATATATATTGTAAGGACCAGTTTTGGATTGAACCCAGAACATGAATGGACCCAGGCCCAAGAAGCCCGAACAATAAATTTGTAGAGAGTGGGAGAAAATGCTAGTCTGAATCTAGGATAAAGATATTGGTATATAGCGTTAAAAGAAAAGAGTTACACGCGCACAGATGCAAAAAGTATCCTCGGACGTGCCCTAATATTGGGACTAAGAGTAATGAATTCTTCTTTTTTACTGTTGTATTTCTTCAACCTTTTGTTCCCTTTTTTTTCTCTTCTTTTTCTTCTTTCTTTCTTTCTTCGTGTTATATACTATGGTTTTACACCATTTCCTCCATCCACGTGTGGGTCAGGTATTGGGAGTCCTTTTTTCCTGTTTCCCTTGCCTCTTCTTGAACCTTCCATTCTTAGCTGTAAGGCTGCTTGTTCACTGTTCAAGCATCACCTCCACATTAATGCAGTCAGAGAGTTAGCTGGGCAACATTTAATGCGGGTGTAACAGTACTTCCAAATATTTGTTTTCTCTCATTCTTATCATTTATCTGATATTTTCTCATCCCCTTTGTTGCAAGGTTTGTCCGAGACGTTACTTTAAGAGATTGATAAGTCTACTGGACACCTCGGATAGATGTTCCGAGGTGGTCGTTGTCCTCGAACACGGTTACATCTTGCATAGGTATTCTTTACCTCTTTTCGGAGTGTAACTTTCATCTCTTGCTTCACTGGTCATCCTCGGATACTCTCTTATCCTCAGACTGGGTATTGGGCCCAGCCCTTTCTAATGTAGTCTGTACATATGAAACTGGATATTGGGCCCAGCCCTTTCCAATGCAATTTGAATATATGGGATCAATTGGCCCCCACATATATATATATATATATATATATATATATATATATATATATATATATATATATATATATATATATATTACACATGGTATAACTATAAATAATGTTATATCGCTCAATAACTAGTTATTGAATTCATATTTTGAAAATATCACTATTAGATTACATATTCTATATGTTCTTAACATGCATACTAATTTTCCTGTCAATCAGATGTTATTATAATTTAATCTATAAACTCATCTTTTATATATTATTTTAAACTAAGAAAACTTGAATTTAAAAATTGATTGATGACATGATTATTAATTTTTGATCACTTTAAAATTTTGCAAGTATGGAAAATATACGAAGATAATGTAATCTAACAGTAGATTTGTCAAAATTCGAATCCAACTAAAAAATATTAAGCGGTGCAACATTACTTAAAGTTACTTCAAGTGTAACTTGAACTCAATCTATATCTATATCTATAATAATATCTATAACAAGATTCTCCGCTTTGATGTGAACTTTTCTAAATGTCGAAAATACCTCATCTAGTAACCAATGACTTTTCCTACAAATGTTTTAGGAATAGGGTCAACAACGCCACTCAATTCCCCATAAAATTTTCTTTCTTTGACTGAATTTTTATGTAGTTCAAAAATATCCCTAGACCCTACATTTAACATGGACAAAACTTGGGGACAATTTTATAAAAATGCATTTCCAATTCCACGTAAAACACTATCTACAAAATAGGACACTATACCACCAACTCATGTCTTCAAAACAACTCTACTTATCCACACACACACACACACACACACACACACACACACACACACACAAAATGAAAAAAAAATAATAATTCCAAGTCCACTTTGTATATTTCCTTCAAGACCACGTTTCATCTTTTTTTTTCCCCCTTTCTATTTTTACTTTATCAAGACTTACCAGTTTTTTTTTTTTTTTTTTTAATATTATGCTTCCTTAATTCCTTAGCTCAATTTTTTTTTTTTTTTAAATTTCTGGTTTCCTTAAATCCCTAATCTCACATTTTTGTTTTTGTTTTTGCTTCTCAAATCTCCTTTTCTTTATTTTGAATTTGAAGAGGAAAAGAAAAAAAAAAAAAAAATCCTACTATAGGGATGAGGGGCCCAAAAATATATGTTGGTCTTGAACCTTATTCGAGTAGGCTCAGTAGTCCGAGAATAGATCAATAATAAACTACTTTTTTTTTTTTTTATTGTTTATATTGAGATTTGAGAACTGTTGGTTTATGAATCTTTTACTTTGGTAATATGGATGGATATTTTGTTTTGAGTATTTTGATTGTGAATCAACCCCTGGGATTAGGAACCCATTATTTACTTCTTCTTTTTTCTTTTCTTTTTTTTAAATTATTCTTTTGACCGTGAATCAACCCTTTGGATTAGGAGCCCATTATTTACCATTTTTTTTAATAAACGAAAAGAGTAGGAGATAGTGACTAGAGTGACTTTTTTACTTGAGTATTACAATAGTAGTATCCTATCGGCTAGATTTGGGCATGCAAGCAAAAAATTAGTGAGTCATAACTATTATCCCAATCCCATGAGGACACTAATGGACATTGAATCGGTCTTAAGGTATGAGGTTTTTCCCTAACGCTATTCAAACTTGGAATGTCCACGCCCAAACTACTTGGGAGTGAGCCTAATGATCGCCAGATGGACCACCACACCAGTGGCAAGGAACTCATTTTATATATATATATAATCTAACCCATTATTTACGCTATCACTTATTTAGAGGGAATATACCATAGCTATATGCATTCTGGTACTCGACAAATAAGGTTAGCGGTTACACTTTCGCCGCATTGTACCAACTTCCAACCTACCATGAATACGACAAGTCGATAACTTTGTGCTGAGAGGATAATTGCAGCACACGCATCGTTACATTTTGAGATAATTTACTAAAATTTTATTTAGAAAAACCAAAACACGTGTGATATACGGCAAGCAACTTAAGTGAATTATAATGTTTTAGTTTTTTTTATTAAAAAAAACAGAAGGAAACGAGTGATATACTAACGGTATCATTTTTTTTTTTTTTTTTTTGATAGGATACTAACGGTATCATTAATTATTATTATTATCCCTGAGATGTTAAAGTATTTATCAAACAAATAAAATAATGCTGACAAAATGAAATAAACAAAAAGGGTTGGTAAAAAATTTCCGCACTGCCTCGACTAGGTTTTTTTGGAATATTCTAAGTACTGTTTTGGATTTAGTTTTAGACCTTTTGGTTTGCCGTTGGAACGAAACATTTTGCAATCAGTCTAGGCGTATCATTTCGGACTTACCACAGAAGTTATATATATATATATATATATATATATATATATAAGCTGAACCGCGAAAATACTATTTTCGTCCATACATTTTTATCATATTTTCATTTTAGTCCCTATTTTTTATTCTTATCACTTTTAGTCCTTATTTTAAAAAACACGTTCCATTTTGGTCCCCACCGTCATCGTCTGTAACAAAAATATCCGGAATGCACTGTTGGCATATAGAGTGGCTATGTGGCCATTAAAATAATAATAATAAATTTTAATTAACATTTAAATAATGCCACATCAACATTTTAAAAGCCACATCAGAAAAAAAAATTAAAACAAAATTCCAAACATATGATTTTTAAAACCAAATCAAATAAAATAATTAAAATAAAATGTTCTTTTCCTTTCATTATTTTCTTTAGAAGAACATATTCATATATGTTTTTTTGTTCTTCCCCATAACATGACTGTTCATATTCATGTTCTTCGCAAATTAATTCTTAGTTTCTTTTCATTTCTCTGTCTTTCTTGTACTTTCTTTAAAGCGAAACACATCAAAACTCAGATCAATAATAGTTAAATAAAATAAAATTTACGCATAAATGCACTTTTAGTCCTTACATTTTGCATCTTTTCCATTATGATCCATACATTTTCATTTTACCATTTTTTGTCCCTAAATCAATTAACGCATTCTATTTTGGCCCTTACCATTACTCATTTAACAGAAATTGCTGATGTGGCAAACAGAGTCCACTGTTGGCACATTAAATGCTGACAGGACCAATAAAATAATATTAAAAAATTATTTAGTATTTAAAATATGCCACTTCAACATTTTAATTTAAAATTTTAAAACAAATAAATTTTAATTTTACAATTCTAATTTAAATTTAAAAAAAAAAAAAAAAAAAAAAAAAAGAAGAACCGTTTTTTCTTTTCAGTTTTAAAGATTAAGAAAAAAAAGTTGTAGTAACTATCTCAATTTTTCTTAAATTTTCATGTCAACCAAACACAACATCATCAATAAACACAAAACTCAAACTCAAACTCATTTTCATTTTCCTATCTCTCTCTCTCTCAAGTCAAACACTAAAACTCCGCTCTCTCCCTCTTTGCTTTCTCTCATTTCTTTTTCTCTTTAAGTTTAGGTTGTAGTTTTTGGGATATGGCTTTGATCTGGGTTTAGAGAAAGAGAGGTTGAGATGTGGTGGTTTGGATTTGGTTAAAGAGAAAGGGGCTGAGGTCGGCGGTGGTTTCAATTTGGGTTTAAAGAGAGAGGGGCTAAGATCGGCGGTGAGCTCGGCCCTTTCGCTCTTCCCAGCGATGTCTTCAGACTTGTGTTGGCGATGGCAGATCGGACCTTGTGGTGAAAGATCGACCATGTCGAGCAACCCCTTGTTCATTTAGGTTGTGCTTGTTGTTCTGTTGTTGCGATTTGTAGTGAAATTTTGGGAATATTTTGTTGAGGTTTTGGGTTTTATTTTTTGGGTTATTTGATGAGTTTACAAAGATATTTTTGGAGATTTTTTTTTTTTGGTTTTTCAATGGGTTTTTTTGTGGCTTTTCTATAGATTTTTCATGAGTATTTTTGGCTAGAAATATAAGTGTTTTTCTATGGAGAGGTAGAGACGTAAGAGGGGAAATCTTAAGGACCGAGATTTTTTTTTTTTTTTCCTTTTTTCAGTGGAGTTATTGGGGATGTTTTTGCTGGTTTTGGTGGTGTTTGGTTGGATGTTTTTGCTGGTAATTTGTGTTTGGTTCTAATTATAAGAAAATGCAAGAAAAGTTTATGTTAGTATCATGTTCTTGTCAGTAAATTTTTTTTTTTTTCTGGGTTTTTGTTATTGTGATTGAATTTTCTGGTTTTGTGTTATTTCTTGTTCATGTTTAAGATGAAACTAGATATGAATTCATGTGTATTTTGGGTTCTAATTTTGTTTTTTTTTTTTTTTCATTTTGTTAAAATTGATAAATTAATTTTTAAAAATCAAAGGTTGATGTAGATGGTAATGTGTCTTTTTTTAATATTATTTTATTAGCCACGTCAGCATTTAATGTGCCAATAGTGGACTCTGTTTGCCACATCAGCAATTTCTGTTAAGTGAGTAATGATAAGGACCAAATAGAACGCGTTAATTGATTTGGAGACTAAAAATAGTGAAATGAAAATGTAGGCACCAAAATGAAAAAGATGCAAAATGTAGAGACTAAGAGTGCATTTGCACCTAAAATTTAATTAAGCATTTTCTTGGCAACGTCAATCTCAAGATCTGAACATTTTTCTCTCCTAATTGGTAATCTATAAAATACCATTTTCACAAACCCAACAAATTCTCATTCATAAACCCAAAAAACTCCCTTTCACAACCCTAGAAGATCCCTTCTCAACACACACAGCAAATAGTCCTTTCACAAACCCATAAACCCAGAATATCCCTTCTCAACACATATAGCAAATGAGTTTTTCAAATTTGTTAAAAATCTGAAACAAATAAAATAAACCCAAGATCAACTTTAGATCCTCTTCAAATTCAATCCCAAGATAGAGAGAGTGAGATGAGATAATGAGGAGGAGAGGAAAACATGGGCCTTCAAATTTGCTAGAAAGCCATACCACACACCACATACAACCCAAAAACTGACCCACCACCTTGCCGAACCCACCATCGATGAACCTACCGATCCCACCACCTATGAACCTTGCCAAACCCATTGACTAGGAGGATCTTACCAACTTGATAGTTGCAGTGGCGGCGGCGAATGAAGGAGATGAATGGTGGGAGCTTCGACCAAGGGGTTATTGAGAGAGAGAGAGAGAGAGAGAGAGAGAGAGAGAGAGAGAGAGAGAGAGAGAGAGAGAGAGAGAGAGAGAGAGAGAGAGAGAGAGAGAGAGAGACGGAAGTTTGAGGTGTAAGAATCTGAGATGGTTTCATTAGAGGTGAAGCGATGTTGGAGGTGAGAGGGAGAAAGTTTGAGATTAGAGGCATCTGAGAATCTGAGATTAGAGAGAGTTGTAAGAAAATCTATTCATATTTTTTAAAATATTTT
The DNA here is from genome assembly GCA_029955455.1 of Quercus agrifolia. Taxonomy (NCBI): domain Eukaryota; kingdom Viridiplantae; phylum Streptophyta; class Magnoliopsida; order Fagales; family Fagaceae; genus Quercus; species Quercus agrifolia. Next base: position 2,123,795 of record JARQAD010000001.1, read on the forward strand.
ATTTTATTTTTAAAGTTGAGAAATTTAAAAAGAAAATGGTTTTGATTTTAAATTCATTCTAAATGCTAACATGGACTTTTTAAATGTCAATTAAATTTTTTTATTGTTATTTTAATGGCCATGTAGGTGCTCTATATGCCAATAGTGCATTCTGTCTACTACATAGAATATTCTGTTACAAAGATGACATTTGGGACCAAAATGGAATGCGTTTTTCAAAATAGTGACCAAAGTAGAAATATGGTGAAAATGTAGGAAAGAAAATAGTATTTCCGCCGTGTATATATATATACATATATATGAACAAAACTTAAGTGCTATTTCTTAGGTTCCTTTCTTAAAATTCAGCCTTGTGCCTACTTAACTAAAATATACACTTCTATCCCATGAGAAAAAATCCACATGGCAGAATTTTAAAAAGCTAATTTAAGGAACAGTACCTAAATATTGTACCTAAGTCTTGTCCTAAATATATGTATATATATATATATATATATATATATATATATATTACATATGGTATAACTCTAAGCAATGATATATTGCTCAATAACTAGTTATTGAATTCATATTTTGAAAATATCACTGTTAGATTACATATTCTATATGTTTTTAACATGCATGCCAATTTTTATGTCAATCAGATGTTATTTACAATTTAATTCATAAACTCATCTTTTATATATTATTTTAAACTAAGAAAACTTGAATTTAAACAATTGATTAATGACATAACCGTTGATCTTTGATCACCTTAAAATTTTGCAAGCATGAAGAATATACAAATATAATGTAATCTAATAGTGGATTTGTTAAAATTCGCATCAAATTAAAAAATATTAAATTGTGCAGTATTGCTTAAAGTTACTTTAGGTATAACTTGAACTCAATCTATATCTATATCTATAATAATATCTATAACAAGATTCTCCGCTTTGATGTGTACTTTTCTAAATGTCAAAAATACCTCATCTAGTAACCAATGACTTTTCCTACAAATGTTTTAGGAATAGGGTCAACAACGCCACACAATTCCCCATAAAATTTTCTTTTTAGACTGAACTTTTATGTGATTCAAAAATATCTCTAAGCCCTACATTTAACATGGACAAAACTTGGGGACAATTTAATAAAAATATATCTCCAATTCCACATAAAACACTACTTACAAAAAAGGACACTCTACCACCAACCCATGTCTTAACAACTCTACTTATCCAAAAAAAAAAAAAACAATTCCAAGTCCACTTTGTATATTTCCTTCAAGACCACATTTTATCTTTTTTTTTTTTTTTTCTTTCTATTTTTACTCTATCAAGACTTACCAGTTTTTGTTTTAGTTTTTGCTTCTCAAATCTCCTTTTCTTTATTTTGAATTTGAAGAGGAAAAAAAAAAAGTCCTACTATAAAACCATTACTATAACTTCTCATCTATATTCCTTAAATTTAGTCACTACCGCATATCCTTATTTAAACACCCCACATTTCAATTCAAATTCAAATAAAAACAATTTCAAAAATTTAGAACTACACCAATATATATTTATTTCTACTTCTTTTCTTTTAATACTATTCAATTTTGAAAAGAATTCTGCCGGCACGCATCAAAATGATGCTCTCCTAGAAAGAAGATAAAGTTTTCATGGTTGGTTCATAATGATTTTTGGTAAGTAAATTCTTTCTTCTTACTTTCTCTTTATTTTTTGCCTTTTTAATTTGTATATTAGTTTTTGTTGAATCTGTGATTTGAAACATCATTCTAGGCCAAGAGTTTCAAACATCTCACTCATTTTACACTAACAATAAGAATGAAAAAAAAAAAAAAAATGGAGATGACAATGTAAAATGACAGCTCTAAAGCTCTTTTTTTTGGAGGGGGGTGTTAGTGTCATAATCCAAAAATTGAGATGAATGGAAAATTATGACACTAAACAAAAAAAAAAAAGCCTCATCATCACGCTTTGTATAACCTAAGTTTCATCACACAATATTATATCATATCAAATTATTAATTTAAAATCAAATAACGTACCTACTTAATATCATCATTACATAATATATATATATATATATATATATATATATATATATATATATATATATAACTTGTCATATGAAAATATTAATGAAGAAAAAAGTCATGTCATGTGTGAGTAAAGTAAACAAGAAAAACACATTGTTGAAGGAAAGTAATAATAAAAAGCCATATGTAAGTGAAGTAATAAAAGTTTCTCAAAAAAAAAAGTGAAGTAATTAAAAAAAATGGGTTTAGGAAAAAAAATAGTGATTTGCTTATATACTTGTCGAAATCACTATATTGGGAGGAATTTAATGGAATTGAGCAAAATAGGTGGAATGTGCCAAAATTTTGAACGGGATGTAAGTTCATATCGGTTAACTAATTGGAATGGAAAATTTCAGTCATTCTAAACAGAGAGAAATGGAATTCATAACTATACTTTTTCCAACCTCAAAAAGATGGGGCTTGAATGGGTATGACTGTATGTCAATGATTTAACTTAATATATATGTAAATTATTTATACAAAAATATAAGTTATCTTTTTTAAACATATTTTTATTGTTTTTCCCAAAAGACTTGTATTTTATCTATCTTAACACTCTCAAAATTGTCTTTAACTCTCTATCCTTCATCTATCTCATTAATATTGAAATCACCCTATCAAGGAAGAAAAAAAAAATCATCAACCCATCTCGACCTTAAGGTCCTTAACCAACTCCGACAAGTAGGAAGTTAGTTTTTTCTAATCTAAAAAGGGGATAGAATAGGTACAAAATACCCTGTTGACATCCCTTAATATGAAGAGAAACTCTATAGACCCAAAAACCTAGACAAAAAATTTAACACTTGTTCATGTAATAGGATATTAGTGGTAAATAAAAAAAATGATATCAGTGACGTATTTAAACAAGAACTAATACAAACTTGCCAACACAACTATTGTAAAAAATAATATCAATTTTTTATTATTTTTATGTAGCATTGCTTTGATATGAAATGAAGAACACTATAAAGCATTGGGTTTTTATTTTTAATTTTTAAACGTAGAAGGAGGGAGAGGGAGAGAATGAAAAATGATTTATGAATAATAAAGGTCAAACCCGGCGGGTGGGGCGGGTCAATGCCGGGTTTTGTAATTGTACAGGTCACCATTCTCCCCGCCCACCCGCAAATCCAAGGACAAATCAGTAATTTCACAACACCACAATCCAATAAATTATTAAAAAAACTAAAATCCAAAATCAAATAAATAAATAAAAATAAAAATCGTGCTCAAAAAGCAAATCATTTCCAATCATTATTTATAGGTGAGGCCCTCCACCACTCTTTTCTCTCACACTCTTTCCTTTTCTTAAAAGCCCCTCACAAATTTTCAATTTGTATAAAGATTTTCCATTTCGATCCCAAAAAAAAAATTCCAAACCCTCAATCATGAGCAACGAATAGTTAGTCCATCATTTTCTCTCTCATTTTCCTTCTCTCCAAACACAACTTATACTTACTATTTTCAACACGTGCATTAATTTTCTTCTCTCATTTTTTGGATTTTTTTTTGTAGTGATTATTTGTTCAAGCTTTTGCTAATCGGTGACTCCTCCGTCGGAAAATCGTGCTTGCTGCTCAGATTTGCGGTGATTTTTTTTTCTTACACTGTTTCTCTGAGTTTCTAATTTTGCTTTTTGAGAAAAAAAAAATGTTGATTTTAGTGATTTGGATGGTGGTTATGAATTAAATTAGTGGAATTTGTTAGGGTTTCAGCTTGATTGTTGTTTATTTGGTTATTTAGTGCTTAAAGTTTGTATTTTTATGTGTGTTTTGTTGATTTTCAGGATGATTCCTATGTAGACAGCTACATAAGTACCATTGGAGTTGATTTTGTAAGTCTTTCTCTCTCTCATGTGTGTATGTATGAATGCATGTATATGGGGTTTTAAGATGCTCTAGAGTTTTCTTTCTGAAATTTTTAAGTATTTATTGTTAAATGGGTGGTTTAGAATTTGCCACATCATCACTACCTGAAATAAATGCCAAAAACAGTGCCTTATTAATGTTTAATTAAATGCTGATGATGAAGTATAATCTAAGCCATTTATTTAACAATGGGTGATTATGATTTTTTAAAACTTTATGATGGAGTTTTATGTATGTATGTATGTATGTATGTATGTATGTATGTGGGTGGGTATGTATATGTTTTGGGTTTTTATATTTTGTTTGTGTATGGGTCAGTACTTGATATTTTGAGGTGGATGTTTCAGAAAATCAGAACTGTGGATCTGGATGGAAAGACAATCAAGCTGCAGATTGTGAGTTAAAACTGTTTTTTTTTTTTTTTTTAAATTCTGATTCAATGGTTGGGCAATTTAGTAGAAGTTGTTTCTGGATTTAGTCTAAATAAGTAATGGTTCATGTGGGTGCATCGAGATTTTAGCAAAATTTACTTTTGATTGCTATTTTGGATGGTGGAGTTGGTCTAATTGAGATCTGTATAAACTTGTGATTAATTTATTAACTGGATCACCTTTCAAATTATTAAATTAATTGGATTACATTTCAAAATATCATTCTTATACATCAAAATTCAGAAATTACCTAGTTTGTGTTAATCCAAGCAACTGTATTTATTCAAAAAAAAAAAATTTTGTTTCTGTTTTTGCTGCATGCCATAATTCCAGTGCTAGGCTATGATCTTTTTAACAAGGGATACTAAGATTTTCTGGCTTGAGATCTATCATAGGTCAAGCATTGCAGCAGTAGGCCTGAATTTAACCTACTCTACATTAAGTTTTCAGATTGAGATCGGAACCCCAAATGTAAGGAAAAAAACTAAATCATATTAAACTCTCCTTTGTGTCAGATTGCTGATTTTACGATCAGGTGCCAGTATAGCAAGACAAATTTAATTAAAAACCATAACCTGATCTCAAATGCTCCAGAAAAGTTACACAGTAGGAATAGTTATTCCAAAGTGAATTTTTTTATCACAAAAGGAGAGAGAGAGAGATGCAGTAGCTGAGAATAGATTGACACAGAGCTCACACAAGCAAGAAAGAGCTAGAAATGGCCCTTACCCACAAGGCTTTGCCTGAAAACCATACTTGAGGTCAATTGCCCTCCAAATAAATTCATTGATCATGGTAAGAAAACCTAATAACTATTATAATCTGACATTTCTGTTCCCCTTGGTACCTAATCAAACCTATAAATAAGCTAACCCCATTTCAACATCAACAATAGTAAGACCTTTGTCCCAAAATGCTCATCAAGATTTATCAATTTAAAAGACCATAAACTGGCTTTTGCCAGATTTTACAAGATTTCTAAAATACCCCCACTAAAATAGAAGTTATGATCTGAAAAGAAGCTGGAAATTACATAAGAAACCCGATCCTGTGCTTTTATGCTCCTGAATCATTTCTTTCTCAAAAAATATTACGTACGATATATGGAGCAATATACACTAGGGGTAAACATGGTTGGCTAGGGACCGCACCTCATGAAGCTAAGGTTGCAAGTTCAAATCTCCCCCTCCCCCTCCATTGGGTCCCAAACTCACTTATCAGAATAAATGGAGCAATAGAAATGCCATGCCTAAATATTTGTATACTTCTCCATTCCAATTTAATTAATATTACCTTTTCATTTCCTGTACTTTTAGTGGGATACTGCTGGACAGGAGCGGTTCAGGACTATAACAAGCAGTTATTACCGAGGAGCACATGGGATAATTGTAAGAATTTATTGCCTTTTGCCATCTTGTGTGAGAAACTTTGCTCCAATAGATCTTGCATGCAGCTTGTATAGTAATTTTCAGATAAATGTGAGGCCATTGCCAGAATTCTTGTTTGCTAGTTGTTGCATTCATGTCCATCTCTGTATCTGAATCTATCGGTTTTAATATTATTGTAGTTCTATTATTGCACATAATTGCTGGATCTACATTTGATCTTTATAGCCACAGGCACTTTAGACAGCGTCTTGAATGTTCTTGTTTATTTGTTCTCCTTCGCAAATGATTAAATATCATATTAACTTAGCCTATATCGTGCTTCAGTGTCATTTTCTTTGTGCATAACCACTCCCAAGCGCAGATGAATGAGCATACAGTCCTAGATGGGGTCATCTAGGGTTGAGTTGCATAAATGGAAGGACTAAGGCTTAGTTAGTTTAATTAAATAGACTGTATGATATTTGTTTTTTTAAGCACTGAGTAATTAATTAATCATCTTTTAGCGTTTCTCATGTTACCTGTTAATACCATGCTTGTTTCTGCACATTTTGTTGACACTTTACTGACACTCCTATTTCACTTTTTCCTTTTTCTTTTTTTCTCTGAAGCAAAGTATTTTATAAAGTTGGACTCTTTTATTTTCCCCTTTTTCGTTGGCACTTGGGTTGGTGGGGATGGGGTGTTCGAACCCAGTATATATAATTATGAGCAACTTGCAATATTGGAAACCTTGATTTTGCAACATTTTCAAACCTCGGCACTATTCAGGGCACTTAAGTATCCTTGTTCAAAAGGCAGCAGAAAGTCATTGATTTAGTTAGCGTAGTTTTTCTTTGTAATTATCATTAATATCATTGTACCTGCCTGAGAAATCTTACGTGTATTGGACTCTGACAGATTGTCTATGATGTTACTGAGATGGAGAGTTTCAACAACGTCAAGCAGTGGTTGAATGAAATTGATAGATATGCAAATGATAGTGTGTGCAAGCTTCTAGTTGGTAATAAGTGTGATTTGGTTGAGAACAAGGTTGTGGACACTGAAACAGCCAAGGTATAGATCAACTGCCTTAACTCTTACTATTAAGTTAAGATAGTATGAATTGTGTTATTTTTTTGGTCAGTTTCTGCTTACCAAGCACACATCCAGTGTTTATAAGCCAAATTGGGATCTCCGCATACAAATGCAAGAAACTTGTTCCTTATAAGCCCTTGATAAAACTAACTTGCATGTGCACACATGTATATGTGTATATATGTGTGTGCATGGGACACAACACAAGGAAGAGTGGTGGGAAGGAGAAGAATTCCTCCCTATTCATGAAGGGTGTGTATGGTCTATAGCCAAAAAGAAGTCATAATTTGGACATGGAAACACAACATTTTACGAAAAACTTGGACGTGAATTTGTGCGCGCACATGTGTATCTAAGAAGCACTGGCATGGTAACATGGTAATTCATGATCTGTGTGATTTGAGTTATAACCAGAAATGGTATGTTCATTGGATTACATATTGCAATTTAGGGGCAGATGCGCCCAGTTCTGCACAAAATATAATATATTGGAGGAAACACAGGAAATCAAGGGTATTATTCTTTTTCTTGCTGCTGATTTGCATTTAACTTCTTTCTCTCCCCTGTGCCTAAATGAAATGCAGGCGTTTGCAGATGAGCTCGGAATCCCTTTCCTTGAGACAAGTGCTAAAGACTCAATTAATGTGGAGCAAGCTTTCTTAACCATGGCTGGAGAGATCAAGAAGAAGTAAAACCTCTAGTCTTCCTATTTCCCCTATTTTAGATGATATGATATTTTTTACCAGAATTCTGAATCAGAAACATGAAAAATCCCTGATATTTCTAATAATATCCTGATCACTTCCATTTTAAAATATTAATTTAAAACACGTGTATAAATATCTTACTGGCAAACTAATTTTGAACAACCCTGAAAAGAGGAGTCAGCAATATTTCAAATCGTGATTTTGTGAAAAACATTTTTTACCTAACATTACTCTTATACTTTTGGGTTAGAGAGTGGAAATAGTTGTTCCCTCAATCTTGTTTTATTGCAAATCAGACCCATAAGATGAACTTTGAAACTCTTTGATAGATATGAAATAGTTGTAATTGAAGCCATAGAGAAACTGTCATTTTAAATATCATATGGTGGTGTTTTTTCCACTGCTGCATAGGTTTCTTGCATTTCTGTAGGATGATGGAGTGTTTTGATACTGATTACTATAATATTTCAATTTGCCTCCTTTTTTTCTGATCCGTATGATTAAATTTTCAATATCTTTGCTATTAATGTTTTTTTATATTTTGCAGAATGGGAAACCAACCAACTGCAAACAAGTCAACTGGAACTGTTCAAATGAAGGGGCAGCCAATTCAGCAGAACAGCAACTGCTGTGGTTAGCTATGCTATGTAATGTTTATTTTCTGTTAAGATTGCAGGACAGTGAAACTATGTTGGCTGTACTCTCATATGGATCTATCAAAACTGTTAAATATGCCTACTTCAATCCTGACTTGGTTACTTTTGTTTGGGAAAAAGGATTTCTAACAATTGCTAATAGCCATCAGAAAATTTTCTTGCCATTTCTTCAGTTAGGGAAGAATCCATCCAAATGGAGGTGTGCGTACAAACATTTGCAGAATTTTCTATCAAACCTATTGGGCGGATTTTTTAAAATTTTTTTATATCTCCACTACTTGACAGTTCAAATTATTATCAATGTATGATTTTAATCAAATGACACTTTAACGATCCTACGTAAAATATTTACATTAATGAGTACTCTAATTTGTGAAGTCATGGATTGAAACTCTTTTCGGCAAACATACTAATTAAAATGAATATACGTAAATAGTCTTCTTAATCATCACAATATGGATTGAAAGAGTTCTTTAAATTTGAGTTTGGAGGAAATTTTCGCCATTCAATATTTTTCTATTTAAGTGGAAGATCTGTTCGTCCTAGTTGTTTTTCTCAAACCTGTAACTACGAAATTTTCTTCAAATTAAGTAGAAGAAAAATTGGATCTGGTTGTGCACGACTGCACGAGGGCTGCTTGAGTTATCCTATGACTGGCGAGAATGTATCTCATTAAGCGCACCCATAAAGAAATCGTTATAAATTCATAACTGGATTTGCAAAGAACCTCAAATATATCTCATTAAGCGGACCCACAAAGAAATCATTATAAATCCTGATGCCACAAGAAAATGCAGTTTAATCATATTTTTAAAACAAAGAACAAAAAATGAAACAACCCACAAGAAGGGGGAAAAGCATAGGAGGGAAAACAAGTAATCTATATAAATCATAACCATCCCTAGGAAGAAGAGCAGCAAGGCTTCTTGGTATTTTCCTCTGATCCCCCCACAACTAGGGTCTTTCCTTCTTTGATGCTAGCAGGTCCTGGCTCATCTGAGGAAAGTGACTTCTTACTAATTATCCGGTAAATCTCTGCAAGAATTGTCTGGAAAGACTTCTCAACATTTGTTGCTTCAAGAGCAGACGTTTCAATGAAAGAAAGGCCTTCTTTCTCAGCATACCCCTGGGCATCCTCTGTTGCAACTGCTCGGAGATGCTTCAAATCAGTCTTGTTGCCGATTAGCATGATCACAATGTTGGAGTCAGCATGGTCCCTGAGCTCCTTCAACCACCGGCTCACATTTTCAAATGTTGTTGGTTTAGTCACATCGTACACGAGAAGAGCTCCAAGGGCACCCCTATAGTAAGCACTTGTTATTGCTCGGTATCTCTCCTGTCCTGCAGTATCCCATATCTGAGCTTTCACAGTTCTTCCCTCAACCTGAGAAGGAAAAAAAACTTTGTGGTGTAAAGACATGCAAAAAAAGCTGGTTTCATATAACAAAAAACATCAGACTAGATGGATTTAACAGGACAAATTTTGAAAGCACATTATAACTTTGGGCTTCATCAAACTTCTTCACTACTAACATTAATAGAAGGAAAAATGACGCTTCAATTAAGTAACAAAAAATATAACTTTGGATAGAATAGAATGACATAAAACAATATTTGTGGCTGGCCTTGACTAATTTGTTGAGGATCCATAGCTAATCTCAAAATTTATAAGGTTTGGTCGTTGTTGTATATGCTCATTGCTCACTGGCAACAAGATGAAATGTATGTGAAAATAGGAAGATATTGACATCAAAGACCTACGGATATCACAGATATTGGTAGTCTGTGGACTACTAGTAGTACACTGCCAAAGACTTTTAGTGAAGCTAGTCAAAACATTAATGAATGATGAAAAAGGAAGCCTTTAGAATTTGGGAGTTGGTTTCTAGTCCAAAAATTGGTTGTAAATCATAGAACAGTGCTTAGAACTGGCAGAATCATTCAATATTCCTGGATCAGCACTCTCATGGGAATGCCTTAATGTGGGAGCAGAATTGGTAATTACTCTAAACTAAAATCAATCAGTAAGGTAGCCAGAAAATTAACAATCTCTCCTATTCATGTAACAAATGCTAACAATGGGTTGAGCTGGGCTAAAATGAAACAGAACATTGCCAATTGAATGTATAAGGGAAAAATGCAGGCACCAGGATTAGTTTAAAAACTAAGATCTTGCAAGCATTTGGTGAGAAGTACTTCCACCGTGCCCATTAACAACTCCCACCCCCCTTTTTTCTTTCTTCTGTTACTTTTTAACAATGATCCCCAATCTCTAATCAAACCAAACTTTAACTGGGAGTATGGCCATGCAACTAAATTCTCCATATCAAATTGTTTATAAAGGAAAATCCCACTCAAGTCTAAACATCAAAATAAATGCTTTCCTAATGACAACTTCAAAATGACTTAGCTAGGGACAAAATGATTTAACACCTTTTAAAATGGAGAATAAGGGAATCTAATACAAAAATGGAAATTAAGAGAAAACTCACAATATTTGTCCATATTCCACAACTTTACGCCATGTATCCTACATCTTTAAATCTAACATTCCACGTGTCTTTTAATCTCTCCTCTGTTAATATTCTTCTCCAACTCTCTCTCTCTCTCTCTCTCTCCAAAATTAAGTATCCAACCAACCAATTGTGACAGCCTAGAATACCTATATGGCAAAATTTGGCAGCTATTTAACGTTCCATATAATGCCAAACCATGACAAATTTCTGACTTTAGAGTCTATTGAATTTGACTGGAAAACTTTGGAGTCTATTGAATTTGACTGGAAAACTTTGGAGTCTATTGCATGGTACATGTTGAAAACTAGTGTAAAATGCAATGTGTAATGGGAAAGATAAATATTGACAACTCCCTTTAAATTTCAAATCAAAATCAAAGTTGCTGCATGAAGGAAGGTTCTTTATTGGTGCAGATAGAAGTTAGAAAAATTATTTAAATACTTTGACATATTACATAAAAACAAAATGATTCACACATTTATGTGCAATTGTCAAAATTTTCTTTCCTTTTTGAGTCAACAAACCCACAAATTCCACACCTTAATGGGTTGAACATAGAAATACCACCAGACATACAAAAAATTGAGGGTCACTTGCATTTTGTTTTAATTAAGCTTTGTTTTAGAGACATAACCCATTTTGAATTCACAGAAGATTAGAAACTAATTGCTCAAATCAAACAGAAGAGCTCCATTTGGACCACTTCCTCCAAACCCAGATTCAAATTACACACAAACCACCACAGTATTACTTCCACAAAAAAAAAAAAAATTAAGCTAATTTCAAATCCAAATTACATGCTGGCATGCGCATGCCTACATGCACATATGTAAATATACATGCACCACAGAATTACTAAAAAGATTCAAATAACACCCCACCCTGGAACCCTCTCAATAGTTTTACCCAAAAAAAAAATTTAAGCAAAACCCAGATCCAAATTACAGTCCCATATATATACATTAAAAAAAAAAAAAAAATCAAAATTTAGGCAAAATCCCATTTCCAAAGTATACTGTGTGTACTGAAAAATAAAAAATTCAAAATTTAAGCAGATCCCATATCCAATTATACGCACACAGAGAGACAAGAATGTATATATAGCAAATCCCAGATCCAAATTACACACACCTGTGTATATATTAAAAAGATACAAAATTTAAGCAAATCTCATTTCCAAATTTTGCTATATGTATTAAAAATAAAAATCAAAATTTAAGCAAATCCCATATCAAAATTATGCACACACAAAAACATATATGCATTTATACACTAAAAAAGATTCAAAATTTAAGAAAATCCCATTTCCAGAGTATACTCTGTGTACTAAAAACAATTCAAAACTTTAAACAATTCCCATATCCAAATTATACACACACACACACACACAAGCAATATGCATACAGTTACTAAAAAAGAGTAAAACTTTAAGCATATCCCAGATCCAAATTACACACACATATTTAACATATAAGCATATAAACACTGAAGTATATTCAAAAAGCAAATTCCATTTCCAAAGTATACTGTGGACTAAAAAAAATAAAAAAATTTTTAAAATCCCATATCAAAATTATAAACACAAGCATATATCCATACATATAATAAAGAGTAAAACTATAAGCAAATCCTGGATCCAAATTCCAGAGAAACACACAATTATGTGTGTATAAGCAAACCTCATTTCCAAATTATGCTGTGTATTAAAAAAATTCAAAATTTAAGCAAATCCCATATCAAAATTATGCACAAAAACATTTATGCATTTATAAACTAAAAAAGATTCAAAATTTAAGCAAATCCCGTTTCCAAAGAATACTCTGTGTACTAAAAAGAATTCAAAACTTTAAACAATTCTCAATTCCAAATTATATACACATACACAAGCAACATGCATACAGTTACTAAAAAAGACTAAAACTTTTAAGCACATCCCAGATCCAAATTACACACACATATCTAACATATATCCATATATACACTAAACCATATTCAAAATTTAAGCAAATCCCATTTCCAACACATACTCTATCGACTAAAAAAATTCAAAATTTAAACAAATCCCATATCAAAACTATAAATACAAGCATATATCCATACATGTACTAAAAAAGAGTAAAGCTATAAGCAAATCCCAGATCCAAATTACAGAAAAACACACAACCATGTGTATATAAGCAAATCTCATTTCCAAATTATGCTGTGCGTATTAAAAAAATTCAAAATTTAAGCAAATCCCATATCAAAATTATGCACAAACAAACATATATGCACTTATACACTAAAAAAGATTCAAAATTTAAGCAAATCCCATTTCCAAAGTATACTCTATGTACTAAAAGAATTCAAAACTTTAAACAATTCCCATATCGAAATTATACACGCACACACAAGCAATATGCATACAGTTACTAAAAAGGACTAAAACTTTAAGCATATCCCAGATCCAAATTACACATACACATTTAACACATACGCAGATATACACTGAAAGATATTCAGAATTTAAGCAAATCCCATTTCCAAAGTATACTCTGTGGACTAAAAAAATTCAAAATTTAAACAAATCCCATATCATAACTATAAACACAAGCATATATCCATACATATACTAAAAAAGAGTAAGACCATAAGCAAATCCCAGATCCAAATTACAGAGAAACACACAAATTATGTGTATATATACAAATATAAAACTAAACCTGGAGGGTACGAGTAGCGAATTCGACTCCAATGGTGGACTTAGATTCCAAACAAAACTCGTTCCTAGTGAATCGGGACAGCAAGTTCGATTTCCCAACTCCAGAATCGCCGATTAATACAACCTTGAACAAATAATCGTACTCCTCATCTGCTCTCCTCGCCATCTTTTTCTCTCTAGAAAACTAAAATTTGTATAAGAAATGAAAAAATAGAATTACTACAAGTTGTTTAAGGAATTGGTCTCTGAAGAAGAAAAATAGAAGAAGAAGAAGGGGATAGAAAGAAGTTGAAAGTTGAAGAAGTTGAAGAAGTTGAAGTGAAGTCTTGGGAAAATCAAATGGTTTTTGCTTGTGTCGGATATTTTTTTATGTTTTTTACCTTGGCTTTGATCTATTTGACCCAAATGCCCGGTCTTTTTGCTGGGGTCCACCTTACTTTGAGGCTTTGTTGTGGGGCAAATAGGGAAAGCCAATTTTTCAGTCTCTCTTCTTCTTCTTTTTTCCTTTTTTTTCTTTTTTTCTTTTTTTTCCTTCTTATAAGAAAACATTTTGAATCTACATTTTTGAAAAGTTTTTAAGCTTTTCTTTGACCACGTAAATGCAAGATTTTCTAGCCAATTAAATATAGAGTAAATCATTATTTTATCACAATCATTATTTCGTTAACACCAACTATGATTGAACCTTTTTTTTTTATAACGATTGAACATTATATAAATACTAGACTCTTTTTCAAAAAAAATAAATAAATACTAGACTCATTTTTCAAAGATGCGTGCAATAATACTCTTTTTTATTTATTTGTTTTTTAGTTTAGTGTTATAATATTTTAAAGTGAGATAGTGATAATGTCCTATGTTTTAGGTTGAATGGAAAAGATAAAAGAAAATACATAAAACTTAAGAATAGTAAATTACTCTATTAACCTAGTTTGTGTTTTTTAATTAAATTTTTTTATAATAATTTAAAATTATTTAACTAAAAGATAAAAGTATTTTAGAGAGTTTAAGAATTTGTGTAAGGGTATTTTGGTATGCAAAATGTTGAAATCCAGACGGGAAATTTTGTTATTAATTGTATAGATTCAACAAACATAAAATAAAAACATTATATTAATTAATAACAGAAAATAATAGACTATATGATTAAAATTTGTAAGGTTTATTACATGATAATACCAATTGATTTTAGATATTAATGGAGTTTGAAATTTCAAACTCGAGTCCCTTATCTATATCTATACTACTATTTAAGGGGCTTCTCTTGTTTGGATTTCTCATTTTTTAGTTCAAAAATGCCCCTACACCCCTATGTTTAAGTAGAGACAAAATAAAAGGACAATTCGGTAAAATGCAACTCTAACTCCCACTAAAACATTGCTTAAAAAATAAGACAAATTTCCTGTTAATTGTCAAATTTTTTTATTCACTTATAAATTAAATTGTCAAAATAAAAATTATATATACTAGCCTCTAAGCACGCGCTCACGCGCATGCTCAGAGGCTCTTTAGAGTATTTATTATACTTTGGGATTACTACATTTTTCAATCACAAAAAAAAAAAACCTAGGGTGTGATGAGTATTATGTGTGGTGAAATAATTTTTCATCACACATAATAATTTTTCACTACACATAATACTCATCACACCCCTAGATTTTTTTTGTGATTGAAATGTAGTAATCCCAAAGTATAATAAATGCTCTAAATTAACCCTTACCCAAAAAATAAAAGAGTCTTTGAGCACGAGCATGAGCGCATGCTTAGAGGCTAGTTTTAGATAGGAGTTTTGAGAAAATATTTAAATTTAGGTTATGATTTGTTAGATCAATATGACGCAAATATAATTTAGAAAATGTTTACTTTATTTCACAAAATCATTTATAGTTAAAATTAGATTTAATTAAGCCGTACTCATTTCACACACTTTAAAACAAAACCATGCCATTTTGGTTAATTTGGATGAGAAAATAATGTGTCTATTTGTAACTTTGTAACTTTGTGTGTCTGTGTGTAAGTGTAAGAGAGAGAAGAAGTGGCTTAGTGAGTTTAGAAGTTGAGAGTTGTGCAGGTGATGAGGAAGATGAAAGTCTTTAAGGGTATTTAAAGGATTTGAATGTATATTTAATTTCTCACTTTAGCAGATATAAATATAATATCAAACAAATATGCAAAGAGGCGCCGAAGTTGTGACAATAAAAATTATATATATAAAATAAAATCACAGAGTTTTTTTTGCTAAAAGAAAAGCCTCATCACACGCACAAAGCGCATGTGATGAGGCTAGTTATTATTTAAGGGGCTTTCCCTGTTTGGATTCATCATTTTTTTAGTTAAAAAATGCCATTATAGCCCTATATTTAAGTAGAGACAAAACTAAAGAACAATCCGGTAAAAATGCAACTCTAACTCTCACTAAAACATTACCTAAAAAATAAGACCACTCTTCTATTAATTTTCAAATTGATTTATTCACTTATAAATTAGATTTTCAAAATAAAAATTATATATATATATATATAAAATAAAAAACACGGTTTTTTTTTAATTTACAAAATAGGACCACTAAAAAAAAAAAACCCTCATTGCACACACAAAGCGTGTGTGATGAGGTTAGTTTGATAATAAAAGAGTTTAGTAATTGAGTTATATGGAATCTGTTACTAATACTAATTTTTATTATGTATTGATTATAAGAGTTCAACTTGGGTCCAATGTTATGTACACTAAACTAGATAGGACGTTGCCATGTATCCAAGAATTGCCACATGACAACATCCCATCGGGTCTAGTGCACAAGATGCACTGATCCTAAGCCCTTTCCTAATTATAATCGGTTATGTTAATAGTTGTGAATTTTTTTTGAAAAAAATATTGTCTTCATATATATTGCCAAATATATACTCTACATGTCATGACATAAAAATTTTAATTTATTAATTTAAAATATGAGCTAGATGAGAGTATAGGCCTAACTATATTAGTCCCGAATAGGGCATGCAAATAAAACTTGCTTGATCTGCCAACTCATCCAACCCACAGGTCACAGCAACCCAACATTGGTCTATTACGTGAGATGGTGCGGGTTGGACCATCAAAATAGCAGGTCTTTTTTTACTAGTAGATTGAAATTTTTATAACCTGCCAAAACCAAGCCTCCCACCTACGTTTTACATATATATATTGTGAGGGGCCAGTTGTCTAGAAGGTACAGTTGAAACTATATGAACAGGGCCTGTGGCCCAATAGCCCAATCCGAGGACACTAACCAATCCGAGGATGGTCAACTAAGGCAATAATGGGAATGACATGGGAAGAAGAAATAAAGGTTATATATGATAGTCCCAAAATATGTATGAGAAGGATCCATCTCGGAAACGTAGGTCCGAGGTCAGTGAAAATTATCTTATTGACCTGGCCATCCCTCAAGGTTGCATCACAATTAGGGAATGGGCATGGGGCAAGAGATGAGGGAGGAAAATAACAAATACCTTCAAGAGCTGTTACCTCCACATTAAATGCTTCCCAACTAACTCTCTGGCCACATTAATGTGGAGGTGATACCTGAACAGTGATCAAGCAGCCTTACAGCTACTAGTTGAGAGTTCAGGGAGGTGTTGGATGGGACAAGAAGAAGTTCCCGGAATCCAATTTACACATGTATGGTAAAGATGATACTTAGATCATGGTATATAACACGAAAAGGTGGCCTATAAAGAGAGGATCGGAAAAACACCAGAAAAAGCCTTGGGAGCAAATTACTGAAGATTTGTAACTTTACTCATTAATAAATTATTACAATGGAGCTACTCAAGCTATGCCGAGGATAGTATTTTTATCTTATATACATTTTATTTCTTGTAAATCACCAACGATCGTTATCTCTTTTCTACAATCAGGCTAATTCTTTCTCCCACGTTCTACAAATTTATTATTTGGGCTTATTGGGCTAAAACCTAACCCTATTTTGGGTTCAAGCCGAAATTGGTCCCTACATATATATATATATATATATATATATTTGCAAAAAGTGTTAAATTTTTATTAAAAAAATGTTTATATTTTATTCTGTAATAATTTGAGAAAAATAATGAATTATTTGAAATAATACCCATTAAGAAGGTTAACTAAAAGGCTTTATTTTATGCCCCATTTAGAAAGGATTAATCTAAGAGTGGGTATATTGTATTAATGTGCCAATCTTCCAAAGTTGAAACCACCAATTTTTTAAACTAATTTGCTAGTTTTAAATATTGGTGGGTTGGCACCGGATTGAAATTTGTCCAACCTACTAGTAGCATTTTGGTTATGAATACTTGTCTTAACCCACCTTAACCAACTTGTGAACAGTCCTAGTCCCAAATAATATTATATAAAAGTGGCTAAAAATCTTTATAAAAAAGTTTAATTAAAAACCGATGACTATTAGATTGGCCTGTAGATGTTCTTAATGAAAATGTTAAGAGTTCAAATCCTCTTCCCTAATTCGATGATGGGAAAAAATTGAATTAAATAAAATTATTCACACTTGACATTTCTTGTAACTAATAGGTTGGAAATTAGGGTTCAACTTAGAATCTGTTTAGGAATCTAATATTCATAAGACCTAAACAACAATATTAAGAAATAAGGGAAGGTAGAATTCGAATCACAAACATAGGATAATACAAATAATATCATATTATTATTATTATTATTTGACATCACTTTTTTTTTTTTTGAGAATTCTAAGTATTTTTAATACACACACGGAAAGAGGGGAGAAGGTTTAAAAAAAAAAATTACAGTGGTGTCAACCCCCAAAATTATATACTTTTGAATTCATTGATGTTGTGGAACCATTAATAAATGAATTTATTTCTAGTACATGAACAAATTAAATCTTAATTTATTGAAGTGAAATTACATTCATTTGGGATTTAACATAGATTGAAGATTTAATATTTTTTCAACACCATGAGGTGTAGTCTCTTCATTTTTTTTTTCTAAATTTAAAATTTTAATTTATTTTTTTTAAATAAAAAATTTTAGTTTGATCCATCTTTCAATTATAGAATGTAAAACATAGTAATTTTTCAACCATGATTGAAGAAAATAGGAACCAAATAGGCCCGTGGGCTTCCCCATTATTGGGCAGAACACCCAAATGCAAGAACAACCCGACAAGAATACATAACCCGTTTTTTATTATTATTTTTTTTTGCTTTTTCTCTCTGTACAAAACCCTAAAATTGGGTCTCATTCTATTCTCACACTCAATCTCAGCTATACTCTGCTCTCGGAAGAACGCTCTCTCGCTCTTCACACTCTTCAGGTCTCTCTGTCTCTCTCTCTCTCTGCATAAATTCTGTTTGTTTCCGTGGAAAATAATTGCATCGGAAACCTTCGATTTTCCGGGAATGTTTTTTCTTTGAATCAAATTCGTTATTCAAGGTTTCATTTTTTTGTTTGTATTTCATCTTTTTTTTGTTGTCAGATCTGAGATCGGAGCGGAACGTTTATTCCGTGAAGCCATGGCTCTGGTGCGTCTCAATTCTATGCATGTAATCTGTGATTGGTTTTGAATCTGAAAGCACTAGACTTATATAGAATATCTGACTAATTATGAAATGGGTCACAAGTTTTGATTGCTTTGCATATTCTGCTTCGTGTTTGATGTGAATTTCAATTTTTGAAGTTCGTAAAGTTTTGCATTTCAGATATTCAAAAGTTTATTTGAAAAAATATACAATCAAAACTATTTCTTTTTGGTTCCTTATCAAAAGAATGAGGTTTGATTTGTATCTTTTTTATGTTTGAATTTTTTAGTTGTCTGACCCATTTTAGGACTTACAATACTGAATATGATGATGTTTCTGACATGCAATGAGATCTGGCTTAAGTGGCACTAAATCCTCTGGTTGTTTCCTTGTCCCAAAAGAATGTGTGGATAGTGGGTGTGTTTTTAACTTACCAGTTTAAAAAAATGACTTGAGATAGAATAGAATAGAGGAAAAGAATACATGTTTTTGATCCTAACTAATCTGTTGAGGATTCATAGCAGACCCCCAAAAAATTGGGTTTGTTGTTGTTGTTGTTATTGTTGTATTTATTTGTGCTAGCACACCAAATCCTTTGGTTCTTTTAGTAAAGGGTGGAGGGAGACTGTCCTAATTGAGGTATTTTTTACTTTTGAGTACAGTCGACATTCTTTATTTTGGTTTCTATAGAATTGTATCACTTATAGGGGTGACCTTTACCCAGGGACGGACCCAGGATTTTAAGTTAGCGGTGGCCGGAGTGTAAAGAAAAAAAAACTCCAAATAGAGATTCATATAGTATTAAAAAAATTATAAATACATAAAATTGTTGTTTCTAAATACATTAAGATGCAATCATGTACCAACAAAGATAAAAATAAAAAAAATGTTTTTTTGCTAGGATTTTATTTTTATTTTTGAAGTTAGAGCATTCATAGTGATGGTGCTAAAAATTTTAGCTTTTAGTACCTCTAAAAGCTATTTTATTTATTTTACTACCTCACTTTACAATACACCCAATATCAAATGTTCTATTTTTTTTTTATCACTTCATTTAAAATTATGAGTTTTTAAATTGAAGGAAGAGATGTAATCTTAATAAAATATTGTATTTTATTTTTAACAACTTGTTACAGCGAGCTGGTATATATACCAGTTTACTGTAGTTGCAAAAAATTTAGCATTAGCTTCTCCAATAACACATGATTTTTTTGTTCTTTGGTGGTAAACTAGATTTTTTGCTAAAAGACAATCATCGTTGTGAATATTTTTATTGTTTTTGGGTTGGATAGTTGTTATTTGGGTTAGGCTAGGTAGACTGATTGGGGAGAAGGGGGGCAACTACAAAAATGAAATTTAGAATAACTAAAAAAAAAAAAATTGGACCCAGTGGGGGTGCCCTCTCGTTGGGCCCCCACCTGGGTCCGTCCCTGCCCTTACCGATGAAAATATGAGGGAGAGTCAAATGAGATGGTTTGGTCATTGATGCACCAGGGAGAATGAGAAAAAAGAGACGTCAACTAAGGAAGTAACGTATAATGTGTTGAATAGAATGAAATTTTTTATTTTTTATTTTTTATTTTTTTTATTTTTTTATTTTTTTATTTTTTAAGATTGCATTGGATGGTGATAATTCTGGCCATCTCTCATTTGTACATATGCAACTAGAGTAAACCGGCGTTGAATCTATTAACCCATCACATTTTATTAGTTTTTTTAATTTCTGGACTTGAATGTATCTGGTGATTTTCCTTTGCTAATGGGGCTGTATCATCAATATTGCAGATTTTTCATGCTGGGAAGACAAATAAAAATTCTTACAAGACACTCATCGCCGCGGAGTACAGTGGTGTGAAAGTTGAACTGGCCCCAAATTTTGCGATGGGTGTCAGTAACAAAACTCCTGAGTTTCTCAAGATGAACCCTATTGGGAAGGTCTATATTGTGGAATGTTCGGTAATCTATAATGGTATTTGTATGTTAGTTTAGTAAAAGCTTTATTAATAAATCTGTTTTTCTTGTAGATTCCTGTATTGGAAACTCCTGATGGTCCCATCTTTGAGAGCAATGCTATAGCACGTTATGGTAAGACTGACTTTCCTCCCCCCACTCAATCATTAATTTTGGGGATCCTCTGAATGTGGTTGTATTGAAACTTATTTTTTTATCTGTTGTTGCAGTTACTCGTCTGAAGGCTGACAATCCTCTTTATGGTTCTTCTCTTATTGATTATGTAAGACATTTATTACTACTGATAATGCTCTGCGTGCGTGTGTGTGTGCGTGTTATATTTCTCATTGTTATGCATGCTTGAATTTTCAGGCCCACGTTGAGCAGTGGATTGATTTTGCATCACTGGAAATTGATGCTCATCTTCTGTCATGGTATAGACCAAGAATGGGACGTGCGGTATACCTTCCTCCGGTGAGTTACATCTTATATTTTATTAAGGGAATTGTTCTATTTCCTTTTGAACGTCTGCGTTTTGCGTTTTTTTTTTTTTTTTTTTTTTTTTTCACGCGTTTTGGCAAAACGTGGTTACTGTTCATGTACTGTTCAATGAACAGTAACCGCAAATGTTGACTTTTCTGCAGCAAACAGTGCATTATGTACTGTTTATGGACCCACAAATTCCACTTTTTAGCAACTTTTTCATTAAAAATGGGTCCTACGGTACTATTTACACATTTAAAAATTATTTTGCTACAGTGATTTCAGCAATAAGTTTTCAGTTTCAGCAAAATAAGTCCTATCCAAACAGACCCTCAGATAAAGTATAAAAGGAATGAAATGACGAATTTTTTTTCCTTGATATAGAATCAAAATTAATGCAGGCTATACGTATATTCAACTTAAAAAATCTAAGTTTTCATAATCTGCTAATAACTATGCGGTATGCACTGCCCTTATTTGATGTATACAATCCGTATTTGTGTGAAGGCTGAGGAACAAGCTATTACTTCATTGAAGCGAGCGCTTGATGCTCTTAATGCTCATCTTGCTTCAAACACTTTCCTTGTTGGGCATTCCGTGACCCTGGCTGACATTATTACAACTTGCAATTTATATATGGGCTTCACCCACCTCATGACTAAGAGCTTTACATCTGAGTTCCCTCATGTGGAAAGATACTTCTGGACCATGGTGAATCAACCAAATTTCAAGAAGATTCTGGGAGAGGTGAAACAGGCTGAGTCTGTCATTCCTATCGCAAAGAAGCCATCTCAGCCAAAAGAATCTGCAAAACCAAAACCAAAGCCTAAGGATGAACCAAAAAAAGAAGCCAAAAAGGAGGAGCCAGCAAAGCCCAAACCAGAAGCTGGTGAGGAAGAGGAGGCTCCAAAGCCCAAACCTAAGAATCCTCTTGATCTGCTTCCCCCAAGTAAGATGATACTGGATGACTGGAAGAGGCTGTACTCAAACACTAAGACCAACTTCCGTGAGGTTGCTATTAAAGGTATAATAATCTCTTCTTTTGTCATCTTTGTTTGATGATGACATATAGGCATTGGTAGTTTGCATTTGATCTGTCCTTTAGCTTTAGTTCTCTATCTGTTACTTTTCTCAAAAAGTTCCCTTGAAGTTGTCATTTGCTATATTTTAAATGTTTGCATGAACAGTTAAAAAGGAGGTGTGTTTGGATTACATTAGTTGAAGAAATTGACTGGTTTGTATACTAAGTATAATTTGTTAAATGTTACCACCTTGGCGAAAAGGGGGTATGTTTCTCCATATGATCTTGTTCTCTACATTATATGACACTTGCAGCATGAACAAATTCTTCATCCTCTTTTCATGTTTGTTGCAGGGTTCTGGGACATGTATGATCCTGAGGGATACTCTCTCTGGTTCTGTGATTACAAGTACAATGATGAGAATACTGTTTCCTTTGTAACGCTAAACAAGGTTGGTGGATTTCTTCAGAGAATGGATCTAGCACGCAAATATGCTTTTGGAAAGATGCTTGTGATCGGTTCAGAGCCACCATTCAAGGTGAAGGGGCTGTGGCTTTTCCGTGGGCAAGAGATACCACAATTTGTGCTTGATGAGTGCTATGACATGGAGCTATATGAGTGGAAGAAGGTTGATATCACAGATGAAGAGCAAAAGGAACGCGTGAGTCAGATGATTGAAGATTACGAACCTTTTGAGGGCCAGCCTCTTTTGGACGCCAAGTGCTTCAAGTGAATGACCCCAATTAGTCCCTGGATTAAAAGTTGTATTTTTGTGTGTGTTTTTGCTGCTAGAGTTTTTATTGACGCTGTCCTAAACAGACTAAGTTTAGTCTTTTTGTGTTTGAGTGGAGGTCTAGTATAATTTATAAGTTTGTTTCTGCTGTTTCAAAATTTTAATATTCTATATGATAGAATCTTTTGTGTTAGATGAATGGTTGCTTGATGGTATGCAAAATTAAATTAAGAGTTGTCCACCTTTTTATACTAATGGTTTGTTATCAGATCAAGTGTTTTCTAATTTCTAATCTTGGTTTGCTGATTTAAGGTTGTACATCTTTGATTCCAATCCTAATTTTAAGTTTCTAGTTTCAGAATAGTGATATTGTCGTATGTGTATCTTGCAATACCCAATAAAAATAAAAAGATTTCATCCAATACAGATTCTCTTTATTTACTACTCTATTTAATAATAACTTTGTAAAAAAATAAAATAAAACTCTTAAAGGGTTCCATAGTGGGTTTCGGCCCATGTATGTGTGTTTTGCTAACTTATTTTACTATACAGTTTATTTTTGCTACTATTTAAGGATCTTACTGCAATTTTTGGTACAATTCATGGATCTTACTATTTTAACTAACTTTTATTTTTATTTATGGTCATTTTAGCACAAAATTTTCAGTTTCAGCAAAATAAACGGATTCCAAACGGACCTTAGAATTGCTTTTGAGGTGGGCTTGGAATTTTTTTATTTACATTCATTTATTTTTGGGTTTGGTGCAAGACTGCTCAAATGTTTCTCGCCATATCATACACTTGGAAGTCTTACAAACTACTACCAATTTTACTATAAAAGATAAAACAACATTAGTTTTTAAGGCAAAAAATTGTAGTACCAATTGTACAGATACTATAAAAGATTACATTTGTAGGACAATCACATTTGTAGAACAACGTTACCAAACGACTCCTTAGTTTGTAAGACAATCACATTTGTAGTACCCATAGCACCACACGTTAAAAATGTTGTACCTAAACAACACCACAAATGTCAAAAATGTTGGACCAAGACCAACCCAATCACGTGATCCCTTTTAGAACTGGAAGACAATAGTCACCATACTGAAAATATAGGTTCAGCACTGCAAAATAAGTAATTTTGACGATTGCGAGACATATAGTTTTATCAGTATTGCACTAATGCTATCCTACACAATATTTTTTCATAACAAAATTTATGGTTATTGAAGTGATTGATTGTCAGTAGTGGACATAATTGATACTCATAAACCACTGCTCATAATTGATCATTTTAACAATTGTTGATTTTTTGTGAAAAAAAAAGTGTTTGTATGACAAGCATTTTCTGAGTTTTACCTTTAGGCTCCGTTCGATTGGGATAAAATAGGAATGATGGAAAAGGAGCAGAGGAAAATAGGGAAGAAAGTTATTTTTCCTTGTTTGGTTTAGGAGAGAAAACAAGAGAGAAAGAAAACAGTGAAGAAAAAAATCACTCCAAGCCCACAAATATCTGTTTGGTAGGGTGTTTTGAGCAACGATTCTCAGTATTTAAATAATATTATATATATTTTTACATACTTTTTCACCCATACGTATTTTTAAAAAATACAAACAATGTTACTAAAACAGCAAATGCCCCTATCCGCCTTATTTGGGAGGAAAACTGAGAAGAGAAGGGGGAGAAAGGATGAACCAAGTATTGAATTACACAAATACCCTCAAAAGTTGCCATCCAAATCAAGTGAGTCATTATTATTATAGCATTTGGGTACGGAACAAATTATTAACGTGTTTTGTTTTATCTAAGCCGGGCTCAATGGGCAGAAAGGATGAAAGTGAAAGCTAATGAATGCGCGTTTTTTTTTTTTTTTTAAATATATATTTTTTAATTTTATGGAACCACGTGTTCTTTTTTTTTTTCATCAAACCCAGTCTACATATTTTATTTTTTAATTTGTGTTTGGGTTTTTATTTTTTATTTTTATTTTTTATGAAAAATAATTTGTGTAATTTTAAAAAAAGTAGAGTTAATACTTATAAGTTATAAATGTATTTAATATATTTGTAGGAAATACAATAAAAAATTATAATGTTTTAATAGTTTTATATAGTAGAGGCATGAGAGTAAATTTATTTGAATTACATGTTCCATCATTTCATTTTTTTTCTCAAACAAATAAATGAGTTTTCTATCTCTCCATTTTTCCATCATTCAAACCAAACACATATGAGAGAAAACTAAATCTTTTCCATTGTCCCACTTTTCTATCCCTTCCTCATTTTTTATTCTCTCACTTTTTCACCCCTTCAACCAAACAGACCTTTAGAGAGAGAGAGAAAGAGAGAGAGAGAGAGAGAGATGTAACCACAAAATGCAAACCGTTTGGTATCCCGTAGTTTTGTTAGCTTATTTGCTAAATATGAGACAAAAAATTAAAAAAAATTATTTTAAAAAAATTTAATTTTTGAGAATTTGAAATTTAAGCTAAAAGATAAGAAACAAAAAGCTAATAGCTAATAGCTTTTTGCCAAACACAACCACAAGCCAGAAGCTAGGGCAAAAGAGGAGGAGGCTCAAAAGCCCAAACCTAATAATCCTTTCAGATCTACTGCCCCCAAGTAAGATGATACTGGATGGCTGGAAGAGGCTGTACTTAAACACAAAGACCAACTTCCGAGAGGTTGCTATTAACCTCTGCTTTAGTCATCTTCCTTTGATAATGACATATAGGCATTGGTAGTATAATTTGCATTTAATGTAGAGCATTCACATCAAGTGTTTTAAAATTTTTAGCATTTAGCTTCTAAAAAACCAAGTTTATAGCATTTTACACGTCACTTTACAATACATCTAATATTAAAACTTCTATTTTTTTACCACTTCATTTAAATATTTTTTCTTTGTTATTTTTTATTCTCTCTCTCTCTCTCTCTCTCTCTCAACCCAACTGTTCTATGTACTGCCAGCCACCACAAAACCCACCACCCACCAAAAACCCACCATCACCTCCACTAGTCACATCCACCCACCACCACAAACCACAACAGATCCACCCATCACCATAAGAGAAAAAAAAAAAAAAAAACCTCCACCATTACCCCCACCAGCCAAACAGCGGAAAAAAAAAAAAAAAAATCAAAACCATTAACAACCATCAGACCCACGATCCACGGCCCCATTGAAGCACCCAAATCAAACCATCGGACCCACGATCCACGATCCCATCGGACCCACGACCTACTACCCAACCACCCAAGTTGGACCAACAAACACCGCACTGTGACCCAGGAACCAATTAGACCACCAAAACCCACAAAAAACTAGATTGGAACCCATGGAAAGGGAGGAGAGAGATCGAGACCACGAGAGAGAGGGAGAGTGAGAATTAAAAATCAATAAAAAATGATAACATCTTGCTACAGTGAGCTCTCATTGATGAGAGCTCACTGTAGCAAGATGTCAAATTTTTTAGCATATAGACCATTATTTTATAGGCCCCTTTACTATTTTATAGGCCCATGGACCATTATTTCTGCATTCGGGATTAATGGTTTTTTTTTTTGACTTTGTTAATTCTTCTTCCTTATTCCCTCCCATATTGTTGGGCTTCTTCTTATTATTGGGCCTCCTTGCCAAAGTGGGCATCAACAAAGAGATGCTAGCTGCATGCGCTTTAATTGCAAATTCAATAAAGGGATGTAAGAAGCTAGATGTTTGGTTCACAAATCTCTTTTTTGGTAGTTGAGAAATCTAGGGCATGAAAAAGGAACGATTACAGTGCACTTTTAATCATTAAAGTTTGAGGTTGTTTTCATATTAGTATTGTCGTTAGTTTTTGTTAATAATCTAACTGTTGGATGCTCTTCATATTTAAAAGTTTTATGAAACACAAGCTTTAAAATGTTGTGTAATGCAAAAATTTCATTGTTGATGATAGAAAAAAATATCAAATTATGAACTGTTAGATTACTGAAGAAAATAAAATACAAACTCAGTAATAATTAATCAATATAAAATAGAATCAAACATGAATGACAAAAATGAAAATTTTGAAGCATAAAAGACTAATATAAAAATAATCCCAATTTTTTTAAGAATATGAATTGTACTTTAATTAAAAAAATTCATTACATACTAAAATTACTATTTTGGGGAGGGGGAGGGGGGGGGGGGGAGAATAGAAAAATTTATTAAGATAATCAAATTTGGAGTACATTATCAGCTAACTCTAAATTTGATTTTCTTAATAAAATTTTCTGAACTTTTCTAAAATAGAAAAATCCTTTTGACAAAAAAATACAATTGAGAATCATAAAGAAAACAATAAAATAAAAAACAACTGAGGAATTTGCCATATCATAATGCGGGAACCCGTAAGCCCACATTACCCTATCCTGAATCCTAATATGAGCGACTTGTGGCCTTGGCACTTTGAGTAGTTCTAGTATCACATAAATTACCACAATTATTTTATATGTCAGATTGTGATTGACTATTTGTCACTTTCACATAAACTCATTATATTTTCTCCACCTATGCATATTGGCTCTATACAAAACTCATTGTTTGGTTCTCTCATCTGTCAATCTCATTGCTCTCCCAAAAACTCATACTCATAGGTCTCTCTCTTCCTATATATATATATATATATATATATATTTTTTTTTTTTGTTGAGAAACAAGACTTTCATAAATAGTTAAACCAAGAGTGCCTTGTCGGCTTGAAATACATGAAGAATAAGGGGTGGAACATCCTCCATCCACACTACATAATCTAAAAAATTAATAGACATTCTAGTCAAATTGTGAGTTACCTTATTGTCATCTCTCTTAGCGCGAGAGTATTGCAATTTTGAGAAGAAACCAGAAAATCAACATACATCTTTTGCCAGCTGTTCATAAGTAGATAAACCTGTGTTGGCTTCTTGCAGCGCTTGGACCATCATTGCACAGTCACTTTCTATATTTAATTATACAACTATTCGAATTTTCTGAAAATTACTTTTAGGCTTCGTTTTTGTGTTTTTTTATTTTTCTTATTCAAAGGCAGATTTGACTTTTGGTAGGTGCGACCGAGAGAGACGTCCACCTTTAAGTGAAGATATTGCCGGTGAGTTCAATTCAACGATTCTTTTATCGATTGTATGTATTTCTTACCAATCATTTTTACCTGTTTTTTTTTTTTTGTTCTCAGCTCGGGACCACCTCATAGTTCATATTTGTCTTTTGACCTGCTGGGATAGTTCTATTGGGTTTTTAATCCTGTGTATTGTAACGTGTAATTACCACAAATGATAAAAAATAAATAAATAAATAAATTTAAGTTAAAAAAAATTGATCTAAGGGTTAGGATTTTTTTTAAAACTAATTAAAGAAATCATTTAAAAAATTAATAGATTAAAAGTGAACTTTTTTTTAACTTTCAATTTCAACCATTAAAAATATTATTGCACGGTTCAGAACTCAAATCAATTCTAGTGTACTTTATTGGTCTTGTAAATGACATTTTATTGTCGAAGGGGCAATGATATCTTTATAATAATTTTTACGTTCATTTTCATGTTTTAAAATGTGAACAGTTTTGCCTCAATTGTGAATATTAATGTAAAATAGTGGATGTATACAAGTATAAGAGTATTTTTTGGGTAAATGTTAATAATTTGTATCAATTATAATTTAAGATTACTACATTTTTCGGTTACAAAAAAAAAAAACCTACGGGTGTGATAAAAAATAATTTCTCCCACAAACGCATAACAATTATTACTAATAACAAAACAATTATTACGTTAAGAGTATACACATGACAAACTCAATAAAACCTGGGTACTAATTAATATATGCAATCCAACCAAGTTCTACAAACAACTAAGACAAAAAACCTGGGCACTTTGTATCTTGATTAACACTCTTTTCACTTACAAAATAGAAAATTGAAAGAAATATCTAAAGAAAAGCCGTCCCATAAATAATCTTTGTTTTATTAAAAAACACAAAACATGTTTTGAGTTTCAATTGCTTATACCCTGCACCAAAAGTGGTTGTTGTACCTTGTGCTTCAAAAAATTTGTTTCCAGTTGATTACGAAGTAGGGAGAACGGGTGAAATAGCCTCTTTTGCCTATTTTCCAGCAACAAAAACTTGTCCACACTAAAGCTAAATGATCCAATCATCAACATCAAGGCAACAATCATAAAAAATTTAAGACTAAAAGCGAATTGAAAGAGGAAACTGAAGAATCATCTCAAGATTAAGTTTAAGGCCAAAAAAAGAAAAGAAAAAAAGCTACATATTACCTATACAAATATTAGGCAATGCATAGCTTTTATAAATAAAAAGAAAAGGATAATGATAATAATTAAGGATGATACTAAAGAGTTTGCATGAGATCCAAACCAAATTAAAACCAAATACTAAGAGCAACTCATAAAGATAAAAGGAAAAGTAATACGTAAAAGAGTGTTCTTTCTTTGTATTTCTATATACAAAATGACCATTTGAAATATGCACAAATTCTAGTGTAAAAGAGTATTTCAATTTTGAACAACTAAAGATAGACATACAAATATGTATGGAAGAAAATATAAAAAAGACTGGGTATTAAGAAAATTACCTCTACTTATTATTTATTTTGAACAACTAAACTTTTTATTTATTTTTTATTGGTATAGGATTTTTTTTTTTTTTTTTTTTTTTGATGATGTATTGGTATAGTTGTTTGTTTACATTGTTAATGATTTTTTTTTTTGGGAAGATGTATTGGTGTATTTGTTTGTTTTTTTTTACATTGTTAATGATCGCATATTTAATATGCTCACTTCCTGCCCCCTTCCGTTGTGTCGCGCCGCATAGTATGAAACTCATATTTAATTGATTTGATTATTTTATGGATACATAACTAATTAAAATTTTCAAATTGATTTGTAAATGAATGGCTGGGATTAATTCCAAAACATGCTCCAGTTTTTTTTTTTTTTTTTGCTGAAAAACGTGCTCCAGTTTGGATGACAATTAACATTACACATTTATATTTTTTAAGGGCGTATGTGTAGCGTCCCCTTCATTTTTAGTCTTGCTTTTGTTTTTGTTTTTTGTTTTAAGGATTACAACTTCCTCTTCCTATATTTAAGGCGACCACCTCCGCGATTGTCAAATATCTCTCTCTCTCTCTCTCTCTATCTGCAGCAGGACCGTGTTATAGACCTCTGCGATTGTCAAATATCTCTCTCTTTCTCAGATAGATTGAGCTCTGCTCGGCGCGGAGACCTAAAGAATAGCATTTTGTTAAGAAGAGAATTAGCTAAGCTAAGCTTCTTTTAAATTCATCAACAAATTGGAATGGGACGATCTATGCACAAGTTTTCATACTTCTCTCCACCTTATAGCGGGTAACAAACAGAACAATAGCTATGGTTAATCTTTTTTGTTTTTGTTTTGTTTTGATCCCCTTTTGACACAATTTCTTTTCCTTGGTAACAGTTGTTAAATGTAATTATTATTAGCAACGCGATGTGTTATACCATGTTATATATGCTAGAGTGGATGCAGAAGAGGAAGCATAAAATAGGAACACTGTGAACACGAGGGTTACGTGGTTCAGACTTGTCGGCCTACATCCACAAAAGAATCCCTTAAGGGCTACATCTTTATTATGTATAAGAGTGTAGTATAATAACCTGTGTTACAATGAGCCATAACATGAGTATATATAAGTGACTAAACCCTAGACTACTAGTACAAGTAGGACTGGGCTTGGGCCTATTACATTGGGCTAATATGTCTAATATATATTTCTAACACCCTCCCTCAAACTCAAGGCAGAAGCTTGATGAAGGCTTAAGGTTGGATAAGCATGAGAAGATCTCTTGAAGATGCCGTGAAGAATGCCTTTGAAGATGCCGTGAAGAATGCCTTTGAAGAAACCACAATGAAGAATGTGCCAATTGACCAATTTTGGAGTTTCAAATGAAGAAACGGAGTCCAAAATCGAAATTTACGTGAAAAACTAAGCAAGATAGGCCTTGTCAGAAATTTTGACTTTTGGTCAAAGGTCAACACAAAAAGTCAAAGTCAATTGGTCCAGGGTCAAAGTCAACGGTTAGTGCTAACGGGTCAGATCCGGGTGGTCCGAGTTGGGTCGGTCCGGGTCAACGGTTAGCTAGGTGACGTGGTGCTGACGAGGCGACACTGCTGACGTGGCTAGCTGACGTGTCTGATGACATGGACTAGGGCTGATGTGGATGTGCTTGCATGGCTGCTGACGTGGAGTGATGATGTCATCCAGTAACGTCAGATGACATCAACAGCAGTTTTCTAACTCTGGATGGCATGTGCGAGTAGTCCATCGGCACGTGCAGGAGATGCCAGAAATCCTAGAGGCGCTTGAGGGCGCGTGTGAGGTCGGATGAAGGCCGGAATCTCAGGTTTCATAGATCGGTGGACGAGGAGGCTGTCCCGGCGGCGCGTGTGCACGAACACGATCTGGTAGTCAAGAATCTGAGGCAGCGCGTGGGAGATTTTCTGGAGACAACTGTGGCGTGTGGAGGTGCGTGGCAGGGCTTTGGGTGACCGGATTTCTGGGTTTTGGTCGCGAGAGGTCGTGGAGCATGTTTGTGGTTTTGGTTTCGTCAGGCAAAGCTTGGATTTGTGCAGATCTGATAAGTTAAGTCACAGTTTGCTTGGTTTGAGGATTTGGACACAGCAGTGAGCCATGGCGGTTGCGAGATGCTGTAGAGTCTAGATCCAGCAGACAAACATGTGTGACTTCTGACGATGATATGCACGTGAGAATCTTCTTTACTTGCTAGAGATTTTTGTTTTGATGCCAAGAATGAAGTTTGGCTCTGATACCATGTTATACCTACTGACACTCATTGTTTTGCTACTATTGTATTTACAAAAGTGGAAATGTAATCGCAGAGGTGGTTGCCGCCATGTCCAAAGTACTGGGCGTGCCAACGTTGTCCGTGGTGATGGTGGTAATGGGGGCGAAACCATCAGCGGCCAAATTGTAGGGAAGTCCGTGCCGTTGCTGATGATACAATGGGCGGCCCATTCGCTGGGGAAGTCCGTTTCGATGTTGACGGTGGTGATGACGGCGGTACCATCACTGGCGAAATAGCTATGGGTCCAACTTCACTAGCTACCACTATGCCTTTTGAATTTAATTAACAATAAAGTTTTTAAGTTAAAAAAAAAAAAAAAAAAAAAAAAAAAAAAAAAAGGTCTAGTGTGGTGTTTTGGCGGCTTGGCGCTGTTTATTTTAGTTAAATAAGGTGTGTGAGGTTTTGCAATTTTTTCCCATGTACTGTGTTAAATAACGTAGGATTTCTTGTATTTTATGCATGATATATTTTAGTTAAATAACGTAGGATTTCTTGTAATAACATAGGATTTCTTGTAATTTATGCATAATTTTTGTAATTCTTCGTCTGAATGGGTAATTGTTATTGGACAGATGCAATAATTTCACTATGCTATGAGCTGACCTGATTGGCCAATTATAGACAGGTTTTGCTTTTATCCGATCCGAGTTGCAGTAATTTAAATATTAATGACATGTCTCATCTTAAAATGACATTATATATTTTTGGAAAATGCTAAACGTTTTACAAGTACTTCTGTCTAAAACGGCGCTTCCAAAAATTTTTGGAAAGTCAAAGTTATGGGCCCCACAACCATATGAATCTCTCTGTGTCTGTCAGAATCTCAAAATCTCAGTCATACCGATTTCCACTGATATTATCGCACGACATAGGGAATCTGTAAGAGATCATCATTTTACCGAATTTATTGCTGGAATTTGTTTTGTATTCTATGTTTGATTATTTCAGTGGGATCTTTTTGGTTTTGGGTTGATTTCGTTTTTGTAACCATGAAGTTACGCGATTTTGATTGGAAACTATGAATTTCTTTTCGGTAGTTATGTGCGTGGAATTGGTTGAGGCAAAATTAGATTTTATTTGCTAATTTGAATGGTTGACTTTTTCGAAAATTTTTCGCTTTTGAATCAAACGCGTTACTTTTCAATTCAATTCTTTTTGAAGGTTCATTTTTATTATCGTTACAATTCAGCCCAAAAGCAGCCGATAGATAGCCGAATTTATATTCACTAGCTATTGTAAAAAAATTTGTAATAGTGCTACGGTGCAATTCTAAAAGGTAGAATTGCATTGTAACTCAATTCTAAAAAAAAAAACTAATATTTTATTGTGTAACTTTATCAATTTCTCTCTCTACGGGTTTTGAGTTTTTGTTTTTATTTGGATTTTGGGATATATTATTTTATTGCGTAGAAATATTATTTTAATGTGTTGTATTGTAAAATAAAAGTTAGGGATGTTGAGAGTATTGTAAAATGATATGATATAATTGATAAAGTAGCATTTTGAGATGGTAAAATAAGATGTGATAGAATTTTGGGATGTGAATACTCTTAGCCGCTTCACCAAAAATTCCAAATTCCAAAACCCAAAATTTCCAAACCGCCCAACTCTCTTCTCTCTCCCTCCCTCATCATTGAAGAAATTTTTCTTTGCATGAACAAGCTCTATGAGATTTTGAACTAACTTTCTTTGCATAGATCATCCCATTCCAATTTGTTGATGAATTTAAAAGAAGCTTAGCTTAGCTAATTCTCTTCTTAACAAAATGCTATTTGTAAGGATTGGGTTGAGCACTTCTACTGTTAAATGAATGGATCCAAGCCCAACTAGCCAAGTACAATGAATTTATAGAGAATGAGTTTAAGAACAGGGCCTTAGTGAGGGTTACAAAGACATGGTTATGGGTGGATTGAGTAGTAAGGACATGGACTAAAGTGTGAAATGTTGCTCTTTGCTCTCATCTGAGGAGCTTGTAGTTTTTTTTCCTTCTTCAATGCCTCATTCCCGAGGTTTTTCAAAAAAGGAATCCCCTTCTCCTAGAGGGCTTCTTACATTATATATCCTCTTTTAGTTGATCCTGACTCTCCTATTGTTGATCATGCAGGTCACCTCTCGAGTGCTTGTTCCATCAGCCGTCTTCCCAAACCTTCTGCGAGTTGCAACAACCAAAGCAGCACTGTTCAGGGGTCATTTCCTCATTAATGCGGCCAGAACGTTGGTTGTGGGTATTTAATGCGGATGTGACAGTTCCTCCCTGAATTGCTCCTCCACCAGGCTTCCATGGCTAACCCACAATACTTGTCCTTTTTCTTGGGATGCTCCGCGAGCATGCCTTCGGTGGCATGCCGCTCTTCCCCTCCATAATCCCCGACTGGCCGAGGACAATGCTACTTGGCAATTTGGGTTTTCTTCGTTCGTCCTTAGGCATTTTTTCTTCCTCGACGTGGACCTTGGACTGGGTATAAAGTAGGCAAGGGTGACCAAACTCTTTGACCCCACACTATTCTCTATTTAAAAAACCTAAACGAGATTATGGAAAAAATCAGAAAGTTTGTTATTTTTCACTTAAAAAATGATAATAATAAATTTGAGAAAATTTTGATTCCTTGTGTGTGGGCTTGGAGGTTGCGGATTTTGATTTTTGATTGTTATGTGTATATAGGGGAGAGAGTAACTGTCTTTACTTTTTAATTGGAAATTTGGAAATTTAAAGGGAATTTCAGGAAAAGGAGTTTTGGTTTTGTGTAGTAGTAGTATTCAATTTATTCAAAGGGTCTTATTTCGCTGGGGAAGAAGAAGACGACCTTATAGACGAAGAGAGAGAGATATATTTGAGAAAGAGAGAGATATTTGACAATCGCAGAGGTGGAGATTGAAGGTGGCTGGCTGGTTTAAAAAGGTGGGTCCCCGTTAACTTGCGTGAGTTTGAGTATTTTTTCAGAGAGAGAGAGAGAGAGAGAGAGCTTTGTTTGCGAGAGAGGAACAGTGATGAAAATTACGCATTGAAATCTGTTAGGCAAGGGTATTTATATTAATAATTTAAAATTACAAGCAAGTAAAACAAGTTGGTAAAAACTTATCTAAATTAGGTAAAAATCATATTTAAAAAAAAATTCATTTCATGGTTAAATCCTCTTTTAATGGTGTGGTGTCATATTAACTTGAGAAATTGCATAGTACGTGATTGACTCTCCGTGACATTGTAATGTACGGTTTAATTGTACCGCATAGGTTAACTGGTTAAAGTGGCACACACAAACTCCCAAAAAGAAAAGAAAAAAACACTGCCTAAAGGTTTCAATTCAAAGGTTGAAAGTTTTTCTTTACGTTTTAGCCGGTGCATAGGTCCAAAGTTGGGAACCGCTGTATTTTAGGCTCAATAATTTTTTATGTCCGAAAATTTCATGGCCCATTCGCACTACATTTAAGCGTGCATTTCACGCGTCATATAATAATAATATTAAATTACAAGGGATAATTAAAACTGCAACAAAAACTGAAACACATAATGGCACACCTAATTTCGCTCGGTGTGTCACTGTCCCCCTATGTACTGGTCGATAAATCTGAATAAAGATTATTTTTAAAAATTTATTTTTATTCATAGTTGTTTATGTTTGCTATGTGAGAGGCAATTAGGCACTTAATCAAAGTGGTGCAGTGATGGACCAAGATTGGTCATAATCAAAGTAATGTTAATGTGAAGTATGCAAAAAAAAAAAAAAAAAAAAATCATTCTCATAATATATACTAGCCTCTAAGCACGCACTCACGTGTGTGCTCAGAGGCTTTTCTATTTTTTGGGTAAGGATTAATTTAGAGTATTTATTATAATTTGGAATTACTACATTTTTCAATTACAAAAAAAAACCTAAGGGGTGTGATGAGTAAAAATTTAAAAAAAAAATTAAGTTTTTTTTATGCAAAGAAAAAAAAAAAAAAACGTTAAGCCTTGATAATGGAAGAAAAAAAAAAAAAAAAACTGAATCCTTTATTCACAAACAACAAACTTCAACTTCCATTCTCATTCTTGGTACATGTTTCTTGGTTCTTCTTGTGCATTTTTTTTTTACATATAAAGGGTATGCCAATTCCTTTCAAATTTCATCAAGTTCTTTTCATTTCAAGACTCTTTTTTCTTGCCCAACTGCCATTGAAAACTCTGGCACTTTCTCGGATATCACGTTTGTGTCAAATGAACTCATATCAACAAATAATTAACCTTTGCCAAATAACAAACTCTTTTTTTTTTTTTTTTTTTTTTTTTTTTTTTTTTTTTATGGTTGTTACATCCAGGCTGCATTAGTTGAGTACTTGACTACTTGGGTTCCGGTTGAACACAAAAGAGATAAGCCTATAATTAGAATGCAAAATTTTTATTTTATGCAAAATTTTAATGAAATTTTCTACTAAGAATTTAAGAACATACCTTCAATGAATTGTTTGGGTCTTAAATTCCTTTGCATTTACTTCAACTCCACCATTTCTTCCCTGTACAGAAAATAGAGAATCAACTTTGTTAGAAAATAGTTGCAAAATGCAAAGTTAAATGAGAAAGAAAAAAAAATGTACCAACTGCTCATGTGAGGATTCTATCAATGAATTTTCTAGTTCTTAAATTCCTTTGCATTTAATTCAACTTCACCATCTCATCACTATGCAGAAAATAGAGAATCAATTGTGTTAGAATATAATTGCAAAATACAAATTAAAATGAGAAGGAAAAAAAGAAAAAAAAAAAAAAACCAACCGTTCATATGATGACTTTGTAAGCAATTACCATATACGTAAAGTTTGAAAGAGAAAAATGATACTGGGGAAGTTATCTTTAAAGATAAAATTATAAAATTATGGAGGAAACTGCTTCTAAATAATAGGCAGACTTTTAGGAATAAAAATACCTAAAACATTTTTTTTTTTAAAAATGTAAAATCGTGTTGGTCAGTAGGCTATTAGTAGAGGATTCTAAAATCCTAAAATTTAGGATTTATTTTGCTTGAAATTGTAAAAAAAAAAAAAAAAAAATTGTGGTCCTATTTTGTAGGCAATGTTTTAGTAAAAGTTAGAAGTATTTTTACCAAACTATCATTTAATTTTGTTCCTACTTAAACCTAGGGAATAAGGGTATTTTGGAACAAAAAAAAATCCGGTTGAAACAGGTGCAGCCTCTTAAATAGTAGTATAGACTAGCCTCTAAGCACGCACGTGAGCGCGTGCTCAGAGGCTCTTCTATTTTTTGGGTAAAGATTAATAATTGTGATTTATTATTATTTGAGTTTTCTACTTTTTCCCATCACAAAAAAAAAAAAAAATTGAAAAAAAAGGAGGACAAAAGAAACAAATACATCGTGATGAAATAAAAATAAAATAAAATAAATACGTGGGGTGAGTTTTGTAGATTAGAGGAGTTTTAAAACTAACAAAAGAGTAATCCTATTTTGTAGAGCGTTAGTGAGTAGAAGTAAGAATTTAAATCAACATAAAAGTAGGGGTTTATTAGAAATAAAAAGGCATTTCAACGTAGAAGTAAGAATTTATTATTTTTTGTCAATTTACTATTTTAATCCCATTTTCAAGTTTTAGGTAGGGGTATTTTTGACAATAAAAAAAACAATAACTAACTTTCTTTTTCCAATTTACTATTTTAACCTCATTTTTAAATTGTTGATTAATTAATTTAAGGGTTGTGGGGGGAGCAAAACTTGGGCCCTTGCAGTGGGCTTAAGTACCACATTTTACCAACAATACGTCCGAGGAGAGGAAACCATAAGGAAACCTCGTAACTAACAGTAGAACGCGTAAGTGTCCAGGAATATTGGTCCGAGAGGAATACCCTCCTCGGGTCTGGCATATGTCGGTGAGGGGGGCCTCGGCTCCCCCTTAGTTCACCTTCCAGGAAGTTCCAGAGGTGAAGATAGATTACCAATGCACACGGAAGGGATAAAGATGCAGAAATATTTTAGGAAAAAGCTGCTACTACCGCATTAAATGCATTACAGCAGCTTTCCTAGCCGCATTTATGTGGAGTAGACCTCTGAACAGTGTTTTAGATCACCTTTACCCCCAGAAAATCAAAAAGTTGTAAGAGAAGAAACAGAAACTCAAGTACCACGCTAGATGGCAGACAAGTGGACGATAAGATCGAACAATGAAGGACTATATAATGGAGTGAAACCTCCAGAAGAAGAAAAACTCGAGAAAAAGAAAGAAAAAACAAGAAGGAAGAATTACTGTAGCATCTGGAAGAACACAACCTAAAGAAAAACATTTTATCTAAGAACCTACCCCTCGGACATTACTTGAAGCCACCAATTAATCCAAAACTTGCTCCTCGGACCTGAGATCTTAACTTGTTTATGTGTTTTAGTCTCCTCGGCCAAATTCCTAACCTTCATTAACTGTTGTAAGACCCGTTATTAGCCCAATTCTTTTGCCCACTCTCTTACAAATTTATTGTATTGGGCTTATTGGGCCCATCTCCTGTTTCCATCCGGGTGTGGGCTATAATTTGTGACCCTACAATTGGCGCCGTCTGTGGGAAGAGTTAGCGCTAGTAGAAGTTTACGACAGTTATGGCAGGTTCAGGACCACAACAGGCCAGTCCGCCTCATGCAGAATCAGTAAACGTCAGTCAACAAGATGAACTCCATAATCTTGAACGGGAAAATCACGTAGATAACCAACGAGAGGGCAGCTCGCGGACGATCCATGCTGGGAAAAGCGGCTATCGACGAAGGAGCCATTTGGTGCAAGAGCACGTTGATGAAAAGGACTTGCAATGTGAAATAGAAGATTTGAAAAAGAAGCTTCGTCGAGCACAACGAAATCACACCCCTTCCAGTTCCGATGTCTCCTCCAACGATGAAGGAGAGGGCAGTTACAGGGATTTTTCAGAAACTCCCCCCAGTGAATCCTATTCCTATGAAGAGGAACATTCTCACAAAAGGAGGAGAAAAAGTTCGTCTAGAAAGGGAGTGGGAACTAAAGACATGAAAAAGGCTCTGACCCAAATTTCTAAGTCCCCCTTTACTCGGGGAATAGAAAAGGCAAAGCTTCCCAGACGTTTTCATCAGCCTACGTTCTCCATGTACAACGGACGTACCGATCCTGTAGAACACGTAAGCCAATTCAAACAAAAGATGGCGGTCTACTCTCAGGACAAAGCTTTGTTGTGTAGAGTATTTCCCTCCAGCTTAGGACCGATGCCAATGAGATGGTTCGACGGGTTGAAGACTAATTCCATCGGTTCCTTTAAGAAGCTTACTCAATCATTCTGCTCCTGGTTTATCACATGGAGCAGAGTTCCTCAACCCCTAGATTCTCTGTTGTCAATGACAATGAGGGAAGGAGAGTCCGTGAGGTCATATGCCGAGAGGTATTGGGAGATGTTTAACGAGATTGACGGGGATTTTGATGAGGTCGCTGTCAGAACCTTCAAGGTGGGGTCTTCCCTCCGAACATGGCCTGAGGAAGTCCCTGACAGGGAAACCGGTCACCAGCTTGCAACAATTAATGGATAGAGTGGATAAATACAAAAGGATAAAAGATGATCAACAACAGCAGCAACAAGGAAAAGGGAAAGCTAAGCTTGTCCCTCAAGAAAGGAGAGAGTTTAGGCCGGACAGGTACAATAATAACCGGCCGAGAAGGGATTATGCCGAGCAGCAGATATCCAGTAACAGCCAAGTAGTCGGAGCTGTATTCCGAGAGCCTGTGCACCAAGTCCTAGAAAAGGTAAAAAACGAGCCCTTCTTCAAGTGGCCCAATAAGATGATGGGAAACCCTGAAAAGAGAAACCGAAATCTCTATTGTCAATATCATAGTGACCACGGTCACACCACCGAGGACTGTAGAAGCTTATGGGATCACCTTGACCAACTTGTCCGAGAGGGTAAATTGAAATAGTTGTTGCATCATTCCAGCAATTTGGGCAGCCAGACTGATACTCGACCAGAAAGGGAGAATCCTCCAAGACCTCCTCTTGGAACTATTAACGTTATCTTTGCGGCACCTGGCAGAACAGGGTCATGCCCCTCCAGAGTAATGTCGGTGGCTCGTTTGTACCCTGAGGATGACTCCCACGAGCCGAAGAGAGCTAAGTTAAACCGGTCCCTGGTCATGGGATTCTTGGACGAAGACAAGATCGGAACTGTTCAACCTCATGATGATGCTCTAGTGATTACCCTCCGAATCAGAGGCTATGATGTAAAGAGAGTGATGGTGGATCAAGGCAGTGCAGCCGAAATCATGTATCCTGACCTCTTCAAGGGGCTGAACTTAAGAACTGAAGACCTGACGCCTTACAATTCCCTTTTAGTAAGTTTTGAAGGGAAGATTATTATCCCGAAGGGACAAGTCAGACTGCCAGTGTAAGCCGGAGCGGAGATAGTGGAGGTCGATTTTATAGTGGTGGATGCCTACTCCCCTTATACGGCAATTGTTGCTAGGCCTTGGCTTCATATTTTAGGAGCAGTCTCTTCCACCCTGCATCAGAAGATCAAATACCCATCCGGAGGCCAGATAGAAGAAATACTGGGTGATCAAGCCATGGCGCGACAGTGCATGATAGCAGCCATCCGACACAAGCCTGAAGCAGAATCTGAGACTCATAAAGAGGAGTTATAGCAATTAAAACCCCCAATGTCGTCCAATGATGGGTTATCCGAGGAAGTGAAGTGTGAAGATCTTATAAAAGTCACAATAGGAGATGACCCTGAGAAATTCTTTCAAGTCAGATCTCAACTACCCCAGTCAGAGAAGGAGGAATTGGTAGAGTTCCTTAAACGAAACATCGATGTCTTTGCATGGAGTGTTTATGAGGCTCCAGGGGTGGACCCAAACTTCATTTGTCACCATTTGAATGTTAATCCGGTGATGACCCCCAAGAAGCAGCTCCCTCGTCGGCCATCTAAAGAGCATGCAGAAGCAGTTCGTCAGGAAGTGACGAAGCTCAAAAAGGCAGGGGCTATCAAGGAGGTCTTCTATCCCGAGTGGCTGGCGAACACTGTAGTGGTCAAGAAAAAAACTAGGAAGTGGCGAGTATGTGTTGATTTCACAGATTTAAATAAAGCCTGCCCTAAAGATCCATTCCCCATGCCCAAAATTGATCAGCTGGTAGACGCCACAGTCGGCCATCCTCGGATGAGTTTCTTGGACGCGTTTCAGGGTTATCATCAGATACCTTTAGCATTAGACGATCAAGAAAAAACTGCTTTTGTTACGCCAGTAGGGAACTACCACTACAAGGTGATGCCTTTTGGTTTGAAGAATGCGGGTTCCACTTATCAGAGAATGATAACGAGGATGTTCGAATCGCTATTAGGAAAAAATATGGAAATTTACATAGATGACATGGTGGTGAAAAGCAAGAAGGCATCCGAACACCTAGAAGATATTCAAGTTGTCTTCGAAATTCTCAGAAGCCATAAACTACGTTTAAACGCCTCCAAATGTTCATTTGGTGTAGGCTCGGGCAAATTCTTGGGTTACATGGTTACTCATAGGGGAATTGAAGTCAATCCCGACCAGATTAAGGCCATCACCAATATGCGAACTCCTCGGAACCCAAAAGAGGTGCAAAAACTAACCGGAATGGCCGCTGCTCTGAATAGATTCATATCTCGATCGGCAGACAGGTGCCGACCTTTTTTCCTGTTGATCAATAAGTGGAAAGGCTTTGAATGGTCGACGGAATGTGACGCAGCCTTTCAGCAACTCAAAGACTATCTTGCTCAGCCGCCGGTCATGTCAAGTCCTGAACCAGACGAGGTTCTTTTTGCTTATATTGCAGTGGCCTCCTACGCAGTAAGTTTAGTGTTGATAAGAGTTGATGACGGCGTACAGCGGCCAGTGTACTACGTGAGTAAATCGTTGCACGAGGCAGAAGTGCGCTACCTTCCACTGGAAAAGGCCATCCTGGCAGTGGTGCTTGGCACCCGGAAGCTGCCTCATTATTTCCAAGCACATACGGTGATTGTTCTTACACAACTCCCCCTAAAGACCGTACTTAAAAGTGCAGATTACACGGGAAGGATAGCCAAGTGGGGTACAATTCTGGGAGCTTTCGACATCAAGTACATGCCTCGCACCTCAGTAAAGGGACAGGTACTCGCCGACTTGGTGGCAGAGTTCACCGAACCAGAAGCGGATGGATTACTAGCACCAGAGGAAAGGGATGTAAAACTAGCCTGTAGTATCTCCCAGCGTTTCCCTCCGACGTGGGAAGTGCATGTAGATGGAGCATCAAACCAAAAAGGCGCAGGAGTTGGATTAGTGTTGACATCTTCAGAGATGGTCACCATTGAAAAGTCTCTGAGGTTAGGCTTTCCTGCCACAAATAACGAAGTGGAGTATGAAGCTTTATTGGAAGGAATGGCTATGGTCCTAAGGATGGGAGGAAAGTCCATCGAACTCTTCTCGGATTCAAGGCTAGTTGTTGGTCAAGTCAAAGGTGAATTTGAAGCCAAAGACGAGAGAATGTGAGGTTATCTTAGCCGAGTGAAAATCATGCAGATGGAGTTCGAATTCTTTAGCCTGCTACATGTCCCAAGAAGCGGCAATGCGCATGCGGATTCTTTGGCCACGCTCGCAACTTCCTCGGCACAAAACTTGCCTCGCATAATCCTCGTTGAGGACCTGCATCGACCCTCGACAGTAGCGAACATAGTTCAGATCCATCAAGTTAGAATGGGGCCAAGTTGGATGGATCCTGTCATGCAATTCTTAAAGGAAGATATTCTACCCGAAGAGAAAATTGAAGCTGACAAAATAAGAAAGAAGGCTACTAGTTATTGGCTGTCGGAGGATAGCAAGCTATACAGGCGTTCCTTTTCTGGGCCTTATTTGCTATGTGTTCATCCCGATCAAACGGAATTGCTCTTGGAAGAGATGCATGAAGGAATCTGTGGAAGCCATACTGGAGGCAGGTCCTTAGCACATATGGCCATTACTCAGGGTTACTAGTGGCCGAATATGCAGAGAGAAGCTTTGGAATATGTCAAAAAGTGTGATCAATGCCAACGGTATTCACCGAGTATACACCAGCCAGGGGGAGTCCTCAATCCATTATCTAGTCCATGGCCATTCGCTCAATGGGGCTTAGACATCGTCGGACCATTTCCTAAAACTGTGGGAAACAAGAGATATCTCATAGTTGGCACTGATTATTTTACAAAGTGGGTTGAAGCAGAGCCTCTAGCCAATATCCGAGACGTGGATGCGAAAAGATTTGTCTGGAAAAGCATTGTTACTCGGTTCGGCGTCCCTCATACACTCATCTCAGATAATGGACTCCAGTTTGATAGTAAGATGTTCAGAAATTATTGTGGCGAGCTGGGGATTACTAATAGATATTCCACTCTGGCTTACCCTCAAGGGAATGGACAAGCTGAAGCTGTGAATAAAGTCATACTGAGTGGATTGAAGAAGAGATTGGATGATGCAAAAGGTAGATGGGTGGAAGAGCTTCCGCACGTACTCTGGACATACAGGACCACGCCTCGTAGGTCCACCGGAGAGACCCCTTTTTCAATGACTTATGGAGCTGAGGCAGTCATCCCCCTAGAATCTGGGTCCCAACGACGAGAACAAGCTCATTCAATCCAAAAGACAACGACGAAAACTTGGCAAGAGGTCTAGACTTGATTGATGAAAAAAGGGAAAACGCAATGGTTCAATTGGCTCATTACCAACAGAAGCTGAAGCGAGGTTATGACGCCTATGTAAAGACAAGACCTTTGGCCCCAGGTGACCTGGTGCTGCGTAAAGTTGTGGGCACGGCAAAGAACTCTGCGTGGGGAAAACTAAGGCCAAATTGGGAAGGACCATATCGTATCACCTCCAACGCTGGTATTGGAGCATATTTCTTGGAAGACCTGGACGGACTTGTAGTACCCCGCCCTTGGAATGTCAATAACTTGAAAAGGTATTATTACTAATAAATTTGTATTTGATCAATATTCGTTCTTTATGTTAAATGTGTATGCCTCTTTCCATATCTCTCTCTGTTCTATGAAGTGTTTAAACTTAAATCCAATCATGCATGAGTCCTCGGACCAGATAAATTGGATTAGTTAGCACCCTCACTCTCGATGTTCTATGAAGTGTTTAAACTTAAATCCAATCATGCCTGAGTCCTCGGACCAGATGAATTGGATTAGTTAGCACCCTCACTCTCGATGTTCTATGAAGTGTTTAAACTTAAATCCAATCATGCCTGAATCCTCGGACCAGATGACTTGGATTAGTTAGCACTATCTCTCTTTGTTCTATGAAGTGTTTAAACTTAAATCCAATCATGCACGAGTCCTCGGACCAGATGACTTGGATTAGTTAGCACTATCTCTCTTTGTTCTATGAAGTGTTTAAACTTAAATCCAATCATGCACGAGTCCTCGGACCAGATGACTTGGATTAGTTAGCACTATCTCTCTTTGTTCTATGAAGTGTTTAAACTTAAACCCAATCATGCACGAGTCCTCGGACCAGATGACTTGGATTAGTTAGCACTATCTCTCTTTGTTCTATGAAGTGTTTAAACTTAAACCCAATCATGCATGAGTCCTCGAACCAGATGACTTGGATTAGTTAGCACTATCTCTCTTTGTTCTATGAGATGTTTAAACTTGGATCCAATCGTGACTGGAAACCTCTGACCAGATGATTCGGGGTAGTTAACACTTGTTGCAATTTCCTTTTAAGTATTCAAAC
Organism: Quercus agrifolia; assembly: GCA_029955455.1. Lineage (NCBI taxonomy): Eukaryota > Viridiplantae > Streptophyta > Magnoliopsida > Fagales > Fagaceae > Quercus > Quercus agrifolia. The sequence continues at coordinate 2,168,508 of JARQAD010000001.1, forward strand.
TCAGATATAAGGGTATTATTCAAATTTCCTGTTATGTCTGATTTATTTATCCGGTTCATATGTTAACCCAATTTCCAGAGCTTCTTAATCAAGTTAGTCATTCATACAACATAAAAAAAAAAAAAAGAAATGACAGAAGAATAATTCACCATTACTTGCCATAACGCGTAAAATAAAATGAGCATGTCTTCATTAATAATTAGAACGTAGTACAAGTATCTAAAACGGTAAACATAAAAGAAAAACAATACTAAAATAAACATCCTATGTCTTTGTCTTGGGAGCTTGGGGGTCAGCAACTTGTTCTGACTGAGAAGGAGCAGCATCTGAAGTCTTATTCTGGGGAGCCTCAACCCTCTTTCCTCGACCAGCGTCTTGATGGGAATCTGCTGGGACTTCCACAGAAGCTGGAGGAGCCTGATTTGTTGCAGGGGCTTCAGATGCCGAGGCTGGCTGCTCTGGAGGAGGAGAGTCGGAACCCGGGAGCGCCTGAATATCAGGATCATAATATACGCTCTCAGGCCTCCTAAGTCTGGAATCAGCAGGGACTCCAGCGGCATCAAGGGCTTTTTCCCAAGTAATGTCGCAGTAGTCCCTGGCGACAGAAGAAAATTCTTCAGTCAGCCTGCTCTGAGTCTTTTGCACCCCCAGAGCATACGAGGCTTGCTTCTCGGCCTCGGCTGCCTCCTTCAGTAGCTGTGCAGCTTCCTTAGCCTTACGAAGCTCTTCGCGCAAATCTTTCACCATCTGCCTCTCCGTTGCTAGGTTGATTTCGCAGAGGTGTAATTCGCTACGAAGAGTCTCAGCCTGTTTCTCAGTCGTCTTTAAGCCAGCCTCAGCACTGGCCTTGTCCTGGAGAGCTTTCTTCACCTGCTCGGCCATCTGCTTTTGTTGGTCTTTCAGCACATTCAGATGATCCTCTGCAGTCTCTCGGGCCTCGTGGGCAGCCCTTGTCTCATCACGAAAGCTCTTCGCCCACTCCTCAGCCACGTAAACTTGTTGCGTGACCTGTTATGCACAGTGAAAAAGTGGCTTAGATTTAAAAAATAATATGCGAGTAAAAAAAATTTAAATTAAAGTTACTCACCATAGCCAAGTCCCTTTTTATGGAAAGGAATAGGTCAGGATGGTTGAAACTCCTGTAGGCTGCCAAGTCTGTAGGTAGGAGGAGGGGCTGTAGTAGAGCATCAGCCATTCGGCCTGCATGACCACCACGAAAGTGCCTAAGTGAGGCATCCATCGCGATGGGAGCACCATCAACCTCCAGTACTGGCGACCAAGTTCGTGGTGGCTGACGAACCTGGGCCACTGGTTGCTCCTCGCGGCTCTCCACAGAGTGGGCCCTCCTACCCCGACGTTCTTATGTAGGTCTGGCCTGCTTATTGCCCCTTGATGGGCCTAACTCCCCCTCCTCAGTAGGCTCTACTGGCCTTTTCCTCCTCAAATCTGGGTTTGGTTTTAGCCCGAGGTCGGCAGGCACCTGGGGTGGAGGAGGGGGAGGGTTTGTAGTTTGTTTTGACTTGCCTTTATCATGAGGAGATGACACCTTGTTCCTGTTCCGCATCAGCTCCTTCAGAGTAGGACCAGTCTTAGGAGCCATGTCTTCCTCCTCGTCAGATGTATCGGCAATGTAGGTTATCGCCTGAGCCGGAGTTTGCACACACGACTGCTCGTCCGCTCCCTCTTCGGCCTCTGATATAAGGACCATTTCTTCTTCAAACCTGAACTTGTCAATCTCTTGTTCGAGGGAGGAAGAAGAAGCTGTGCCTTCTCGGAGGATAGCTTCCCCAAGTGGTACTTCACGCAATGGTTCAGCAACAAGAGGAATCCCCTGTGGGATGGGATGGTCAACTGGAGGAAGATCGCAGTTGGCGAGGAAGTTTGGCCGAGACACGTCTATGCGCGCCAAACGATGGTCTCCTGCTCGGATGGAGTTGCCGACGTCTAAATATGACCTCGAAATTGGCTCGAAGTCCAAAATAAGGTGAACCACCCGTAGTTGCCCGTCGTCGTTCACAAAAATTTCTGATCTCAGCAGGTAGTTCAGTGCTGGAACGTTGATCAGGCTGAGTTTCGGATTGGTAAAAAACTTATCTGTCAAGCAAGTAAATCACACAGTTAAGCCTCGGCTACAAAAAAAAATAATAATAATAAAATAACAATAATAATAATATAAAACAACTAAGCAAATAAATGTAAATGCATTAGAATACTCCTCAATGCTAAAGTTAGAAATCCTAAATCTAGGTTGCTCCACCTGGTGTCCTGGCCTTGGTTGGGCAGGCTAGGCCGTCACTCCAAGGCCCCGATAGGATAAGATAGTCGTCTTTCATCCCCTTGTTAGACTTGGGGAGGCAGGATATCAGTTTGACCACATTATTACGGGACTTAAGGTAAAAGCCTGCCCGAGACTCTATATGGCCTTCATATAGGTGGACGACGTCGTGCCAAGTCAATCCTAGCCCCAGATGCCGGTCCAAAGCGTCGATTGATCCTAGGACTCTAAAGAAATTGGGAGCACACTGGTGAGGACAGAGTCTATGGGCACGAAGGTAGTCCCGGGTAATCCTACCCATGGGGATGGTCATTCCCCCTTCTATGAAGGCAATCATAGGGATTACCACTTCTCCTACTTTCCGGTTAAACTCCACTCCCTCTGTGGTGCAGTGACGTACCACCACCTCTTGGGGAATGTGGTACTTTTCTTTGAATAACTCTATTAGGGCCGGAGTGCTTACTAGACGCTCGAATCTACCCATTGTTAGTCTCGGGAAGGTGGAGTGGTTAGCCGAGGAGGTTAGCCGAGGATACAGTGGAGGTTCGGAGTGCGAAACTTACGTGAGAATGAGTACGGATTGTTCCTCTTGTCTCTGGAAGATAGTTAAACTCTCTTTCTTGTGAAAGTATGATGGATGCCTGAATATGAACGCTCTGAAGTTGCAAGCTCTGATAAGAAACAAAAAGTAATGTCTGAAGGTTTTTATAATGGAGACGGAAGAAAGAAAAGACGCAATCCCGCCCAAATATTGAAGCTGAGATCTGGACCGTTGGATTTGTATTCCACCATTGGATGTCTGGAGTGAAACGCAATTCTAAGCGTTTAATGATGATTGTGCGAGTTCCCAAGCGTCAGAAGCCCTCGCGAAATGGCAGAAATGACCCTTACACGCGCCTTAATTTAAATATTGTTAAGGGCTACATCGTAATTACGGATGTACATCAAAATCCTAATTTTTCTCCTCGGATAAGAGAGAAAAATTAGAATTTTGAGGGGCTATTGTGGGGGGAGCAAAACTTGGACCCTTGCAGTGGGCTTAAGTACCACATTTTACCAACAATACGTCCGAGGAGAGGAAACCATAAGGAAACCTCGTAACTAACAGTAGAACGTGTAAGTGTCCAGGAATATTGGTCCGAGAGGAATACCCTCCTCGGGTCTGGCATATGTCGGTGAGGGGGGCCTCGGCTCCCCCTTAGTTCACCTTCTAGGAAGTTCCAGAGGTGAAGATAGATTACCAATGCACACGGAAGGGATAAAGATGCAGAATATCTTAGGAAAAAGCTGCTACCACCGCATTAAATGCATTACAGCAGCTTTCCTGGCCGCATTTATGTGGAGTAGACCTCTGAACAGTGTTTTAGATCACCTTTACCCCCAGAAAATCAAAAAGTTGTAAGAGAAGAAACAGAAACTCAAGTACCACGCTAGATGGCAGACAAGTGGACGATAAGATCGAACAATGAAGGACTATATAATGGAGTGAAACCTCCAGAAGAAGAAAAACACGAGAAAAAGAAAGAAAGAACAAGAAGGAAGAATTATTGTAGCATCTGGAAGAACACAACCTAAAGAAAAACATTTTATCTAAGAACCTACCCCTCGGACATTACTTGAAGCCACCAATTAATCCAAAACTTGCTCCTCGGACCTGAGATCTTAACTTGTTTATGTGTTTTAGTCTCCTTGGCCAAATTCCTAATCTTCATTAACTGTTGTAAGACCCGTTATTAGCCCAATTCTTTCACCCACTCTCTTACAAATTTATTGAATTGGGCTTATTGGACCCATCTCCTGTTTTTATCCGGGTGTGGGCTACAATTTGTGACCCTACAAGGGTATTTTTGACAGAAAAAAAAGTAATAACTAACTTTTTGAATTCTCTTAATATATACAGATTAATATAAATCCCCTTGCCTAACAGATTTCAATGCGTAATTTTCATCTCCGTTTCTCTCTGTCTTTGTTATTTTTTTCTAGCTTTGGGTATTAAAAAAGTTGCTGACGTGTCAGGATGATAAGTCGGTATATGCATAAATGAATGGCTGAGATGAATCAAGTTTGGGCGTAAACACTAGAAATGAACGGCTTGGATGACGAGCTAAAGTGTATTTTATTAAGAACAGGCCCTGATTTTCGTGAGGCAACCTCTCTTTCTTGGAAGTCTCTTCTCAAACATGAGAAGGTATTCTATTCTCCTCCACAAATGGCCCCACCAGCAGCTGATTCTGAGAGGATGAATTTCTCCTATTTACTTTTTCTCCTCCGCAAATGGTCCCACCAGCAGCTGATTGTGAGAGGATGAATTTCTCCTATTTACTTTTTCTCCTCCACAAATGGATTTCTCCTATTTACTTTTTCTCCCCCACAAATGGCCCCACCAGCAGCTGATTGTGAGAGGATCAATTTCTCCTATTTGCTTTTTCTCCTCCACAAATGGCCCCACCCAATTTCTCCTATTTGCTTTTTCTCCTCCACAAATGGTCCCACCCAAGTACTATTTTTCGTTGGTTTTTGCGCCCAGAGTTGCAGATCGAATCTCGGCCGTTGAATATTATGGGTGCGTGGAGTTGGAGATGGTGGTCACCCTTCCACCAGCTACAACTCGTCACGTGGACGAGTTGTGCACAATGATCCAAAATTTTCTGGTTATGGGTACTCTCTTCCTATAAATTGGCTAGTTGTCAGTTCACTAGCGCAAACAACCCCAGGTTTTGCTCTCTCTCTCTCTCTCTCTGCAGCAGGACTGTGTTATAGACCTCTGAGCTAAGCTTCTTTTGAATTCATCAACAAATTGGAATGGGACGATCTATGCACAAGTTTTCATACTTCTCTCCACCTTATAGCGGGTAAGAAACAGAACAGTATCTATGGTTAATCTTTTTTGTTTTTGTTTTCATATTGTTTTGATACAATTTCTTTTTTCCTTGGTAACAGTGAAGAAAAAATGCTGTTGCAGCTTGATCTTGCTGGGAGAGTGCTATACCTACTGACACTCATAATTTTGCTACTTTTGTATTTACGAAAGTGGAAACGTAATCGCGGAGGTGGTCATCGCCATGTCCAAAGACTCCAAACTACCAACCATGTCAACGTCGTCCGTGGTGATAATGGAGGCGGTACCATTAACGGCGAAATTGCTAGGAGAGTCCGTGCCAATGTCGCCGTTGGTGAAGTCCGTGATACAATGGGCGGTCAATACGCTGGGGAAGTCCGTTTCGATTTTTCCGGTGATGATGACGGTGGCTCCATTGACGGCGAAATTGCTGGGAGAGTCCGTGCCAATGTTGCCGTTGGTGAAGTCCGTGATACAACGGGCGGCCAATACGCTGGGGAAGTCCGTTTCGATTTTGCCGGTGATGATGACGGCGGTACCATCAACGGCGAAATTGCTATGGGTCCCACTTAACTTGCTGCCACTATGCCTTTTAAATTTAATTAACGATAAAGTTTTTAAGTTAAAAAAAAAAAAAAAAGTCTAGTGTGGTATTTGGCGGTTTGGCGCTGTTTATTTTAGTTAAATAGGGTGTGTGAGGTTTTGCAATTTTTCCCACGTAGTACTGTGATACGCGTAGGAATTCTCGTAATTTATGCATAATTTTTGTAATTCTTCGTCTGAATGGGTAGTTGTTATTGGACAGTTGCAATAATTTCATTATGCTATTAGCTGATCTGATTGGCCAATTCATTATTCCAAATTCCACTTTTGAATGGTATTTAATTAACACAGGTTTTACCTTTATCCGATCCGAATTGCAGTAATATAAATATTAATGACATGTCTCATCTTAAAATGACATCATATTTTTGGAAAGTGCTAAACGTTTTACAAGTACTTCTGTCTGTCGAGAACGCCGCTTCCCAAAACTTTTGGAAAGTCAAAGTTATGGGCCCCACAACCATATGAATCTCTCTGTGTCTGTCGGACTCTAAAAATCTCAGTCATACCGATTTCCGCCGAGTCAACTCGGAATTCCAATATTATCGCGCGACATAGAGAATCTGTAAGAGATCATCATTTTACTGAATTTATTGCTGGAATTTGTTTAGTATTCTATGTTTGATTATTTCCGTGGGATCTTTTTGGTTTTGGGTTTATTTCGTTTTTGCAACTATGAAGTTATGCGATTTTGATTGGAAACTATGAATTTCTTTTCGGTAGTTATGTGCGTGGAATTGGGGTTGAGGCGAAATTAGATTTCACTTGCTAATTTGAATGGTTTACTTTTTCGAAAATGTTTCGCTTTTGAATCAAACGCGTTACTTTTCAATTCAATTCAATTCTTTTTAAAGGTTTCATTTTTATTATCGTTTTTGATTTTTTGGTGTTCAGATCTGAGATCGGAGCGAAGCGAAGCGTTTTTCCGTGAAGCCATGGCTGTGGCGTGCGCGTGTCTCGATTCTATGTATGTAATCTGTTATGGATTTTTTTCTCTTTCGGAAATTTTTTGTGTGGTAAAGATGTGTTTAGTTGCCCAGAAAACCATCCGGTAAAAGAAAATTTTTGTTTTTGATTCTGAAAGCACTAGACTTTTATTGAATCTGACTAATTATGATGTCATTTCGTTAGCCTTTTTAGTTAGCACTTAGCAATTACTATACAACTGGTCACAAATTTGATTGCTTTGCATAGTATGCTGCTTGCTTGATGTCAATATATATCTCTGAAGTTTCTAAAGTTTTACATTTCAAATGAATAGTTTTCTTTTTTGCACTTGTAAAAAAAAAAAATTTTGATTTGAAATTGACTAGTACTCTGACCCAATTTAGGACTAAGACTCTGTTTGGATAGAACTTATTTTGCTAAAATTGAAAACTGAAAACTGAAAATACTGTAGTAAAATAATTTTTAAATGTGTGAATAGTGCCGTGGGACTCATTTTTAATGAAAAAGTTGCTGAAAAGTGAAATTTGTGGGTCCATAAACAGTACACTGATACACTGTTTACGGCAGAAAAGTCAACATTTGCTGTTACTGTTCAATAAACAGTACATGAACAGTAACCGCATTACTCCAAAACTCATGAAAAAAAAGAAAAAAGAAAAAGGAATAAAAACGCAGCTTGTGAAACGCAGACGTGGATTTAGTGGATCCAAACATACACTAAGAATACTGAATGTGATGGTTCTGACAGGCCAATTTAGATCTGGCTCAAGCGGCGTCCCACATAAATGTGTGGATCATGTTGTGGGTGGCTGTGTAACTTATTAATTAAAACTAAACACAGAGAAAGAATTTTGCTTTTAATTGGGTATGCTACCACACCAAATCTTCTGGTTCTGTGTTAACGGCAGAGGGAGAATGGCTCAACCATTGCACATTTTCTATAATCAGAGTCCTTTATTTTGGTATCTATAGAATTGTATTACTAAAATTGCATACTACTAATCTATATGTAGAGTTTGTGGTTATCTGTACTACTGATCGCATGTTCGTTTTATAAAATGCTTTTCTAATAAATCTGTTATTATTGTAGGTTCCTGTGCTGGAAACACCTCATGATTCAGGATTTGAGAGCAATGCTATAGCACGTTATGGTAAAGATTATAGACTCTCTTTCCCTAACCCATTAATTTTGGCGATCCTCTGAAGATGGTTATGTTGGAGCTTACGAACTTTTTATCTGTTGCTGCAGGCACTCGCTTGAAAGCTGACAATCCTCTATATGTCTCTTCTCATATTGATTATGTGAGACTGTTATTACTACTGATGCTACTCTCTCTCTCTCTCTCTCTCTCTGAATGTGTGTGTTATGATGATTAGTATTATGTATGCTTGAATTCTCTGGTAGTGGATTGATTTTGCATGCTAATTTTCTAACATGGTTTATACCTAGAATTGGACATCCAGTGTACCTTCCTCCAGTGAGTTACATCTTAATTTATTATGGAATTGTTCTATTTCCTTTCTGCCATTAAATGATGACCAAGCTTTATAGAAAACTTAGATGAAGTATAAAAGGAATGAAGTGAGGAATTTTTTCTCTTGATGTAAAATAAAAATCAATGTGGGAGTTCAAATTTGTGGAGTTCAAAACACTTTCCACTTTTTTGTAATTCGAATCTAGGCTCAGGTAATAAAACTAGATCATGGAGTTCAAATTTGTGGGCATGTCTCTCCAATGCTAGAAAATTAACCTTTTTCCTGGAAAATCTGTCTCTCTCAACACCACCTCCATCATCTAGCTCACGTTTCATAGAGAAGCTGTAAGAGCTCTGGATTTCACTTATTGCTAAGATTTGTTCGGTATTTTATGTTTGCTTATTTGGGGGGTTCTTTGTAGTATTGGGATACACACACAAAATCTGTTTGTTTCTACAGAAAATTATTCCATAGAAAATCTTCGATTTTCCAAAAATGTTCTCCTTTGAATCGGACGCATTATTTCAATTAAATTTTTTCTAGAGGCTTCATTGCCTCTGGCAAGTAAGGATTGATAGTGAATTCATTGTCAATTCATCCCTCTGTTATTCGCTTTTCTTTGGATTATTTGAGTATCAGACTGTTTCCCTGTCTCTGTTGTGTTTCCGTTTTCATATCAGTCCTCTTCTTATTTATCTTTCACTTTGTTCCCTTAGTCTTCTTCGTCAATCCTCCTTTTGTTTCCTGTTTATATGTTCTCTTCATATTTTCTGTTTTCGTTAGTCTTTCAAATTTCTATCATCTTATTGTTACATATGCATAAAAATTTTCAGGCCCACAACCCACATACATACAGCAGTGGATCGATTTTGCATCTTTTGAGATTGATGCTAATATGTCCTGCCTTTTTAGGCTTTTTACAAAGAAGCCATCTCAACCAAAAGAATCTGCCAAACCAAAGCCTAAAGATGAATTTAAAATAAGAAGCCAAAAAGGAGCCAGTGAAGCTTAAGCCAGAAGCTGGTGAGTGATGAGGAAGAGGAGGAGGCTCCAAAGCCTGAGCCTAAGAATCCTCTTGATCTGCTTCCCCCAAGTAAGATGATAGTGGATGACTGGAAGAGGCTGTACTCAAACACAAAGACCTAACCTCTGCTTTAGTCATCTTCCTTTGATAATGACATAGAGGCATTGGTTGTATAGTTTGCATTTAATCTGTCCTTTAGCTTTACTTCCTATGTGTTAGTTTTCTCAGTAAGTCCCCTTGAAGTTATCATTCATACGATGATGGAGGTTTCTATCTTTTAAATGTTTATGTACTTTAATTAGTTGAAGAAAGTTACTGGCTTATATACTAGCAGATTTGTTTTCAGTTCAACCACTTGGCCCATTCCTTTTGTTTTAAAACCTGAGTCTACCATTTGTTATGCCTTTCTCCATATGAGCCCGTTCTCTACATTATATGTCACTGGGTGCCATCTCTGGGAACAATGATGAGAATACTGTTTCCTTTGTAACACTAAACAAGGTCGGTGGATTTCTTCAGAGAATGGATCTAGCATGCAAATATGCTTTTGGAAAGATGCTTGTGATCGGTTCAGAGCCACCATTCAAGGTGAAGGGGCTGTGGCTTTTCCGTGGGCAAGAGATACCGCAATTTATGCTTGATGAGTGCTATGACATGGAGCTATATGAGTGGAAGAAGGTTGATATCACAGATGAAGAGCAAAAGGAACGCGTGAGTCAGATGATTGAAGATTACGAACCTTTCGAGGGCCAGCCTCTTTTGGACGCCAAGTGCTTCAAGTGAATGACCCCAATTAGTCCCTGGATTAAAAGTGGTATTTTTGTGTGTGTTTTTGCTGCTAGAGTTTTTATTGACGCTGTCCTAAACAGACTAAGTTTAGTCTTTTTGTGTTTGAGTGGAGGTCTAGTATAATTTATAAGTTTGTTTCAGCTGTTTCAAAATTTTAATATTCTATATGATAGAATCTTTTGTGTTAGATGAATGGTTGCTTGATGGTATGCAAAATTAAATTAAGAGTTGTCCACCTTTTTATACTAATGGTTTGTTATCAGATCAAGTGTTATCTAATTTCTAATCTTGGTTTGCTGATTTAAGGTTGTACATCTTTGAGAATGGAGACCGTATGAGATGGAAGTTGACGAAGAATGGGGATTTTGACATCCGCTCGTTCTATAATAAGCTTCGAGGTCCCTTGCCTATTATCTTTCCTTGGAAAGGTATTTGGAAGGTTAAGGCTCCTCAGCGCGTCTCTTTCTTTGTTTGGATTGCAACTTGGGATAAGATAAGATTCTTACAAGCGACAATTTACGGGGTAGAGGCTTTGATTTTGTTGATTGGTGCATTATGTGTCGTTGTAATGGGGAGACGGTGGATCATTTGCTACTCCGTTGTGAAAAAGCTTATCAGTTGTGGAGTTTGGTTTTTAGATCTTTCGGGATTTCATTGGTCTTGCCAAGATCGGTTGCAGATACTCTTTTTAGTTGGTGGAATTAGTTTGGAAAGCACTCTTCTAGCATCTGGAATTTAGCTCCGTTGTGCCTAATGTGGTGTATTTGGAGGGAACAAAATTGGCGAACTTTTGAGAACATGGACAAATCTGATGACCAGTTGCTTGCTTCTTTTAGCGGTTCTGTTTTTGAATGGTCTAGGGCTTGGGGACTCACCTCTAGTGATTCTCTCCCTTTGTTCCTTAGTTCTCTCCTTTGTAATTAGCTTTTTCTGTATGTTTGTTTCTTTTTCTTGTACTCTTTGTTCTACCTTGTGTTTATTTTCATGAGGTAGCTTTTTGAATATACATCTTTCTTACTTAAAAAAAAAAAGTTTTTAGTTAGTGGATATTGCCTTCAACAAATAGATTCTAGAAAACTATCATGGCAAATAGATACTCATATGTTATATAGTTACTCTAAGTCTATGATTTTATACATTTTCAAATAGAAGTTCAATCTTAATTTTCGTTCAAGGAGTAACCTATACAAGACCTAAACTAGTACTCTATAAAAGAAAGCCACATCCCATCAGCCACCCATAACTCAGAAGAAAAACCTTGAAGACAGATGGTGGCTTAGGAATCAACACCTGATGAAGGGAGCTAGTACATCGGGAAAAGTAGGAAGGTGAACCATGAAGGAAGGTAGCTGGAGATCTTTCAACATGACAGGGAAAAATCTATCTATTTAAAGAAAAGGATAAAAGGTAAGGCAACCAAAAAGGGGCTTTGAAAAGTTTCTTTAGAAACTTTGGAAAAATGGATAAAAGTCAGCCCATCAGGACCCCCCAAAAAAGGAAAGTCAGCTGGGACTTTTGGAGGGTAACCTCAAAAGAAGAATACAATGAGAAAATAAGGAAAAGACCAATCACCAATGTTACTGACACAACATTGGTTTTGGTACCTAAGGTAGCAAAAGGGGGGAATCAATGGCACACCAAAAACCCTAGGAAAGTACTATAAAATGAGGATTAAGTCATCAACAAAAAGTATTCAGCAACCATTAATTAGAGCAAAAAAAGAGTATTAGAGAGACTTACTAAGCCTCATAAAAATAGAGAAAAGAAAGGCATTGTAAAGGATATTGTAATAAGTGCTTGAGGATACACTTGGATTCAAGGGAATTCAAATCTCACAAGTCTTGGAAGCGTACAAAAAGCTATCCAAGTCTATGACTTTTGAACTTATTTGAACCTCGTGGCATATCCCAGTAAGAAATAGGGTCCAATGTACTTTAAAACTTAATATAATGACACATCACACTATTTTTAGACGATCCTTGATGTTTTTACTTGTATTTTTTAATTATTCCTTTCCTATTCTTCAGCCACTTATTTTACAATATGTATATGTTTGCATGTGTGAATGTATATGTGTTGTAGGGACTATGTTTTGTTAACAAATTGGTTCGTAATCAGTCCAATATTGCTGCGGTGAACCAAGTCTAGTCCATCAACTAACAAAAATAATTTTTTTGGAGGCCTAGGATCCTCATTACCATTTGGGCCTGGGTATTGTCCAAAACAGGAACCTACTGGTTGTTTGTCACTTTTTTGTTTTAATTGGCCATCATTTTTTAACAATGGTATATGAGTAAATTTATACAAACTCACTTTTTTTATTTCTCCACTTTTCCACTCCCAACCAAACAAAAATGAGAGAAATTAAAATCTTTTCTATCCTTCAACTTTTTCATCATTTCATCATTTTCTATCCTCTCACTCTTTCACCCCTCCAACCAAACGAACCTTAAGCTTTCATTTGGTCATCCAAAAAATCTCTAAACTTCCATCTCTCTCTCTCTCTCTCTCTCTGTCTCTCTCTCTCTCTAATCTTTTGTTATTTGTTATTAATAGCAAAATAACCCAAATCCCAAATTTAAACTGAACCCCAAACCTTACCCAAATCCACCAAACCACTCATCTTCATCTTCACCTCTCTTTTTAATTTCCAAATCACAGTCATCTCGTTACTCCATTGTGGTAGCTATGTTCTTTCACCGGTCTCTCATCAACACTTGACAAGGCGGTGGTGATGCGGGGTTGGGTTCTTACAAGTCAAGCTTGAGATGAAGAGATTCGGGTTTGTAGTGCTGGACGAATGGTTATGGGGAATCTGGGTTTGGGGTTTAGTTTTCATTTGGGATTTTAGCTGAAATTTATGGAATTAATTTGATCTTTCTTGATCAACTGCATAAGATTCACAGTGATTGAAAGCCATATTGATGGAATTGTTGGACTAGATTATTGTTTGGTTATTAAGAAATTGGAATGAAATTCTGTTTGATTAGCAAGAAATTAAAAAATAATATTGAGAAAATTAAATTGCAATTTTAAATGGATAAAAAAATTGTAAGAATTCTTAAAAAAAAAAAAAAACAGTTGTAAGAATATTAAAAGAAGAAATAAAGAAGAGGAAAAAAGATGGGTAAAAAAAAGAAAAATATGTAATTAAAATTTGATGCGGCTATTTTTTTTTGCCATCTAATCACTGATGTGGCCACATTAACTACTAAAATTTAGACACAACAACATTTTATTTAATATTATGCATGCCAACTGTGCAAACCATTTTCTACATAGGCATTTTTCATTAATGAGTTAACGGTAGGAACTAAATTGAGTGCAAGTTAAAAATAGTAGGGACTAAATTGATTGCTATCAAAATGTAGAGACTAAATTGGCTGTAACTTCAAAATACAAGAACTAAAATGGTATTTTTGTCAAAAAGAAAAAAGAAAAAATAAAAGAAAAAGCGACCAACACGTTTAGGCAGGAGAGGAGTTCCGGCATTTGCAATGACAAGGTTAGTTCAGTCATTTAAGAAACACGTACACCCAGAGAGTTTCAAGAGTGAAAATTGAATTTAAAACTTTGTCTTGGATCAATCTAGTAATGACAAGAACTAGTTCAGTCATTTACGAACACGTACCCACAGAGTTTCAAGAATTAAAATTTAATTTAAAACTTCGTCTTCATTGTGTCAGTATCACGTCCACAAAGTAGGTACCGTACCACACACAAAAAACACAAAAAAGAAAAGAAAAGAAAAGAAAAGAAAGAGCAACCAACGCGTTTTAGGGAGGAGAGAAGGTTAGTAACAAGACTGAATCAGTGTAGTAAGAAGTACTGTCCATCTTTTTAAACTAATATGGATTGTTATCAGATTTTTTCTTTCTTTTTTATTTTTTTGCTAGGTAATTGCAAGGGATACAACTCCCGAGTTAACGGTTATATATGAAACTGGATACCACTAGGCTACAAGGTTCGGTGGTGATTGTTATCAGATTAATTGTTATCAGGTTAAGGTTGTACATCTTTGATTCCAATATTAACTTCTGTTTCTGGTTTTAGAATGGTGATATGACATTATTTTTACGTAGTATCTTAAAATGTTTGTTAAAACAGCATGCGACACGTTACAATACATATCAGATGTGGTCCGGTCCTAATAGAATATATCTAAGCCCTGTGTATTACTCTATTGAATTTTAATTGATCTTTTTTAGTATTGAGAAGTTTTAATTAATTTTAAATTATGTTTTATACTTAAATCCTCTATTAGATTTTTCTCCAAAAAAAAAAAAAAAATCCTCTATTAGATAATTAAAATATTTTCATATACAATATAATCATAAAAAATACTTATTAATAATTATCATAATTAAAAAATTTTATAAATCATATTTTGTTAAACTTTTCTTGTGAGTTGTGATGCAACCAAATATGCAACAGAAAAAGAAAAATTCTTTAAAAAAAAATAAAAAAGTTATTTTCATGCTATTGGAACACCCTTTTCAAATAACAATAAATATAAAAAAATTTAGTTAGTTGTCACATTTCAAAACAATGCTGAAAACTAGTATCTCGAGTGTCTAAAACTCGAGTTCCAAGATAGAACTCGAGTTTTTAGGTCTCGATTTGTAAGAGGATGGATCTAATGTGGAAAAAAAATCCACGTGAAAATCGAGTTTTAAATACTTGATTTCCATAAATTGCAGAAAAACGCCGCTATAGGGCTTAAAAATGCCACTATAGGGCTCCCTAAACTTGGTACTAAGAAATTTTTTTTTTTGGTAAGAAAACGCCGCTATAGGGCTTTAAAACGTCACTGTAAGACTTAAAAACGCCACTATAGGTGAAATTTTTTTTGCATGAAACTCGAGTTTTAAAGACTCGAGATCTATGTGGCATTTTCACATTGACAAAACGAGTCTTTTGGAATCAAGTTTTAATATGGATCTCGAGTTTCTAAAACTCAAGATGCTACTTTCCATTATTTTTTTAAACGTTGTCTAACTTACTACATAGAAAAGTTACATGTTGCTAGTCTGCCCATTCCCCCCATGCTATTGGCTAGCGATTGTTTCACTTTCATCCTCAAATTGTTTCACTTTCATCCTCAAAGTAATAATATAAAGGGCAAGACTTAGGTACAATACTTAGGTGCTATTTATTAAATTCCTCTCTTGAAATTCTGCCATGTGGATTTTTTTTTTCATGAAATGGAAGACAATTTTTTAGTTAAGTAGTCATATGACTAAATCTTAAGAAGTGAATTTAAATAACAACACCTAAGACACTGTACCTAAGTTTTGTCCTAATATAAATTATAATATATTTATAAAAAGTATACAATCTTG
Organism: Quercus agrifolia; assembly: GCA_029955455.1. Taxonomy (NCBI): domain Eukaryota; kingdom Viridiplantae; phylum Streptophyta; class Magnoliopsida; order Fagales; family Fagaceae; genus Quercus; species Quercus agrifolia. Next base: position 2,183,804 of record JARQAD010000001.1, read on the forward strand.
CGCGCATTGACTGACTTTTCAATACCTAGCCTAAAAATGCATGTCACACATACTTATAAATTATAATATACTTATGGCTTTCACTAGGAACAGGAAAAAGGAGCTAGAAAGAGAATTTGGTTCACTCAAGTTGAGGAAATTTTTTTGGCTCTGTGCCAAAGCCTTTCTAGAAGTAGAACTTGTAAAAATTTGGAGCCAATGAAAAGTATGCAATTTAACCATGATGAAATAACTTAAGGTGCGTTTGGTTTGTTGTGATGTGTTTTTGATGTGATGCATATTATCTTAATGTGATATTATAGTATTTAGTTAATTTTCTTTTTCTAACATTATTGTAATCTAAGATTACAAAATATATCACATCACTTTAATCACACTAGATTCTTAAATGGGGCGATCTTACATTATTTATTGGTAGGGGATGCAATAATTTATTGAATTGATAAAATTACTTAACCTCTTCAATAACCAAAATACCCATGGAACAACCAAAATGACTAAAAGCACCACGTTTGTCCAAAATATTCCTAAAACCTCTAAAATAATCACAATATCCAAAACTTATAAAATGATTAAAATACCTCTAAAAACTTGTAAAATAACAAAAATACCTTCAGTTGTATTTGGTACATGTGTTATTTGATTATACCATAAGCTCGTCTAATTGGTACATGTGTTATTTGATTATACCACGAGCTCATCTAATTGTCAAAATCTTTATCCAAATTTCAGTTGTGAATATTTTGCATGAGCCTAACCGCGGTAGTAAGAACTTTTGAGAAAAATAGAAGATAGATTGAGGGAGCGTGTGGAGTTGCTAATTTTTTTATTCATTATTTTTTTAGGAAACAGTAATATTTATTAACCCACACAAACACAAAAATAATATATATAGTTTTTTATAAGCTTGATTTTTTTATTCATTTGATTGCAGAAGCGGCGGGCAATTCGGGTGATGCAGTCAAATGACTGAATTACCCATGTAATCCGAGGAAATTGTGTGACTTTCAAGGGTAGTTGAGTCATTTGGCTGCGTCATTTGGCTGCAAAAGTATCGGCCTCCTGGGTGATGCAGTCAAATGGCTGAATTACCCATGTAATCCGAGGAAATTGTGTGACTTTCAAGGGTAGTTGAGTCATTTGGCTGCAAAAATGTCGGCCTCCTGGGTGATGTAGTGACCCACGAAGGTGGATGAATCTGAAGTCTCACCTGCAGTCGTAGTATATATACTCGGGGAAGTTCCACTCAACTCCCCACCATTTCTCCTTCTGCTTTGAAAACAAAAGATAAAAAAACCTGTCAGCTCAAGTTCAATTAGTCTTTATCTCTCCCATGGGACGCTTGATAGCCAAGGCGTTTTTAAACTTCCATCAGCCTTTCAGCAGGTAAACAAACAATAGCTATGGACTATGGTTATTCCCAAATATATATTTTTGTGTTATTGTGGTTTTGATACAATTTTTTCTTTTGTAAACCAGTGAAGAGAAGCTGTTATTGCAAATCGAAGTGGCCACGAATTTGATGTACCTGCTGTTTCTTACTGTTATGCTCTTTTTTGCGCTACGCAAGTGTAGGTGTAGGCGTAAATCCAGAGGTGGTGGCCGTGTCCAAACTAATGGGGGCGATACCGCCCGCGGCCAAATCGCTACGGAAGTCCCTCACAATGTCACCCGCCAAATCTCTGGAGAAGTCAGTATCGATGTTGCCGGTGATGACGATGATGGCGATACAAATAACGGCGAAATTGCTATGGGTCCAACTTCAGTAGCTGCTACTATGGCTTTTTTATTGGGGGGAAATGTTATTGCATAACATTTTTATAATAAATTTTAAGTAATAGGTTGTTATTGATGATTATCAGTTAAAAAAATTAATTTAAATTAGAATCAATAACAATTTATTATTTATAATTTGTTTGGAAAAATATTATAAAACTAAAAAAAATCATCTTTATTTTAAAGACAATAAAAGTTTTAATTCGCGTTATTTATATTTTTTAGAAAAAAAATGTTAGTACTACAAAAAAATATCACAATTTTTGTCACTAGTTGCATGATGAGTTATAAATAGTGAAAATATAGACATCATTAACTCATTATTTTTTATCCTTTTGTCACTTGTAACTTCCCATGTGGAAAACTGCAGTAAAAGTTGTAATTTTTTTGGGCAGATTTCTGTTTTCAGAATTTCACTGTTTAGGCATTGCTTTTTTTTTTCTTTTGTGTATTGGTGTTGAAATTCTTGTAACTCTGTGTCTGGAGGTGGGCACGTGTGTAATATCACTATGCTATGAGCCGATCTGATTGGCCAGTTCTAATTATCCCAAATTCCACTTCTGATATTTAATTAAGACAGGTTTTATTATCTGATCCTAATTGCAGTAATTTAAATATTAATAAATTGATGACAGATAAAATATTTGTAAATTCTACAGAATCATACATACTGTAATGTTTCTCAAAAGAAGAAGAAGAAGATGATTTCAAAAGATTAAAATTTGTTTTTATCAAAGGGCTGAGATCAAAAGTGATTTCAACCTCAACCTTTCATCACACGGTGCACAGCCCGAATTACCAACAAAAAAAAGTATAGTTTATTCAAAACTTTTGGAAAGTCAAAGTTACTGTTAGGAATCCGGACATGACACCGCTATACGAGAAATTAGGAGGGTGCGTTGGGTATATGTGTTTAAAAATTGAAAATTATTATTTAAAAGTTTTTTAAAATATACGTGGGAGTGAAAGAATATATAAAAATACATAAAATATTATTTAAAAACCGAAAATTGTTGTTTAGAAACACTCACCAAACATCCCTAAATGATTCATGTTGAAACAGTGATGTGTTTTACTGGTTCACTAAAAAATTTTCATTTATTTGAAATTAACAAGATATAAATTTTTTTTAAACAAAAACATACTCTTGTTACTGACCCAACCATTTTAAATAAGTAAAAGTGTAATGCTGGACAAATGAGACTCTATCATTTCTCCACCTATATGACTCTCTCTCTCTCTCTCTCAAAAAATTGAGTCAACTCGGAATCCCAACATCATCGCATTTCACGACATAGGGAAGCTGTAAGAACTCATCATTTAACTGAATTTGTTTCTCAGATTTCGTTACTATTTTATGTTTTATTTAGGTGTTTTTTTTTATTATATTTTTTTCTTTCCGGTTTTGGGTTGATTTCTTTTTTGTAACTACGGATTTTGCGTGGAATTAGCTGAGGCGAAATTGGATCTGTATTTGTATGGTTGATTAAAAGTTGGAAAGGTTTTTACGGAAATTCTTAGTACTTTTATTTTTGTTTTTATTTTTCCGGTGTTCAGATATGAGAGAAACGTTTTTCCGTGAAGTCATGGCTGTGGCTTGTCTCGATTCTATGTACGTCATCAGTTATAGTTTTTTTTTTTTTCCCCGAATTTTCTTTGTGGTAAAGATGTTCATGGTTGCCCAGAAAATTGTTTGGGAAAAGAAAAGTTTTGCTTTTGAATCTGAAAGCAATAGACTTTTATTGAATAATGACTAATTATGACCTCATTTCGTTAGCCTTGTTACTTAGCAATTACTATAAAATTGGTCACAAATCTGATTGCTTTGCATATTCTGCTGCTTGCCTTATGTGAATTTCAAATTTTGCAGTTCTTAAAGTTTTGCATTTCAGATCAAAAGATTATTTTATTTTATTTTATAAATGTTTTGATTTGAAATTGTTTAGTATTCTGACCCAATTAAGGACTTAAGAATGCTGAATTTGATGGTTCTGATATGCCAATGAGGTCTGGCTCAAGTGTCAGTTCCTTCATACTTGTTCCACATGAATGAATGTGTGGTGTGGATCATGTTGTGGGTGCTTGTCTAACTTTCCAATTAAAAATAATAATAATTAAGAGAAATAATTTTGCTTTTATCTGGGTGTGCTACCACACCAAATCCTCTGTTTCTGGGTGTTAAGGGCAGATGGAGAATGGCTCAACAGTGACACATTTTCTATGGATTGTTTTTATTTTGGGTTCAATAGAATTGTATTACTCTCTTTTTTCCCCAATTAAAGGCTGCATTTAGATGGTTATAATTTTGAAAATTACTAGTGTGCATATGCAACTGCATCCATCACAGTTGATTAATCTTGTTTGTTTCTGGATTGAATGCATTTGGTGATCTTCCTTTGCTGATAAGGCTGTATGATAAATGTTGCAGATCTTGCATGCAGTGAAGACAAAGAAAAATTCGTTCAAGACACTCATCACTTCAGAATACACTTCTGTGAAAGTTGAACTAGCCAAAATTTTTGAGATGTGTGTCTCTAATAAACCTCCTGAGTTTATCAAGATGAAACCTCCTGGGAAGGTATAGTTCTATATTGGAAAATTTGTGGTAATCTATACTCTACTAATTGCATGTTAATTATATATAAGGCTTTCCTAATAAATCAGTTATTCTTGTAGGTTCCTATGGTGGAAAGTGGAAACACCTGATGGTCTAGTATTTGAGAGCAATGCTATAGAGTGTTATGGTAAGACTATAGACTTTCCTAGACTATAGACTTTCCTTTCCTCATCCATTAATTTTGGTGATCCTCTAAAGATTGTTATTTTGGGACCAAACCATCTCAAACGACTCTCCCTCATCTTTTCATTAATAGGGGCTACCCCTATCATTAAGCAACCGTTTCTGTCCATTGCCAGAAAATTAATATAATTCCCAGTAAAGCTCTCTTTCAACACCACCTCCATGTTCTAGCTCAAGTTTCATAGAGAAACTGTTTCACTTATTCCTGAGATTTGTTTGGTATTTGGTGTCTACTTATTTAGTGGGTTCTTTGCGGTTTTGGGTTGATTTCTTTTTATAAAGTTGAATTTATGTGATTTTGATTTGAAACTATAAATTTATTTTAGGTAGTTATGTGTGTGGAATTAGGTGAGGTAAAATTGGATTTTATTAGTTATTTGAATGGTTGATTTAAAGTTAGAAAAGTGTTTTTTTTAAGGAAATCCTTAGGTCTCTCTATATACACAAAATCTGTTTGTTTCTACAGAAAATGATTCCATAGAAAACTTTCAATTTTCCGAGAATTATTTACTTTGAATCAAAATGAGTCATTTTTCAATTATGTTCTTTTAAAGGTTTTTTTTTTTGGTGCTCAGATCTTAGATCAGAGAGATGTTTTTCTCTGAAGATATGGCTCTGGTGTGTCTCAATTCTATGAATGAAATAAAAAATCGGTTATGGGTATTTTCTCTTTTGGCAATTTCATTGTGGTAAAGATGTTTTTGGTTGCCCAGAAAATTAGTGGGGAAAAGTAAAATTTTGTCTTGTGAGTGTGAAAGTACTTGACTTTTAAAGAAGAACTAATTACAATTTCATTTCATTTCATTAGCCTTGTTAGTTAGCATTCATTTCATTTCAAATTTGTCTCTTTACAAGTCTATTCATCCCTTCAATGCCTCTGGCAAGTAAGGATTGATAGTGAATCCAGTGTTGATTCATCCTCCGTTATTTGTTTCTTTCTTGTTCGTCTTCTCTGGGTTTGCCTTTCTGTGGATTATTTGTGTTTCCGCTTGGTTCCCTGTCACTGCTTTTGTTTCCGTTTTAATTTTTGTCCTCTTCTTATTTATATTTGATCTTATTCCCTTTGTTTTCTCCTTCAATTCTCCTTTTTTTTTCCCCTGTTTATCTGCTCTCTTCATATTTTTTGTTTTCCTTAGTCTTTTGAATCTATTTTCTTTAAATCATGTCAATTCTGTCTTCGCTTACTGTAGTCTCTTGAATTTCTATTCTCTTTTACATCATGTATTCTGTCTTTACTTACTGTTTGTTCTTTAACCATCTACATCCTTCACGGTTTTTATATTTTTTCTTAATATCACGTGCTTGTCTGTTTAATACCACTTTTGCCATTCTAATATTTTTTTCCCCTTGGTTTGTGTCTGACAGCTACTTTCATCCTACTCATTATTAAATTTTCTCATCCAGAATTTTCTTCTTCCTTCTTGTTCTTTGGATATGTTTGCTTCTTTTTATTTTTATTTTTTGGTGTTCATATGTCCACCATCATTTTCCCCATGCTTGGTATCCTGCACCTCTGCATTCTGTTTGTGTTCATCCGTTCTGTCTGTATTTTCTATTCTGGTTCACTTCTTTATGTGATGGTCTTTTGCTTGCTTGGCCAACTTTATACGGATTGTCCTTTTAATATAGAGGCTATCATGTCCATGCTGCGAAGTTTGTGGATTGTTGCTGCCACTGCACTGATTCAGCTTGAGATGTATGAAGAGTTAACAGTTTTCTTCAGGGAATGGTTACCGATAGCAAAGTTATGATGGTCCGGACTAAGTGTGGTTACCGACTCTGTCACATTGTGACATGGCAGGCTCTAGTGTTGTCCCTAGTCTGTCAGGTACCACGTGGAATGCGTGTCCAAATTTGTCTTCAAAACCTAATTTTGATCTGTCTTTTGCTGATGGTACCACAATGATGGAGTCCTCCCTAGATGGTGCTGATAATTCTATTACGCCTGTCAACCTGGCAGTGGTTTTCTTGAGCAACCAACTCCTACATATTTGGGGATTGCAGTGACTGATGCTAATGTTCATACCACTATGGATTCCCATTTGGCTTTTAACGGGGACTATTTGGTTGGAGGTTTTTGAGGGGGACTATTAGGAATTTCAGACCATAATTAAAAAAAAAAAAGATATTATAACCTTTTATTTTGGCACTTATAATTTTTTTTTGATTGTATCTTTCAAAGAGCAAACCTTCTGATTTGAAATTGTTTAGTATTCTGATTTCTGACCCAATTTAGGACTAGGAACACTGAATTTGATGGTTCTGATATGCCATGAGATCTGGCTTAAGTGGCACTTCCTTGTTCCACAAGAATGCGTGGGTTGTGTTATGGGTGCATGCATAACTTACCTATAAAAAAGAGAGAGAGAGAGAGAGAGAGAGAGAGAGAGAGAGAGAGAGAGAGAGAGAGAGAGAGAGAGAGAGAGAGAGTTTATTTCCTCTTTGGGTGCACTAGCACACTGAATCCTCTAGTTCCAAGTGCTGGGCGAGACTGGCTCAACTGTGGCACATTTTCCTTTGAGCACAATAAATGTTCTTTATTTTGGTTGCCAATGTATCACATTAATTTTTTTATATATATATATATATTTCTTTTTTTTATATTAAAGGCTGCATTGGATGATGATAATGGTGTCCATCCCATGAGTGCATATGCAACTGTCAGGAAATTGTGTTGAATCCATTAACCCATCACAATTTAGAAATCTTGATTGTTTCTGGATTCAAAGTATTTAGTGATCATTCTTCGCTAATTGGGCTGTATGATCTATATTGCAGACCTTGCATGCTGGGAAGACAAAAAAAAATTCTTACAAGATTTTCATCTGCCATTGTTGCGGAGTACATGCGCGAGAAAGTCAAACTGGCTTCAAATTTTGAGATTGGTATCTCAAGATGAACCTTATTGGAAGGTATAGTTCTATATTGTGGAATTTGTGGTAATCTATACCACTATCCTATGTTAGTATTATAAAACACTTTAATAATAAATCTATTATCCTTGTAGGTTCCTGTGTGTTGGAAACACTAGATAGTCCAGTATTTGAGAGCAATGCTATAGCATGTTATGGTAAGACCAGAGACTTTCCTCCCCCCACCCATTAATTTTGGTGATTCTCTGAAGAGTATTATTTTGGGACTTATGGGCTTTTTAATTATCTGTTGCTGCAGTTACTTGCCTGAGGCCCTGAAGGCTGACAATCCTTTATATGGTTCTTTTCATGTTGATGGTGTGAGATATTTATAACTATTGTGCGTGTGTCATGATGCTTATTGTTACATATGCTTAAAAATTTTCAGGCCCACAACCCACATACATACAGCAATGGATCGATTTTGCATCTTCTGAGATTGATGCTAATATGTCCTGCCTTTTTAGGCTTTTACAAAGAAGTCATCTCAACCAAAAGAGTCTGCCAAACCAAAGCCTAAAGATGAATTTAAAAAAAGACGCCAAAAAGGAGCCAGTGAAGCTTTAAGCTAGAAGCTGGTGAGTGATGAGGAAGAGGGGGAGGCTCCAAAGCCTGAGCCTAAGAATCCTCTTGATCTGCTTCCCCCAAGTAAGATGATACTGGATTACTGGAAGAGGCTGCACTCAAACACAAAGACCAACTTCCACGAGGCTGCTATTAACCTCTGCTTTAGTCATCTTCCTTTGATAATGACATATAGGCATTGGTTGTATAGTTTGCATTTAATCTGTCCTTTAGCTTTAGTTCCTATGTGTTAGTTTTCTCAAGAAGTCCCCTTGAAGTTATCATTCATACTATGATCAAGGTTGCTATCTTTTAAATGTTTTTGTACGTTAATTAGTTGAAGAAAGTGACTGGCTTATATACTAGCAGATTTGTTTTCAGTTCAACCACCTGGCTCATTCCTTTTGTTTTTAAACCTGAGTATACCATTTGTCATGCCTTTTCTCCATATGAGCCCGTTCTCTACATTATATGTCACTGGCTGCTATCTCTGGGAACAATGATGAGAATACTGTTTCCTTTGTAACACTAAACAAGGTCGGAGGATTTCTTCAGAGGATGGATCTAGCACTGAAATATGCTTTTGGAAAGATGCTTGTGATCGGTTCAGAGCCACCATTCAAGGTGAAGTTGCTGTGGCTTCTCCGATCCGTGGGCAAGAGATACCAAAATTTGTGTTTGATGAGTGCTATGTCATGGAGCTACATGAGTGGAGGAAGGTTGATATCACAGATCAAGAGCAAAAGGAACGTGTGAGTCAGATGATTGAAGATTATGAACCTTTTGAGGGCGAGCCTCTTTTGAACGCCAAGTGCTTCAAGTGAATGACCTCAATTAGTCCCTGGATTAAAAGTTGTATTTTTGTGTGTTTTTGCTGCTAGAGTTTTTATTGACGCTGTTCTAACTTCTAAACAGAGACTAATTATAGTCTTTGTGTTTGAGTGGAGGTCTAGTATAATTTATAAGTCTGTTTCTGCTGTTTCAAAATTTTAATATTCTATATGATAGAATCTTGTGTTAGATAAATGGTTGCTTGTTGATGGTATGCAAAAATTAAATTAAGAGTTGTCCACCATTTTATACTAATAATGGTTTGTTATCCGATCAAGTGTTTTCTAATTTCTAGTCATGATTTACTGATTTAAGGTTGTTCATCTTTGATTCCAATCCTAATTTTAAGTTTCTGGTTTCAGAATAGTGATATTGTCGTATATGTATCTTGCAATACCCAATAAAAAGAAAAAGATTTCATCCAATACAGATTCTCTTCATTTACTACTCTATTTAATAATAATTTTGGAAAAAAGTAAAATAGAACTCTTAAGGGTTACGTAGTGGGTTTCGTCCCACGTTACCACGGAGTTTGATATTAGTTTCATAAGTTTTTTTTTACATTAATTTATTTTTGGGTTTGGTACAAGACTATTTCTTGCCATATCATACACTTGGAAGTCTTAAAAAACATAAAAGATTACAAAACATTAGTTTGTAAGGTAATCAGCCAATCACATTTGTAGTTGTATCCATGGCACCACAAATGTCAAAAATGTTGGACTCAGACTGCACCACAAATGTCAACAATGTTGGACCAAGACCAACCTAATCACGGGATCCCTTTTAGATCTGGAAGACAATGGTCACAGTACTGAAAATGTAGGTTCAGTACTGCAAAATAAATAAATCTAGACAATCGCGAAACAGACAGTTTACCACATTTCAAAGTGGTAACCCATAAGCCCACATCACCCTATCCTCGTATGGCCATGGCCATGGGTACCCCCTTTTGTGTATAGTAAGCAGTAAGCTGAGCACTATGCATATTGGCTCCGTACAAAACTCATATATTGTTTGGTTCTCTCATCTCTTTCTTTCTATATTTGATTATACAACTATTCGAATTTTCTGAAAATTACTTTTAAGGCTTCGTTTTTGTGTTTTTCTTTTTCTTTTTCAAAGGCAGATTTCACTTTTGGTATGTGAGAACGAGAGAGACGTTTTTCTTTCAGTGAAGACATGACTCTGGTGAGTTCAATTCATTGAATATATCCTAATTTTATCGATTGCAAGTATTTCTTAGGGCCGGCCCAAGGCTTAGGCAACTTAGGCCTAAGCCTAATGCCCCCGCCACAAAAAAATATTTACTCTTTACAATAAAGGCCTCCATCTCATTTACAAAAAAGGCTCCCATTGTAAAAGGTCTAAAATTTTATAAAAGATATGAATATTATTAGATAGTTGTGCACTTTTAATTATTAGTAATATTAGAGATATCACAAATTTTACTATAGATTTATAAATTGACATGTTACTAATCATAAAAAATATTTCAGATATTCATCAATCACATTATTGAAGCTCATCAATCACTGTTATTATCATATTTTATTGTGAACATTTTGTAGTACCTTTAATATTTTCCTTTTTTATTTCTAACAATGCTTTAAAAAAAATTACAAATGTGTTAGATCATCAATGATGATTAATCTCCCTTAATAGTTTGAAACTTTCATATTTGTAAACTAATTTGCTACAAAGTTACACATCAATTAATATCATAGATTATACATTAGGTTATAAATGTAATTAACTACGTATCGACATATATCCAAGATAAATGAATTTTCTTTTGAAAAAGAATATATATATTTTTTCTTTTTGTTAAATTTATGTTTCAACTATGATATTCAATTCTTTATATGAAATTAACCTTAGTTTTAGTTAGTATTATTCATTAAATTATGCATTTAATACATCAAATTAACCTCAATTTGATTAACATTAAATAATTTTATTTAATTAATATATACATATAAAAGGCTCCACATAAATCTTTTGCCTTAGTCCCCAAATTAGGTTGGGCCAGCACCAATCACTTATCTGTTTTTTTTTTTCCTTAGCTCGGGACCACCTCATAGTTCATGTTTGTTTTTTGACATGCTGGGATAGTTCTATTGGGTTTTTAATCTGGTGTATTGTAACGTGTAATTACCACACATGATAAAAAAATAATGAAAGTAAAAAAAAAAAAAAATTGATCTAAGGGTTAAGATTTCTTTTAAAACTAATTTAAGAATTCATACATGAATTTTTTTTAAAAAGAATTTTCATCCAAGAGTTAATAGATTAAAATTGAATTTTTTAACTCTTAATCTCAACTATTAAATATTCTATTGCACGGATTGAATCTCAATCACTTTTGGTGTACTTTATTGTCTTGATAAGACATTGTATTATAGAAAGGGCAATGACACTCTTTTTTTACATTCATTTTCGTGTTTTAAAATGTGAACATTTTCATATTAATTATGAATATTGATGTAAAATAATAGATGTAAACAAATGAGAAAAAATACCTATACACTCCATGAACTTTGAACTAGTGGCCAAAACACCCTCTTAATTTTTTTATTGACTAATTTACTCTCTAAACTATACACATGCCAAATTAATACCTAAGTTAATTTCACGTTAAAACACTAATGAAATAATAGAATGTGAGAAGCATGTCACCTTTAAAAATTAACTAAATTACTGTTAACACGATAGAAAGAGGAGAGAGGAGAGTCTGACCGGCACAGAGAGAGCGAGAGAGGCAATAGATCCATCAGAGGAAAAGCTTGGATCTTAGTTCCAACATAGATCGGACAACTCATATCCTGAAAAAATGCTAGCAAGAAAGACTCATCGGGTTTTTTGTAGTTTCACTTTTCGAATTGCTAGCATGGGGATTTTTCTAGGCGAGTTGTGTTGCTTCGCAGTTAGGCCTCTCTTTGTAATCTTTTTTCTCTCTGTAAACTCTTTTTTCTCTTTTAATAGTACTTCTATCTTTAATCTAAAAAAAAAACATAGTTTAACATACATTAAAAAAAATATGGATGAAAATAACAATTTGAATTTGAGAGAGAATTCTTGTACACCAAAATCATAACCAAAAAAAAAAACATTCTTGTATTTATGATCCAAGAACAATACATACCATAGGAAAGAGAGAGCATTAATTTCAGTACTCTTTAAAAGAAGTTGTTAGATCTAGCTAAGAATGTATAAATGAAATCCATATATATTATCTTGTAAATTGCTAAATTCTTCTATGTTCATGAACAAATGAGTTAGTGAGACAAACTAATCAATTAAACAAAACAAATTTCTGAAAGATAATCCAGCCAAAACCTCTCCACAGCTTTCATCTCTTCCAATCGTAAACCAGCAATGAAAACCCAGATGGGCCACCCAATTTAGACTCCTCTGTGCTGGCCCATTCCATTATAGAGCTTTCCTCCAAAAGACCCTGCCGAAGACCACATAGAAACTAAAGATGATGACAAGCTTATCCTTATCTTTCTCCATTCAATCCCACTTAAGGAAGAAAACGGATATTCTCTTATGGTTCTACTGCCTCTTTCTCTCTCACACTCTCTCCCCTCAGCGGTTAGTCTCTTCTTTCTATGATTTAGTTAGTTTTTATGGGTCACATGTTTCTCGCATGCTCTTATTTCGTTATTGTTTTAATGTGAAATTAACTGAGGTGTTGATTTGGTAGGTGTGTATAGTTTATGAAGTAAATTGGTCAATAAAAAAGTCTAGAGGGTGTTTTGGTCACTAGTTCAAAGTTCAAGGAGTGTATGAGTATTTTTCTCAAATAAGTATAATAGGATAATTCTATTTTGTTTAGTAGTCCCTTTATCCATATTTTTCGTTAAGTGTCACATAAACATTTTACGCGTGTTTAATTAGTTTATCCAATAAAATAATGTCATATCATTTTTGTAGCTTAAATTTTTTTTTTTAAAAAAAGAGATATAACATAATATGGATGAACTAAACACACATGACAAGTTTATATGGCACTTAATGAAAAATATGGATAAAGAGACTTCTGATACAAATGGAATAAAATTTCGAGGGATAAAATTCAAATTCTGAAACTTAAGAGTGTAAAATCCAAATACTCCAAACTTTAGGGTTGTAGTTTGTAATTTTGTCTAAAAAAATCATTATGTGTGTCTAAAACCACTGTTTGGTTCTTATAAAAAAATAAAATGGAAAATTTATTAAGATAATCAAATTTGGAGTTTTGGAGTATATGATTACCTTAATAAAATTTTCTATAAAAAAAATTATTTCTTGGACTAAAAAAAAAAAAAAAAATTATAAAAAAAATTATTTCTTGGACTAAAAAAAAAAAAAAAAAAATTGAGCCTCTGAAGAATTTCCCAGGTCACAAAGTGGCAACTACACCAAAACCATGGACAAAATGGGCTTCTGCCATTTTTAGGCAAATTAATTAGCCTTTTTCCCTTATTTCCAAACTAAATAGGGAAATGCCCCTCTTTTGAAAATCGAGTTTTTCAAAATCGAGTTAAGCCCTATAGTGACGTTTTTAATGACCTATAGTGGCATTTTAAATGACCTATAGTGACGTTTTGTAACTTGATATCCATGAAATCGATTTCATGGATATCAAGTTATAAAACGTCATTATAGGTTCTTAAAACGCCACTATACGTCATTAAAAACGTCACTATAGGTCCTTGAATTTTTTTTTTTTAAACTCGATTTTGAGAAACTCGATTTTCAAAAGAGGGGCATTTCTCTATTTAGTTTGGAAAGAAGAGCAAAAGGCTAATTAATTTTCCCGAAAAGGGCAAAAGCCCATTTTGTCCCCAAAACCATAGTTATCACCAACACCTTGGAAACCACCTATTGTGTAGTAAGCTCACCATCCAGCCTAGGTAGAGCTCTCTGGTCTGGGAGGATTGACCTTGAAAGAGTAAACCCACGACTTTACATCTTCTCTAGAGAATCGTCAACACAATAACAAACCTCAACCAGTTATGGAAATACAAAGGTATACGTAGAAGAAAATGGATGTGTAGAAGGTTTTGCATGGCTATGGAAATACAAAGATACAGACTACAGTGAGCATTGTATTATTGATTGCGATAAGTTGGATAATGAATTTGAAAGGTGGCGGACAAAAGCAAAAGAAATGAATATTTAATAATACAATAGTTGTGAAAACGAACAAATCAGTAAGAAAAATATTGATAGAATAATGCTAATCATTGAGTCAAGACCATGATGATGACGATGATGATGGTGGTAGCTAGATTATTCAAAAACGAAAGCGTAAAGGGTAAAGGATAGAAGAATAGTGAACCCCAAAAAAAAAAAAAATAAAAATAAAAACACTGTTTACATTGGATCCGTACAAAAGCCATTGTTTGGTTCTCTCATCTCTCACTCTCAGTTGCTCTCCCTGAAACTCATAGGTCTTACACTCTCTCTCTCTCTCGGATTATACTTTGATCGTTTCAATGGAACTATTCGATATTTTCTGAAAATTTTGTCTTTAGAGAATCAAACGCTTTGTTTTTCCATTATTAATTACTTTACGTGCGTATGTTTTTATTTTTGTTTTGTATAGGCAGAATTGACTTTTGAGATCTGAGAGAGACGGTTTTTATTTTTTATTTTTTTTATTTTTATTAAATTTCAGTGAAGACGGCTTTGGTGAGTTAAATTGGATGAATCTTTTATTTGATTCCATGCATTTCTTACCAATCACTTGTCTGTTTTATTTTATCCACCTCATATATGGTTTATGTTTGTGTTTTGACTTGCTAAGATAGTTCTATTGGGATTTAAATCCTGTAAGTTGTAACGTGTATATAATTAGCACACGTGATAAAAAAAAAATTTGTTCAAAGGGTTAATATATATATAAAATAGGCTAAAATGCAAAACTCACCCTCTAAGTTTCATTACTTTTCGTTTCAGTTCTCTAAGTTTAAATTTTGTCATTTCAGTTCTTTAAGTTTCATTCATTCTCAATTAAGTCTTTAGTTAACAATCCATTAGTTGTTGCCGTTATGCCACCCAGATAATACCGTTTTTGCCCTTTATTTAATTTTTAATTAATTAATTATTTATTTATTAAAAAACGTTGATTTAAAATTAACAAAAAACCAGAAATTAATGGACGTCGTCCCTCCCATCTGAAAGAACACAAAATTGCAATCCCACCCACCTGATACCCTAGCCTAGCTCGATACTGTGAGGGAGAAGAAAGACTGCGAGGGAGAAGGAGAGAGAGAAAGAGAGATTGAAGGGGAGAAGAGGGAACTGGAGCCGCCGAATCTGTACTTTTGATTGGAGCGGAGCTTCCCAAAGTCTTCCCTCTTGGTCTTGGGCACATAGGCCTCCCAGGGCATTAAGTAATCTCCCACTTAAGTTGCTAAATGAGTTGACATGATAGGGTGGCAAGACTGCAAGAAACCTTAACATTGTTTCTATGCACTCTAACATGTAAGGGATACTCCTCAGTCTCCACACCTTAGCAAATCTGAAAGAAAAGCTCTGGAGGAGGAAATCCCCCATCAAAAGTTTCTAGGGAATCTATTGCTTTCCACCACCACAATTCTATAATGATCCCACTACTTTGTTACCAACTTAGGATTTGGTTGGATAGGAAAAAGAAAACTATGGAAAGAAAATTTGTGGGTGGGGTTGCAATTTTGTGTTCTTTTAGATGGGAGGGAGGGGACGTCGTTGATTCTTTCTGGTTTTTTATTTTATTTTAATGTTTTTTAAATTAATAAATAAATAATAAATATAAAATTAAAAATTAAATAAAGGGCAAAAATGTTATCTTATGGATAGGATAACTGTAGCAATTAACAGATTGTTAACAGAAGACTTAATTGAAGATGAATGAAACTTAAAGGACTAAAATGACAAAATCTAAACTTAGAGGACTGAAATGAAAAATGATGAAACTTGCTTAGAGAGTGAGTTTTGCATTTTAACCTATAAACTATATTTATAAAAATCAATTCAAGGGTTATTAAAAGTGAATTTAACTTTTAATTTCAACTATTTAAAGTGCAATACTATTGCACAGTCTGAATTTCAATCACTTGTGGTGCACTCATTTTGTCTTGTAAGGACTTAGGATAATGTATTGTTGCACTTATTTTATATGTCCGTTATTTTACGATCATTTTCATATATTAAAATGTGGACATTTTTACATCAATTACGAAAATAAATGTAAAATAGTAGATGTAAACAAGAATAAGAGATAGTTTTCCTTTGATGGAGTCCAATAGAAGGGTTTTATTTCAATTCATTTTTATTTTATTAAAGTTTTTTAGAAGAATTCTTTATTTACTTAGATACACACTTTGGTGCATAGAATACGGACTTCCTATGTATTTTATTTTATTAAATGCAATAATCAAGTGGTTTTTAACTTGCCAAATGCCTTGTACCTAAATTGGCACCTCCCCATGCACAAAGTGCTTGGGGGTTTAGGGGGAAAAATGATTCGAGTTACGGGGTTAGAAGCATGTTGTAATTATCTCTTCCAAAAAAAAAAAAAAAAAGTGGTTTTTAACCATATATATCACCCGTACATTAATGTAACTCAAGTATTAAGTTGGTGATTAAATTTTTCATTGGAATAATTGATTCCTAGATATTGAGTTTGTGACAAATTAAACTTCAACTTGATACTTGAGTTTGGTTTAGAAGCTACTCAAAGATAATATGGGATTTAATATGCTGAAGCCCTGAAAAATGATGAACTGATGATCTCTTATCATATCTTTTGCACAAAAGTGGATTCTAAGTAAAACTTGTTTAGTTTGAAAGTAGAAATTTGGATCTTCAAAAAACACATAAATTTGACCCAATTTGGGTTTAGAATGAATGAGATATAGTCATTCAAAGTTGTCACAATGGTTCTCTTAGAGAGTTTCGCTCAAGCAAAAAAATTCTCAATCGATACTTATTGCAGCAAACATTACTTAGCATTGAAGCCGTACAAATTAACCTAATGATTCCCTATATAAAACCAACCCATATTTTTGAAATTGAGAGGAGAGACTAGAGAGGTTGTTGTATCAATGTTAATTACTTTGAGTACAAACTTTTAGTCAAAAGAATTATAAATTCCTTTTTACAAAGTGTTTTCTCCATATGAGATATTTTTTAGAGTTTCTCCTCGAAGGTGTCATTGTTTGAAGTTTTGGTTGTGGATGAGGTTCACTCATGGAGGAAGTTCATGTGGAAGGATATTAGAACTTCTAGGGTCATTGTGGTGGGAAGGCAAACAAGATGTTTTCTGAGGTTATAATAGGGAGTCTAAATGTACTAATTTGTTGTAAGTCGACTGTTATAATTGTTTATTTTAGTAGATGAACTTACAGCAAAAACTTTCTACCGCTTCAGAACCTTTGAACTTTTCAATATATGAACGCCACCCTTTTGCAAGAATCTCAGTACATGACTAATTCCAGCAACTTGAAGAAGATGTTGTTGGTTGCAAAGTTCTTCACTTCATCAATAATGAAGATCAAGAAGCACTTGGTTACAAAACCTTAAGGCGTAAAGACGTAGTAACTTCTTACAGAGAGAACAAAATACTAGGCCACTTTCTGCACGTGTTCTCCATGTATAACGACCTTTAAAATAAGTCTTATATATGTCTAGAGTTGTGAGAAAAGAAACCCTATACATACATGTCAGCATGTGCCAAAAATTAGATATGGAAATTCTGATTTTATAGATCTCAACAGATTCAGCTTCTATTGAGCTTCATTCTTAAGTCTCAATAGATATTTTTTTTGTCGAGGTATTTGTCGAGCTTTAATGAACAATATTTCTTCATTTGTTTCTTGGTTCAATCTTCATGGTTTTAATAATTGGCTTGAACAACATGTTTCTTGAAGTACAACATGTTTCTTGAAGTATTAAACCCATCCTAGATCTACTCAATTACAAGTAAAGTGCATTTTGTCAAATGATTAGTCAATTATATAAAATATGTCCCTAACAGTCCTATATGCCCAAAGAATGCTGGGTAATTTATCTAGCTATATCCCTTTTGCCCCCTCAAGCCGAGTTTTGATGATCTTTAGCGAGGATCAATTTGCAACTTCAGCTTGTTCGTTAGCTTGCGGGTGGGAAGGTAAGAAGTAGTGATTCTTGATCCCTAATTACTCGCAAAACTCTCTAAATGGTGTATTATCAAACTTGTATCCGTTGTTTGAGACAAGAACCCTAGGGATTCCAAAGCGGCAAATAATGTTTTTCTAGACAAAGCTTTTGATGTTCCATTTGGTAATTTTTGCCAATGGCTCTGCTTTCACCCATTTGGTAAAATAATCAAGCCCTACCACCAAGAACTTCATTTGTCTTGTCCTTATGGGAAAGAGACTAAGGATGTCCAACCCCCACTGAGTAAAAGGCCAAGGGGGTCACCACTGGGGTGAGGTACTCTGATGGTTGTCTAGGCATGTTATTGTAGCATTGACAATTATCACACACTCTGACATAGGCTTTGGCATCTGCTTGCATGGATGACCAGTAATATCCTACATGGACTATCTTGTAGACAAGGGATCTAGCCCTTGAATGATTTCCACAGGTCCTTCGTGAATGTCTCTTAAGATGTAATGGGACTCGTCTGGAGTTAAACACCTCAAATAAGGCTGAGAGAAACTCTTTTTATACAACACCTCATCCATAAGGACGAACTTCACTACTTTGACCATTAGCTTCCTTGCTTCTTCTTTATCCTGCTGGAGGAGCCCGTCTTCGAGATAAGACACAATTGGAGTGGTCTAGTTAGCTAATCCATCTTTGATTCACTTTCGGAATATCAATACTTGGGATATACTAGACTTTGACTTGATCACCTATTATTTGGTCTGCTGATGCCGTCTTGGCTAAGATGCCAGCTTCTGCATTTTCCTCCTTTAGTATCTGTTGAAATTGGGTTGTTATGAAACCTTTAATTCATTGTTTAACTTTGTCCAAGTATCTCTTCATCTGTTCTTCCTTAACTTCACACGTTCCATTCACTTGGCCTATCACTAACTGTAAGTCTCCTTGGACGATGACTGAATCTGCTTCAAGTGATTTAGCTAACTCAAAGCCTTGGAGTAGGGCTTCATATTTTTCTTCATTATTGATTGTTTGAAACTGTAGATGGACTACATACTCCATACGATTTCCTTTTGTTGAGCGTAAAACTATCCCACTTCCTCTTGCATGCTATATGGACGAGCCATTTACACGGATGACCAGTTGTTTTGCCCCTGGTCTCCACTTTGCTACCCACTGTCAGGAGTGAATTCTGCAATGAAGTTTGCAAGGACTTGAGCTTTTATTGCTTCTCTTGATCTGTACTGCACATCAAACTCACTAAGTTTCACTGCCTACTTGATCAACTATCCAGTGGCCTCTAGCTTGTTCATGGCCTTTTTTAGCGGTTGATCTATTAAGACATTGATTATATGAGCTTGAAAATAAGGCCTGAGCTTCCTTGTTGTTGTCACCAATGAAAATGCTAACTTTTCCATTGTAAGATATCGTCCTTTAGCTCCCTTTAAAGCTTTACTGGTGTAGTAGACAAGCTTCTGTACCTTCCCTTCTTTTCTGATCAAGGCCGAACTCCCCGCATAAGGGGACATCGCTAGGTAGAGATACAACTCTTCACCTGGTTTGGATGGGCTTAACAACAGAGTTGAAGTGAGATAAGCCTTTAGATCTTCAAATGCTCATTGGCACTTGTCCGTCCATTCAAATGCTTTTCTTAATACTCTGAAAAACGGTAAAAATTTATCAGTAATTTTCGAAACAAACCTGTTAAGGGCAGCTACCAATCTAGTGAGGCTTTAGACATCCTTGACATTCTTTTGGGGCTCCATGTTTAGGATCGCTTGGATTTTTTCAAGATTTGCTTTAATTCCTCTCTGCGAAACCATAAAATCAAGGAATTTCCCTGATGCAACTTCAAAGGCATATTTGCTCGAATTCAGGTTCATCTTATATTGCCTAAGTGTATCAAAAGTTTCTTGAAAATTGTCCAGATGCTGCGTCTCCCTTGCACTTTTGACCAGTATGTCGTTTGCATAAACTTCAACGTTTTACCTAATTTGTGGATGAAACATATGATTGACTAGTATCTGGTAGGTAGCTTTCGCATTTTTCAAACCAAATGACATCATTTTGTAACAAAACAAACCTTGACTTGTGATGAAGGACGTTTTCTCCTGGTCTGCCTCGTCCATCTTGATCTAGTTGTACCCTGAGAATGCATCCATGAAGCTTAGTAGCTAGTGTCCAGCTGTTGAGTCCACCAACTAATCAATGCGTGGAAGAGGATAGCTATCCTTGGGGCATGCCTTGTTTAAATTTGTGAAATCCACACATATTCTCCATTTTCCTTTTTGACCATCACCACATTAGCTAGCCAATCAAGGTAGTAAACTTCGCGAATGAACTCTGCAGTGACTAACTTGTGAACTTCTTCTTTGATGGCATTATCTCGTTCTGGGGCAAACACTTTCTTCTTTTGACGGACGGACTTGTAAGACAGGGATACATTTAAACGATAAATCACACTTGGATCAATCCCAGACATGTCTTCATGACTACAAGTAAAAAAATATGTGCTCTTTTTGAGGAACCCAACGAGATCCTGCTTCGTCTTTTCCCCCATACTCGCCTTAATCCTGGTGAACCTCTTTAGGTTGGATTTGTCCAAAGGTACATCTTCCAATACCTCAATTGGCACAACCAATGTTCTTCTCTCTTTAATGTTCATTGTCTGTACCTGCTTGTCCATGACCGGCACTACTAAGTAACACTGTCTAATGGTCAATTGGTTTCCTTGTACTTCCCCAATGCCATACTCTGTTGGAAACTTGACAGACAAGTGGTAGGTGGATGTTGCAGCCTTCCAACTATTCAAAGTTGGTCGTCCAATAATAGTATTGTATAAGGACGAACAATCTACAATGAGGAAATTCACTTTCTTATTGATTGTCGTGGGTAAGAACCAACCACGACTGGCAAGGAGATGGTGCCTATTGGTAGAAGCTTCATTCCTCCAAACCCGATCAATGACACACTCACTGGTCGAAGTAATTCCTTGTTAATCCTCATTTGCTGGAAGGCTGGATAGTAGAGGATGTCTGTTGAACTCCCATTGTTTATTAACACCCTTCTAGTTGTATAATTTGTAATCGTCAAGGTAATAACAATTGTATCGTCATGAGGATGGTGTAGTTGTCTTGCATTTTCATTTGTGAAAATAATGGCCTGTTCAACTTCTTTGATCATCCTTAGTGGTTGTCCAGATATTTGAACATTTTGGACTTCCCGTAGGTAGGTCTTCTTGGCTTTGGATGAGTTTCTTATTGATGTACCTCCTATAATGATTCTTATTTCTCCAAGCGGTAGGCATGCTAGTTCTTTTGCTTTACACTTCATTGGCTATCTCTCATCCTTGTGGTCTCGCCCAAGAATTTTTTTTTTTAACTTTCCTTGCTTAACGAGAGCCTCAATCTGCTACTTCAAGTTATAGCATTCGTTCGTATCATGTCCTTAGTTAAGGTGAAAATGACTGTACTTGCTTTTGTTCCACTTGCTAGAATCTCCTTTTATCCTCTTGGGCCATTTCAAGGATGGATCGTCTTTGATCTGCATCAGCACTTAGTCAAGTGGAGTATTCAAGGGAGTGTAGTTGAAGTATCTTCTTGAGGATGCCCCTACTTTCTTGCAGTCGCGATCTATTTTCTCTCCTACTTTGGCTTTCTTTGGATGAGGACCTTATTCTAGATGGTGTATATAACAATTTTCCAGTCGTTCACCTTTTTTCTTTTTCTTAGCAATAATTGTATCTTCTGCATTCATGAAACTTTGGTTTGAATGCATTAACTCAGCCATCATCTGTGGCTCTTGATATACAGCTTATGGATGAACAAATCTAAACTAACTCCATTGTAGAGAGTTGCCAAGAGGATCTTGTCATCCATCTCATCCACCAATAGGGCTTCTCTATTAAATCGGCTAATAAAAGAATGTAGGTTCTCGTTCTTTCCTTGCTCTATGCTTAGCAAACTAGACGAGGAACGCTTTTGCCTTTGACCTCTAATAAAGTTATTAACAAACAACTTGCTTAACTCTTGAAATGAGATTATGGTGTTTGGTGGTAACTTACCAAACTATACCTTGGTCAGGCCTTTTAATGTGGTAGGAAATTCTCTACACATGATTTTCATCCGGTACACCTTGAAGATGCATGGTTGTCTTGAATGTGGCAATGTAACCACAAGGATCACGCTTTCCATCATATGAGTCCAGGGTAGGTATTTTGAACTAGGAAGGCGAGTGGTGACTCGTGATGGACACAATGAAGGGGGAATCAGTCATTTGGATGAGGTCATCCACATGATTTGCTCTCCTCATGGATTCATTTCTTCTACGACTCTTTTCATCTAATCCATCTCCCTCACCAAATGTGGTACCCTATGAGTAACGGTACTTTTGGATTGATCTCCTTCAACATTGTTCTCAGCCCCTTCATTTTTTGAATTTTGTTCCTGTTCTTCACCAGATCGATGCTGGCGTTATCTATTAACTTCTCTAGTTAACTCCTAGTTCTGTTGCGTCAATTCTGCCATCGCAACTGCCATGGATTGCAACTGTTGTTTGATGGTCATCGGGGGTGCTAGTGCATGGTTGGGGTTATTGGAGGCGTTCCCACTCTCCTGGTGTCTTGGACTGGTAACCATTGACCTAGTCCGAACCATGCAGCATGTTTGTCTTGGAAACCAAAGAAGTTAACACTTAGAAAATTTTTCACGTTTTCACAGACGGTGCCAACTGATGTTAGGAGTTTTAATTAGGAAACTTGTTAAATGTAATGACCAATGCTATTTTAATTGGTTAAGTGCTTGGCTGTCTGCTAAGGTACCTAATGAGCTAAAATAGCAAATGTTAAGAAGTAGGACTACAATAAGACTAGAGGGAGGCTTGTACCGAATCAAGTGTAGAGGTAGTGGAGTTAGTTGTTACAGCTAGGACAGCTGGAGGATGAGTTAGTTACACAGCTGTAAGCACAGCTATGTGCAGTTAGTGATCAAGGGAAATTGGGGTATAAGGATGCAAGGCATGTAACCAAGGGAGGTATCAATTGAGTAAGTAATTCAGTATTTCTTCTTCCATTCTCTTCCCATTCTTGCATACATCTTAGGAGGCCTAGCTAACCTCGAATTTAGCTACCATCACCACATCAAATTCAATCCTTATCAATTGGTATCAGAGCCAAGATTCTGTGACCAATGGCTGAGACACGATCTGCAGCTGCCATGGCAGCCACCAATGAAGCTATTTCTTCTCTGCGAGCTACTTCTGATCATCATGGCAAAAGTATCCAGGAAATTCAAAAGATTCAGGAGATTCATACCAGAACAATGAATGAGATGAACCAACATCTTATTTCAATTCTTCAGAAGTTGAACACAGATGACAATAGATCACAGGAACCTTCATCTACAATTCCTAATTCTTCCACAATGACATTTGGCAGACCTGTTAGGCTTGATTTTCCTTGCTTCTCAGGTGATGATCCTGCTAGCTGGGTATATAAAGCTAATCAGTATTTTGCTTATTACCAAACTCCAGCTATGGAGAAACTCTTGGTGGCCTCTTTTCACATGGACCAAGAAGCTCTAGTGTGGTTCCAGGACGCAGAGGATGCTGGAATTTTCTGTAACTGGGAGGGTATGGTACAAGCCTTATATGTTAGATTTGGATCAACACCATATGATGATCCAATGGAGGCCCTTACTAGGTTGAAACAAACCTCAACACTAGCTGTGTACAAAGCTGAATTTGAGGCCTTATCAAATTGAATCAAAGGCTTGTCCTCAACACACAAGATGAGTTGCTTCTTAAGTGGTTTGAGGGATGAAATTCGTTTGCCTGTGAGAATGTTGAATCCACCATCATTGAATGCAGCCTTTGGTTTGGCTAAGATTCAAGAGGAGTATTGGAGCAGTTGCAAAAGGAGTTCTAGAATCCAACAAGAATCGGGTAAGCCATCCATCTTGGGTCCTGCTAAAGTTAACACGTTTTTAGAAGCCAAATCTAGAATTCCAATTAAAAGAATCTCCCCTGCTCAAATGGAAGATAGGAAAAAGAAGGGGTTATGCTATAATTGTGATGATAAATGGAGTCCGGGCCATAAATGTAAAAATGCTAAAATATTTTGCTTGAGGGAATTGATTTGGGAATTGATCCACAGCCTGGTGTCAAGATTACTGAGTTGGAAGAAAACCTTGGAAGTTCAGTGGCTGTAGAAGAAGACATTAATGCCAATTCTGAGGAGGTTGAGATAACCTTATATGCCTTAATTGGTAACCCCACGCCTGGTACTATGAGGATTAAAGGGAAAATCAATGGAGTAAGTTTGGTAGTGTTGCTTGACACAGGCAGCACCCATAACTTCATTGATGCAGCCTTAGTACCTGGATTGAAATTAGCAGTTGATCAATCACAGAGACTTGAGGTCAAGGTGGCCAATGGAGCCTTAATCAGGACTAAGGGAATTTGTGATCAAGTACCAGTTTGCTTGCAGGGAAGGGAATTTTCTATTCAATTCCATGTGTTACCACTTGGAGGATGTGATGTGGTGCTAGGAACACAGTGGGTAACTACATTGGGCAATATTCAATGGAATTTCCAATTCTTAACTATGGAATTCTGTCATCAAGGGCACAACATCAAGCTGCAAGGATTGAAGCAAACTGATTCACATCTCATTGATGGTGACCAATTTCTTAAAACCCCAATCAAAAAGGGTCTGCTGGTTCATATTTCAAACCCTTCATCACTGGAGAAACCGGCTGCATTACCTGTGGCAGTAACTGATCTACTGCAAGATTTTTCTCATGTTTTTGAGACTCCAGTAGGCCTGCCTCCTCTCAGGGGTCATGAACATCATATTGCACTTAAGGATGGAGTCCAACCAGTCTGCCAGAGGCCATACAGGTACCCTTTTTATCAAAAGAATGAGATAGAAAAAATTGTTAAAGACTTGTTGTCTGCTGGATCTATAAGGAATAGTTGCAGCCCCTTTTCATCTCCTGTTTTGTTGGTGAGGAAGGTAGATGGCTCTTGGCGTATGTGCATTGATTATAGGCAGCTTAACTTGAATACCATTAAGGACAAATTTCCAATACCTGTTATTGATGAATTGCTTGATGAGCTGAATGGGGCTTGCATATTTTCTAAACTTGACTTAAGGTCAGGTTATCATCAGATTAGGATGAGTGAGGAAGACATTCCTAAAACAGCCTTTAGGACTCATGAAGGGCATTATGAATTTCTGGTTATGCCCTTTGGACTCACTAATGCTCCTTCAACATTTCAGTCCCTAATGAATCAAGTGTTTAGACCCTACCTTAGAAGGTTTGTTCTTGTGTTTTTTGATGACATTCTGGTGTATAGTAAGTCCCTGGTGGAACATGTTTCTCATCTCAAATCTGTATTGGAGGTGTTAACTAAGGAAAAGTTATTTGCAAAGAAATCCAAGTGTGTCTTTGCTTGTGAAGAGGTGGAGTACTTGGGCCACTTGATTTCTGGTGAGGGAGTAAGGATAGATCCTAAGAAAACAATGGCAATGCAGCAGTGGCCTACTCCAAAGGATGTTAAGGCCTTGAGGGGATTCCTAGGTCTCACAGGGTATTACAGAAAATTTGTGAAGGGGTATGGGCAGATTGCAGCACCACTGACAGCCCTTTTGAGAAAAGACTCTTTTGCGTGGACTGAAGAAGCTGAGTTGGCATTTCAGAATCTCAAGTATGCTATGTCCAATCCACCTGTCTTAGCTCTTCCAAACTTTGATAAACTATTTGTGGTGGAGTGTGATGCTTCAGGTGTTGGGTTGGGTGCTGTGTTAATGCAGGAAGGGAGAGCTATAGCATTTCACAGCCAGGCTCTTAAAGGCAGGAGTCTAGCTTTATCAACCTATGAAAAGGAACTGCTAGCCTTGGTCACTGCTGTGCAAAGGTGGAGACCATACCTGGTTGGACACTCCTTTCTGGTAAGAATAGATCAGCAGAGCCTCAAGTACATTTTGGAACAGAAAATTGGTACACCAGCACAACAAAAGTGGATCACCAAGCTACTCGGGTATGCTTTTATTGTGGAATATAAGAAGGGTAAAGAAAATGTAGTAGCTGATGCTTTGTCCAGGCAGGTTCCTAATGATGAAGTCTCATCTCAAAAAGGGGTTTTGTGTATGATTTCTTTCCCTACTCCTGACTGGTTAGCTCAACTTAAAGGCAGTTATGCTACTGATTCTCATGTTAGGAGTATTTTGGAAGCTTTTCAAACAGGGAAGGAGGGGCCTAAGGGATTTAGTATGCACAATGGGCTGCTGTTGTACAAAGGCAGGATGTATGTGGGGTCATGTGAAGCCTTAAAAACAGCTATTCTGCAGCAGGTACATGATGGTCCATGGGGGGGTCATTCTGGGGTCCTTAAAACTTTGCACAGAGTTCAAAGGGACTTCCATTGGCCCGGATTGAAGTCAGATGTGAGGAAATATGTTAGGGAGTGTGACACTTGCCAAAGGCTCAAGCATGAAACATGTCATCCAGCAGGTTTACTACAGCCCTTGCCTATCCCAGAGAGACCTTGGGTGGCTGTGAGCATGGATTTTGTTGAAGGCTTGCCAAAATCTCAAATGAAGGAAGTGGTGATGGTAGTGGTGGACAGGTTCACAAAGTTTGTTCACTTCATAGCCTTGTCACATCCCTACACTGCTTCTAAAGTGGCAAACTTGTATCTGCAACATGTGTTTAAATTACATGGGATGCCTACTTCGATTGTGAGTGACAGGGACCCTGTTTTCACTTCTCACTTTTGGCAAGAACTGATGAAACTTCAGGGCATTCAATTGGCAATGTCCTCAGCATATCATCCCCAGACAGATGGACAAACAGAGGTTGTGAACAAGAGTCTTGAACACTACCTCAGAGCTTTTGCAGCTGACAGACCAGCCACTTGGGTGGAGTGGTTGCCACTTGCTGAGTATTGGTTTAATACCAACTTCCACACCTCACTCAAGCTCACTCCTTTTGAAGCAGTGTATGGCTATCCTCCTCCACGATTGATGGACTACATTGCTGGGACAACCAAGATTGAAGGAGTGGATGCTCATTTGAGGACTAGACAGCAATTGACCTCCTTACTAAGGCAGAATTTGGTAGCAACAATAGACAGAATGAAGCTATATGCTGACAGGCATAGGACTGAGAGAAGCTTTTCTGTGGGGGATTGGGTGTTCCTAAGACTCCAACCTTACAAACAGAAGTCCCTTAAGCACCATCAGTTGAAGAAATTAGCTCCTAAGTTCTATGGACCATTCCATATTTTGCAGAAGGTTGGAGAGGTGTCATATAAATTGGATTTACCTCCAAACTCTAAGATTCATCCCACCTTCCATGTATCTTGCTTAAAAGCTAAGTTGGGTCAACATGTGGTCTCAGTTCCCACTCTACCACCTACTGATATGGAAGGGGCAGTCATCACCGAGCCTGTAGCTGTGCTCCAGGAGAGGTCACACCAGCTTCGAAACAGGACCATCACCCAAGTCCTAGTTCAGTGGCAAGGAGAAGGTGTTGATGATGCTACCTGGGAGAATTTATATGTGATGCAGCAGAGGTTTCCTCACCTTGTGGGCAAGGTCTTTTAAAGAGGGAGGTATTGTTAGGAGTTTTAATTAGGAAACTTGTTAAATGTAATGACCAATGCTATTTTAATTGGTTAAGTGCTTGGCCGTCTGCTAAGGTACCTAATGAGCTAAAATAGCAAAGGTTAAGAAGTAGGACTACAATAAGACTAGAGGGAGGCTTGTACCGAATCAAGTGTAGAGGTAGTGGAGTTAGTTGTTACAGCTAGGACAGCTGGAGGATGAGTTAGTTACACAGCTGTAAGCACAGCTATGTGCAGTTAGTGATCAAGGGAAATTGGGGTATAAGGATGCAAGGCATGTAACCAAGGGAGGTATCAATTGAGTAAGTAATTCAGTATTTCTTCTTCCATTCTCTTCCCATTCTTGCATACATCTTAGGAGGCCTAGCTAACCTCGAATTTAGCTACCATCACCACATCAAATTCAATCGTTATCAACTGATGATGCATGAAAATCAGTAGGCTGGAATGCTTTGGGCTATGGTGATGACTGTAGGTCCTGAAAAGAAAGAAAAAACTATCAAGGGTGATTGGTGCAACCCGACCAAGGACCCTCCGATAGTTAAGTCAGTTTTCTTTCTAGAACATAAGGATGAGAAATAGTGAATGGTGAAAAAGTTACCTCGGGTGAATGAGACTTGTTATAGGGAGTTTGAAGTGGATCTACTTGTTCGGATCCTCCACTATTACGGGGGATATGAGTACTTAATGGAGAAAGTGGATAAATAGGATACGTGGAGCGGATTACGGGAAATTTTCTCCATGTTTTAAGAGTAGCAAATCATGGTCAGATTATAAAGAATTTTATGAGAAGTTCTTGTAGGATTCACCCAATGTTATCTGATCGTTCATATCTTTGTGTTATGCAGGGGTGGAACTACCCTTGGACTAGGGGGGTAATTTTTTTTAAAAAAAAAATATTATTATATATGTGTATTAATTTTAGCAATTTTGTTCAATAAAATTACATTTTATTTCCTTTAACAAAATCATTGATTCTTTTAAGAGTAATGCTATACTCACAAAATTTTTTATAACATTTTTACAAATCTTTTTGGTAGCAAATTTTTATTGGTTCGCATATGGGCACATCACTCATATAATTTTTTTACTTACTAGTAACTACTTATTACATAAGTAATTTATAAAAAACTTGCAATTTTAGCATTTTTCTCATTTTAGTGACCATAAAAAATTTTATAGATCTAAAATCTAAAACAAAATATACAAGCCAAAAAAAAAAGAAAAGCTCAACAGCAAAAATTACTAGTAAAACTAAAAACAAAATTAAGTTCAATTAACTAATTTTATCCAAAATAAATAATCCTGTCCTTTAAAAAATTTTAAACAAAAATAATCTTGTTCTTGTCCAAAAAAAAAAAAAAAAAAACTTAATAGTTAAGTAACAGAATCAAAAGTTGAAATCACTACATACAGCTAACAGTAATACCATCTCCTAACTTAAAGTTCAGGCTCCGCCCTGATGCTATGGATGACTATCCTAGAATTAGATGATCTTATTGTAAAGGGACGTGTATTGTTCATGCAATGCCATTGCTTGTTCTCTCTTTCGGCCTTCTTGGATATGGTCAAGTTATGGATGTGACGACTGTGGACGACTACCATGGATAAACAATTTGAACTTGGGTCCCCACCAAGATATGACTGGACACTTCCTCCCCACTGGGGTCCCCACCAAGACGTGACTGGACACTTCCACACAAGGCCAACAACCCATTTTTCTAATCCGTTGAAGTAAACGAACGGCTTGGATGATTTTTTTTCTTTTCGTAAATCACGAGGTGCGTAAATGAAAGGCTGGGATCGATGAATCAAGTCGGCTTTGGATGGTTTCTTAAAAAAATAAAAAAAAAGGTCGGCTTGAATGACTTTTTTACTTTCTCCATAAATTTTAGTTGTGCTGAGTCCGCCGACCCCGCGCAACTGAAATGGATCCTTATTTTTCTTTTGATTGGACACAATCCTCTATTTAAGACTGCTATAATTTTCGCTTTAATTAAATTCTGAGATACCACTCTCCCTCTTTCTCTGATAGATTGTGCAGCTTAATTAGCTTCTACTCTAAGTCCCATCTTCTAAATTCATCAACAAATTGGAATGAGACGATCTATGCCCAAGCATTCATACTCCTCTCCTCCTTATAGCGGGTAATAAACAGAACAATAGCTATGGTTAATCTTTTTGTTTTGTTTTGAATAATTAATACAATTTCTTTTTTACTTGGTAACAGGGAAGAAAAAATGCTATTGCATCTTGAAGTTGCTGGGAAAGCGTTATATGTACTGGTCCTCGTTGTTTTGCTACTTTTGTATTTAGGAGAGTGGAAACGTAATCGTAGAGGTGGTCGCCATGTCCAAACTACTGGGCGTGCCAACGTTGTCCGTGGTGATGGTGATAATGGGGGCGAAACCATCAGCGGCCAAATTGCTAGGGAAGTCCATGCCGTTGCCGATGATACAATGGGAGGCCAATTCGCTGGTGAAGTCTGCGGTTTCGATGATGATGGCAGCACCATCAGCGGCAAAATAGCTATGATCCAACTTCACTAGCTGCCACTATGCCTTTTGTATTTAAGTAACAATAGAAGTTTCTAAGTCGATCGAGAGTTCCCGTATTTGGTGCTGTTTATTTGTTTGGTTATTAGTATGTATTATAAAAATAAAGTAATGATACATACACAAACTATTTTATAATATTTTTACAAATTGTTGATGTAGTTTTAGTATTTTTCAAATAGTTATTGTAAGTAAAAATGTGATGTTAGTGATGAACCCATATTAAAATTAGTCAAAATTTATCACATCAACAGTTTGTAAAAATGTTGTAAAATAGTTTGTATCAAGCATTACTCATAAAAATATTGTTGGGGTTTGTAAATAATATACTTCTCTTATATATTTTATAGGGTGTGTGTGAGGTTTTGCAATTTTCTTTTTCCCCTGTACTGTGTTGGAATTCTTGTAATTCTCTGTCTGGATGAGTAAATGGAATTTCGCATATTTGTAATTTCACTATTCTATGAGCTGATCTGATTGGCCAATTCATTATCCCATATTCCACGTCTGAATATTTAACTAAAACACGTTTTATTTTATCTGATCCTAATTGCAGTAATTTATATATTAATGACATGACTCATTTTAAGATGAAATTATAATATTTTCGAAAAATCCTAAACACACTACAACTTTTACCATAGAATCTTTACAAAATGATGCGATAATAAACAGTAAGTTTCAACTACCCATAAATAAATATTTAAATAACTTTTATAATCGGTTATTTGGCAGTTGTAAGTTGTAAACGCAATAGTCAAAGTCAATACCGTTAAAGTTGTCAATATTTGAAAGAAGAATAATTATTGATTGACATCAACTATGAAAACAGTAATACTACAACGTGTTTCCATCATCGGGAAAAAGTAGAAAGACATCATTCAGCAAAAAAAAGACAAATTAAAGTAGCATGACATCACAGCGACGACAAAAGGGTAAGTTCATTTTGTACGTTAGTATCTGTCTCTTTAACGAGGTTCCCAAAAGTTTGGAAAAGTCCAAGTTACGGGCCCCACAACCTTATGAATCTCTGCTCTCAAAATCTCGGTAATACATACTTCCACTGGGTGTCAAATGGATAGGATTAGGTGGATTTGGAGCAGGGTTGGGTATATAAAATCAATTTATTCATTAAAATTTATTTAATTAATTATTTTTAACTTAAATTTAATCTAACTCAATTATTATGGGTAAATTTTAACTCACTTAATTACTCAATTATTAAAATTATCAAAATGTTCATAAAGTGAAAATGACCAAAATACTCATAAATCCAAAAAATGACTAGAATATTTTTGAAACCTACAAAATTATCAAAATACCCAAAACCCAAAAAATGACCAAAATAACCCCGATGTAATTTATTAATTTATGCGATTTTGATTTGAAACTATGAATTTCTTTTCGGTAGTTATGTGCGTGGAGTTAGTTGAGGCGAAACTGGATCTTATTTGCTAATTTGAATGGTTGACTAAAAAGTTGGAAATATTTGTTTGTTTCTACATAAAATAATTCCATAGAAAGTCTTCGACTTTCCGAAAATGTTTCGCTTTTGAATCAAACGCGTTACTTTTCAATTCAATTCTTTTTAAGTTTCATTTTTATTATCGTTTTTGGTTTTTTTGGTGTTTAGATCTGAGACCGATCAGAGCGAAACGTGTTTTTGTGAAGCCATGGCTGTGGCGTGTCTCGATTCTGTGTATGTAACCTGTTATGGTTTTGTTTTTGTTTTTGTTTTTGTTTTTGTTTTTTTGTTTTTTTTTTGTTTTTTTGGTAGAGATGTGTTTGGTTGGCCAGAAAACTGTTTGGGAAAAGAAAAGTTTTGTTTTTGGATCTGAAAGCACTAGGCTTTTATTGAATCTGACTAATTATGACCTCATTTTGTTAGCCTTGTTAGCTAGCAATTACTATAAAATTGGTCACAAATCTGATTGCTTCGCATATTCTGCTGCTTGCTTGATGTCAATTTCAAATTTTGAAGTTCTTAAAGTTTTGCATTTCAGATCAAAATATTTTCCTTTTTTTTTTAATTATTATTTTTTTATTATAAATGTTTTGATCTGAAATTGTTTAGTATTCTGACCCAATTAAGGACTTAAGAATACTGGATTTGATGGTTCTGATATGCCAATGAGGTCTGGCTCAAGTGTCAGTTCATACTTGTTCCACATGAATGAATGTGTGGTGTGGATCATGTTGTGGGTGTTTGTCTAACTTTCCAATTAAAAATAATAATAATTAAGGGAAATAATTTTGCTGTTATCTGGGTGTGCTACCACACCAAGTCCTCTGTTTCTGGGTGTTAAGGGCAGATGGAGAATGGCTCAACCGTGACACATTTTCTATAGACTGTTTTTATTTTGGTGTCGATAGAATTGTATTTCTCTCTTTTTTCCCCAATTAAAGGCTGCATTTGGATGGTTATAATTTTGAAAATTACTAGTGTGCATATTCAACTACATCCATCACAGTTGATTAATCTTGTTTGTTTCTGGATTGAATGCATTTGGTGATCTTCCTTTGCTGATAAAGCTGTATGATAAATATTGCAAATCTTGCATGCAGTGAAGACAAAGAAAAATTCGTACAAGACACTCATCACTATTCGGAATACACTGAAAGTTGAACTAGCCAAAAATTTTGAGATGGGTGTCTCTAATAAACCTCCTGAGTTTACCAAGATGAAACCTCCCGGGAAGGTATAGTCCTATATTGGAAAATTTGTGGTAATCTATACTCTACTAATTGCATGTTAATTTTATAAAAGGCTTTCCTAATAAATCTGTTATTCTTGTAGGTTCCTGTGGTGGAATGGAAACACCTGATTGTCTAGTATTTGAGAGCAATGCTATAGAGTGTTATGGTAAGACTATAGACTTTCCTTTCCTCATCCATTAATTTTGGTAATCCTTTAAAGATTGTTATTTTGGAACCAAACCATCTCAAACGACTCTCCCTCATCTTTCCATTAATAGGGGCTACCCCTATCATTAAGCAACCGTTTCTGTCCATTGCCAGAAAATTAACATAATTCCCAGTAAAGCTCTCTTTCAACACCACCTCCATCTTCTAGCTCAAGTTTCATAGAGAAACTGTTTCACTTATTGCTGAGATTTGTTTGGTATTTGATGTTTACTTATTTAGTGGGTTCTTTGCGTTTTTGGGTTGATTTCTTTTTATAAAGTTGAATTTATGTGATTTTGATTTGAAACTATGTATTTCTCTAGGTAGTTATGTGCGTGGAATTAGGTGAGCTAAAATTGGATTTTATTAGTTATTTGAATGGTTGACTAAAAGTTAGATAAGGTTTTTTTTTTTTTTTTTTTAAATTATTTATTTATTTATTTTATTTATTTATGGAAATCCTTAGGTCTCTCTATATACACGAAATCTGTTTGTTTATACAGAAAATGATTCCATAGAAAACTTTCAATTTTCCAAGAATTATTTACTTTGAATCAAAATAAGTCATTTTTCAATTAAGTTCTTTAAAAGGTTTTGTTTTTTGGTGCTCTTATCTGAGAGAAATGTTTTTCTCTGAAGCCATGGCTCTGGTGCATCTCAATTCTACGAATGAAATAAAAAATCTGTTATGGGTATTTTCTCTTTAGGCAATTTCATTGTGGTAAAGATGTTTTTGGTTGCCTAGAAAATTAGTGGGGAAAAGTAAAATTTTGTCTTTAGTGTGAAAGTACTTGACTTTTATAGAAGATCTAATTACGATTTCATTTCATTTCGTTGGCCTTGTTAGTTAGCATTCATTTCATTTCAAATTTGTCTCTTTACAAGTCTATTCATCCCTTC
The DNA here is from genome assembly GCA_029955455.1 of Quercus agrifolia. NCBI lineage: Eukaryota > Viridiplantae > Streptophyta > Magnoliopsida > Fagales > Fagaceae > Quercus > Quercus agrifolia. The sequence continues at coordinate 2,217,793 of JARQAD010000001.1, forward strand.
AATGCCTCTGGGAAGTAAGGATTGATAGTGAATCCATAGTTGATTCATCCCTCCGTTATTCGTTTCTTTCTTGTTCGTCTTCTCTGGGTTTGCTTTTCTGTGGATTATTTGTGTTTTAGCTTGTTTCCCTGTCAATGTTTTTGTTTCTGTTTGAATTTCTGTCCTCTTCTTATTTATATTTGATCTTATTCCCTTTGTTTCCCTGTTTATCTGCTCTCTTCATATTTTCTGTTTTCCTTAGTCTTTTGAATCTATTTTCTTTTAAATCATGTCAATTCTGTCTTCCCTTTCTGTAGTCTTTTGAATTTCTAATCTCTTTTACATCATGTATTCTGTCTTTACTTACTGTTTGTTCTTGAACCATGTACATCCTTCAAGATCTTAATATTTTTTCTTAATATCATGTGCTTGTCTGTTTAATACCACTTTTGCCATTCTAATATTCTTTTTCCCTTGGTTTGTGTCTGACAGCCACTTTCAGCCTACTCATTATTAAATTTTCTCCTTCAGAATTTTCTTCTTCCTTCTCGTTCTTTAGATTTTTTTATTTTTTATTTTTTTGTGTGTGTGTTCAAGTCCACCATCAATTTCCCCATGCTTTGTATCCTGCACCTCTGCATTCTGTTCGTGTTCATCTGTTCTGTCCATATTTTCTGTTCTGGTTCACGTTTTAATGTGATGGTCTTTCGTTACTTGCCTGGCCAACATTATATGGATCGTCCATTTTACAAAGAGGCTATCATGTCCATGGTGCAAAGTTTGCGGATTGTTGCTTCCACAGCACTGATTCAGCTGGGGATGGATGAAAAGCCTCATTCCGTTTACAGTTTTCTTCAGGGAGTGGTTACCGATAGCAAAGTTATGACGATCTGGACTGGCTGCGGTTACTGATTTTCTGTCACATTGTGACATGGAAGGCTCTAGTGTTGTCCCTAATGTGTCAGGTACCACGTGGAATGTGCGTCCAAATTTGTCTCCACAATCTAGTATTGATCTGTCTTTTGCTGATGGTGCCACAATGATGGATTCCTCCCTAGATGGTGCTAATAATTCTATGACACCTGTCAACCTGGCTGTGGTTTTTTTCAGCAATCAACTCCTACATCTTTGGGGATTGCAGTGACTAATGCTAATGTTCATACCACTAGGGATTCCCATTTGGCTTTTAAGAGGGACTACATCGTTGGAGGTTTTTAAGGGGGACTATTTGGAATTTCAGACCATAATTTTTAAAAAAATATATTATAGTCTTTTATTTTGGCAATTATAATTTTTTTTTTTTGATTGTATTTTTCAAAAAGCAAACCTTGTGCTTTGAAATTGTTTAGTATTCTGATTTCTGACCCAATTTAGGACTAGGAATACTGAATTTGATGGTTCTGATATGCCATGAGATCTGGCTTAAGTAGCACTTTCCTGTCCCACAAGAAAAGAGAGAGAGAGAGAGAGAGAGAGAGAGAGAGAGAGAGAGAGAGAGAGAGAGAGAGAGAGAGAGAGAGAGAGAGAGAGAGAGAATTTTGTTCCTCTTTGGATGTACTAGCACAACAAATCCTCTGGTTCCTAGTGTTAAAGGCAGGGGGAGACTGGCTCAACTGTGGCACATTTTCCTTTGAGCACAATCAATGTTCTTTATTTTGATTGCCAAAGAATCACTGAATCACATCATTTTTTTCTATTATTTTTTTTATTGAAGGTTGCATTGGATGATGATAATTGTGACCATCCCATGAGTGCATATGCAACTGTCAGGAAATCGTTGTTGAATCCATTTACCCATCACAATTTATAAATCTTTTTTGTTCTGGATTCAATGTATTTGGTGATCATTCTTTGCTAATAGGGCTGTATGATCTATATTGCAGACCTTGCACGCTGGGAAGACAAAAAAAATTCTTACAAGATTTTCATCGGCCTGCTGTGGAGTACATGCACGAGAAAGTCAAATTGGCCCCAAATTTTGAGATTGGTATCTCAAGATGAACCCTATTGGAAGGTATTGTTCTATATTGTGGAATTTGTGGTAATCTATACTACTATCATATGTTAGTATTATAAAACGCTTTAACAATAAATCTATTATCCTTGTAGGTTCCTGTGTTGGAAACACCTTATGGTCCAGTATTTGAGAGCAATGCTATAGCACGTTATGGTAAGACCAGGGACTTTCCTCCCCCCACCCATTAATTTTGGTGATTCTCTGAAGATTGTTATTTTGGGACTCATGGGCTTTTTAACGTTTGCTGCAGTTACTCACCTGAAGCCCTGAAGGCTGACAATCCTTTATATGGTTCTTTTCGTATTGATGATGTGAGATGTTTATAACTACTGATGGTGTTCTCTCTTTCTGCATGTGCGTGTGTTATGATGCTTATTGTTACATATGCTTAAATTTTCGGGTCCACATACAGCAGTGGATTGATTTTGCATCATTTGAGATTGTTGCTAATATTCTAGCATTTTATAGACCTGGAATTGGACGTGCAGTATTCCGTCCTCCGGTGAGTTACATCTTATTTTATTATGGAATTGTTTTAATTCTTTTTTGGCATCTAAATGATGACCAAGCTTAATGTAAAATAAAAATTAATGCAGGCTATATATAGCCTACATAAAAATTCTAAATTCTCATAATCTGATGTGTATAACTTTTGCATGAAGACCGAGGAAGCTGCAACTTCTTCATTGAAGAGAGAACTGGGTGCCGTAAACACTAGTCTTGCCTCAAAACACTTTCATGGTTGGGCATTCCGTGATCCTGGCTGACATTGTTACACCATACAAATTATGCGGGCTTCAGGCAACTGATGATTAAGAGCTTTACCTCTGAGTTCCCTCATGTGTAAAGATACTTCTGGAACCAGGGTGAATCAGACTGAGTCTGTCCTGGCTTTTACAAAGAAGCCATCTCAGCCAAAAGAATCTGCTAAATCAAAGTCTAAGGATGAATCCAAAAAAGAAGCCAAAAAGGAGGAGCCAGCAAAGCCCAAGCCAGAAACTGGTGCAGAAGAGGGGGCTCCAAAGCCCAAACCTAAGAATCCTCTCGATCTACTGCCCCCAAATTGATACTGGATGGCTGGAAGAGGCTGTACTCAAACACCGAGACCAACTTCCGTGAGGTTGCTATTAACCTCTGCTTTAGTCATCTTCCTTTGATAATGATATATAGGCATTGGTAGTATAATTTGCATTTAATCTGTCCTTTAGCATTAGTTCCTTTGTGTTAATTTTCTCAAGAAGTCCCCTTGAAGTTATCATTCATACGATGAAGTTGCCATCTTTTAAATGTTTGTATGATCAGTTAAAAAAAGGGCGTGTTTTTAGATTATGTACATTAGTTGAAGAAAGTGACTGGCTTATATACTAGTAGAATTCGTTAAGTTTTCAGTTCAACCACCTGGCCCATTTCTTTTGTTTTAACACCTTTATGAGTCTACCATTTGTCATGCTTTTTCTTCATGAGCCTGTTCCCTACATTATATGTTACTTGCTGCTATCTCTGGGTACAATGATGAGAACACTTTGTAACACTAAACAAGGTTGGTGGATTTCTTCAGAGGATGGATCTAGCAACAAATATGCTTTTGGGAAGATGCTGGTGATCAGTTCTGAGCCACCTTCAAGTTGAAGGGACTGTAGCTTCTCTTTGGCTAAAAATACCACAATTTGTGCTTGATGAGTGCTATGACATGGAGCTATATGACTGGAATTAGGTTGAGATCACAGATGAACACCAAAAGGAGCGTGTGAATCAGATGATTTTAGATCATGAATGTTTCGAGGGCAAGCAACTTATTCTGGGTTTTTTTTTTTTTTTGGATACAAATTGTTTTTGTGTATGCAGGGAAGAAAAGTTGCTATTGCACATTGAAGTTGCTGCGCAAATAATTTACCTCATCATCCTAATCGTTATACTCATTTTTGGACTATGGCTACGCAAGCGTAAAAATAATAATTCCAGTTTCAACGTTGCGATCGATGTTACTAGCAATACCCAAATCACTATCGAACCAACTTGTCTAGCTCTGAATTCCACCATGGACAAAGTTTAGCTACAAAATCGATCGTAGTTTTAGGCTACAAACTCACTCAATATCTTTTTATTGGAGGTGAATTTTGACAAATCCACTATTGGATTGCATCTTCTTCTTATATCCTCCATGTTTGCAAAATTTCAAGAAAATTAAAGATCAATAGCTATGTCATTAATAAATTTTTAAATTGCAAGTTTTTGTAATTTAAAATTATGTATAAAATATAAGATTATAGATTATATAGTAAATAATATCCGATTGACACAAAAATTGACATGTGCATTAAGAGCATAAAGAACATGTAATTCAACGGTTAGATTTTCAAAATATGCAGTAATATTTATTTTATTGAGTGAGTTTATAGCCTAAGGCTACAACCAATTTTGTAACTAAACTTTGTCCTTCCACCATGACTTGCTGATTACCAGTATATCTACGTACCAGTCGAAGAAAATCATGTTCATGCTGAAGTAGAAGTTGTTACCTTGAGACTAAGATGGTTTGTTAATTGAAGTTGTTATGTTCATGCATAATATTAGTTAGAATTCTATGCTTGTTGGTTTGTTAAATACTATTAAATAGGGTATAATAACCGAATACAAATCTTTTGTATTATTTTTTGTGTTATACTTTATGTTCCACTAATCATAACTTTTCTATGTGTTTATTTAACTTTTTTTTGTAAAATAATCAAAGTTTAAAATGCAGAAACAAATTAAACACAGTAAATTTTGATGGTGGAACATAAAAAGTGATATAAGAGGATTTGTATTCATAATAATCAACTGTTTTGAGGAGGTGTGTGAGGTTTTGCAGCTTTGTTGCCTTTACTGTATTGTCTTGAAATGTTGTAACGTTGTGTCTGGCAGAATTAGTTTTATTGGGTATATGTGTTGAAATGTTGTAACTTCTGAGTATAACTGTACTGTGCTCGGGAGGATGAGGAAAATAAATAGAAAGACCGTGGAGTTTCAATAAGGGGCGAATTTTAATTTGGTTCAATTTTTATCCCTTAAAATATCCAACAGAATAGCCTGATACAAAAAGGAACGGCAGCTCCACAGGGTCACAGCTTGTTTTAAAAGAATTCAAATCCCACTTGGACTCATGCCAATTATGCCCAAAATATCAGCCTAACCATTAGCCTCAAAAAAGAGTATCGCAACCAATCATAAACACCATGGGATCAAAGACCTAAGAAATTACAGTCGTGGGAGTGGACGTTGTTGGAGAGCAACCCTACTCAATTAAGGATGGAGACATTCAACGCTCAATCCCATACCATATTAATGCTCTCGTAGGATTAGCTTAGCTTTAATACCAAGAGTTTTATAACTCAATTAATTGATATTTCTTAATATTTTTAATTAACAAAGAATTTCCTCTTTTCATTGTAACTATTGAATTATTAAAAAAAGAAAAGGTTTAGCTTGTCTCAATATATGTATGCTCAATAAAAAAAATACCTTAGCTTAAGGAGAAAGAATATATGTTTTTTTAATACAATGAATTTCATGGGTAACTAAAGGAGAAATTTTTTTTTTCTTTTTTTGGAGGGGGTAAATTATTATTTGTCTCTAACATTTATATTATGTGTCAATTTAGTTACTAATATGCTAAATGCATCAATTTAGTCCTTAACATTTTAATATTTGTAAAAATAGTCTTTACTGTTAAATGATAAATGAAAGATGTTGACGTAGCTAATAATGATATTACAATATTAATCTTTAAACAAAGGAAGCAGTCACATGGATTTCATTTACTTTAGCAAAAATGAGAAATTGAATGAGAATGAGAAGTCAGGATATATTTATTTATTTATTTATTTTTAATTTTTAACATTACTAGTAAACAATGATAATTAAAAAAGAAGTCATATGACAGAGGAATAGTAATTAGCGTTATATACTTATCTAATAAGGGCTTCACCAAGCTTTTGCCTCAGAGCTTTACATCTAAGTTCCCTCCCGTGGAGAGAGAGTTTTGGACCTTGGTTAATAAACCAATTTTCAAGAAGATTTTAGGTGAGGTGAAACAGACTAAACCTGTTCCACCAGTTACATCTACAAAGAATCCTTCTGATTAGCTAAAACAATCTTCCAAATCAAAGCCTAAGGATGAAACCAAAAAGGAGGAGCCAACAAGGCCCAAAACAAAAGTTGGTGAAGAAGAGGAGGCTCCAAAGATAAAACCTAAGAATCCTCTTGATCTACAGCCTCCAAGTAAGATGATACTGGAGGAGTGGAAGAGGCTGTACTCAAATATCAAGACCAACTTCAGTGAGGTTGCCATTACAGGTATGGGTAGTGTTTATTACATGCCATTTGAAATTGTGTTTTCAACAGTTGTTTTGGGTGTGTACATACGTGTTTGAATGTGTGTGCGCAACAGGCGTTTTACCTGCAAAATAAATTATATATTTTTTTTCACAAAATTTGAAGCGGTACTGTGATTAGTAAAAAATCATTTTCATACATGGGTCTGTTTGAGATCTGTTTATTTTGTTGAAACTGAAAACTTTTTGTTAAAAGTACTGTAGATAAAGGTAAAAGTTAACTGAAATTTTACGATGAGACCTATAAATAGTATAAAAAAGTGCAGTGGGACCATGAATAGTAGCTAAAATAAGCTGAATAATAAAATAAACTGACTTTTTAAGCTGAAGCCAAATACACGCATACCTAAACTTGTTGTTTATAATGACATGAAGGCATAATTGATATCATTTGCATTCATCAACATGGCCTATAGTTTTAGTTCCTATCTGTATATTTTCTCGAAAGTCCTCTTGAAGTTATTTATTGAGGTTCCTATCTTTTAAATGTAAGTATCTTTTTTGTTAAAGTGGTATGCTTGAATTATGTTCATGAATTGAAGAAAATGGCCAGAATATATTCTAGTATAATGAGTTGAAGACTAAATTACATTTCTTATACTAAAAATTTAGGACTATTTTCATTTTATTTCTTTAAATTAAATTTTTTTTAGTCTACCAAAAGTTATTTTTGTTTTTTCAAAATGGTCATTCCGAATATGTTCATGACTTATCTAGCGGTTAAGAGGGTGAGGAAAAAAAATAATAGACGTCATTTTGTTGGCAGTACTTAACGGTTAAATTAGTCATGAAAATGGATGGAATAACCATTTTGAATCAAACTTGATGGTCCAAAATTAATATATTAAACTTAAAGGACCAAAATGAAAACAACTTAAACTATAAGAATTAAAAGTGTAATTTAGTCTATATCGAATATTCAGTTCCAAATTCCAATACCTTGGCCATGTTTTTATTTTGAAACACTACAGTCCGCCATGCATTAATAATCCTTATTTATACAGCTTGATCTCGTTCACAACATTTATATGTCACTTGCTACATGAAATTTTTTCTCTTAATTCATTCTTGTTTCATTTTTGTTTGTTGTAGAGTTCTGGGACATGTATACTGAGGCATACTTTCTTTGGGTCGGTGATGGAGCATGGGTCTTGGTTGATTGAACAGAGAGCTTTGGTGAGCTTCGATGAGGATGATGGATGAACGGATCTAGGCTTCGAAGATAGGTGAGGAGGATGATGAATCGGTGAGGATGATGGATAAAACGGAGATGAGAGTTTGAGGAGAATGAGAAAGAGGTGAGAGTACGAGAGTTTCGTTTTGAGAAAGAGAAAATGGGTAGGAAACTGCAGAGGAATAAAAGAAATAGAAAGAAGAAATAAATAAATATTATTTTAATGCGAGTGAGAATAACAAATAATATTTGAGTTTAGCTTATGAGCAAGAGGCTGAAAATTTTTAGCTATAGCACTACTATTGTAGCATATTTTTTAGTATTGGTAGTGTAAAAAATAGTAATATGACTTTTTAGCACCACCAATACTATTGCTCTTATAGGTACAATGATGAGAATACCATTTCCTTTGTAACACGGTAGACGTGACAAAATGGGCAGGTGGGTTCAGGTCGGGTCAATCGGGTCTTGGGTAAAAAAAGTCATTTTTAAAAGGGTCAATCGGGTCGAGTCAGGTTGACCTGTATTTTTCAAAAAAGCTTTTTTTTTTTTTTTTTTTTTTCAATTACAAAAACAAATCAATGACAACTTGTTTAGAGAGAATGAATAAAATCAATTAAGGAAATCAAGAGAATGAATAAAATCAATTAAGGAAATCAATGGTAGAGGCGCAAGCTTTTTGTGAAACTAAAAAAATGTGAAAAGAAGGGCAGAGGTGCAAGAGTAGAGGAATTGAGGAAGCTTTGCCCTATGTGGTTTGTCAAATTTTATGTTTGTGCCTTTGGAATTGGACTACAGCTAGTTAGCTAGTCAAATTGAATGAGACTTTTTTTTTTTTTTTAAATGGTTGTCTTGTCTTGTCTTTTCTCATACTCTCGTGTCTCAGAAGCTCTTATTTATATAATTATATTGGCACGAGTGTATATTGGCGTGAGTATCCCAAATTCCTTTTCTCATTCTCTCTTTTTTACTCTCTCTATGGGTCCAGCTGTGGGTCTTCACTACAAAAAAACATGACTTGTTTCAACCTTCAACCCATTTTTTCCAAGGTTTAGCTGAAAATGGTTGAAACAGATGCTAAAAAACAAATGCTGTGGCTATTGCTCTCTTCAAGAGCAACTGAGCAACTTTGCTTTGGCAACCATTTGGGTGACAGCTGGCTAAACATAAATGTGTATAGTCTTAATTGCTGTTGTCACATTTCCACACATATATAAGTCATTATCTGTTTGAGTATCATATATAAAACGTGTGGTTTACTTTAGTTGATTTTTTTTCTCCACTCGGTTCTTACCCGGTAAAACTAGTTCCATAGATAACGTTTCGAAACGAGATGGGTCAACTCGTGAAGAGGTAACTATAAATATATTCTCCTTTCCATAATACTGTTCTATCCGGATTGCTTTTTTCCTTAAGAAACACACACACACTGCTAGCTTAAAAAAATCGTTACAAGCTTTGTAATTCATTGCCCAGATTAATTATTTTCATTTATTAGAAAAATAAGAATTCAAATCTTCTTTCCACTATTTTACCATTCCAACAACAACAAAATCTCTAAGATTCAATTACAATGGTTCTTCCCATGCCAAATCCACTCTTACCCTCGACTCCTCTCAACAGGTAATGATAACTATGGTACTTATACATCTTATTTTTCAACAACATATTTAGTTCTCAACTTTTGTCCCATCTTTAAAAAATGATCCATATATATATGTACGTATGTATAAAAATGTTTTATTTTAATCGATACACTTGAAGTTTGAGTGAACAAGATCCTTGGCGTTAATTCTTATTTTATTTTTGAGTTGAGTTTATTCGGAAAAATCCCTAAAGATTTTGATAACAATAAAGGGGGAAGAGATTAGTAATTTTAGTACTTTGTTTGCTATATATATATATATTTTTGTTTGTTTGTCTGGAATTGGATTTTTGAAAACAACAAAGAAGGAAGAGATTGGTAATTTTAATACTCAATCTGTTTTGTTTCTTTTATGTTTGTTCGGAGATAGAGAAAATCAAAACAATAGGCAAAAGTAGGGAGTTTTTTTTACATGAACTTACTAAAATGAGACATTTCAAAGGATGAGTTTTATTTTGAAATATAAAGCAAAGGTCAAGGAATAAATATGTAATTGAATATTTTTTTTTCTCTAATCTTATTTTCCCCAGTTTAATTATTTGATACCATTTCTTTCTGTATACTCAGGGAGGAAAAGTGGCCATTGCACCTTAAGATTGCTGAGCACATAGTTCACCTCCTCATCCTCGTTGTTATACCCAGTTTGGCACTACGGCTACGCAAGTGTAAACACAATAATTCCAATAGTGGTGGCGAAACACAGGCCAGTGTCAGCATTGCTGATAATTATGGCGTTGGTGTTCCCAACATTAATACCCAAATCACTATAGATCCAACTTGCCTAGCCGTGAGTCCCGCCATGGCTTGCTAGTTATTATTACCAACATATCTACCTGTGGAAGAACAATAACTACGTCCATGCATGAAGTACTTGTTTGGTTTTTGTTGGTTTATTAAAAGGCAATGTTAACACACTGCATGGATGCTTGTTAAAGTTGTACAAAAGTGGATTTCATTTAATAAAAAAATTAAAAAAAAAAAAAAGACATAAAACTAATTATTTTAATTATTTTAATATTTTTTCTCTATACAAAGTTGATCCTACACTGAAAAAAGAAAGACATAAAACTGCAAAAAAAAAAAAAAAAATTAAAATAATTAAAAGTTATTGTTAACAAGCACTTTATGACGGCCGTTAAGTCATTAACAAAACTCTTATTAAAATGGGCAGTGTTTATTCTAGGCACTCTATTGTGTACATTCTTACGCGCACTTGAAAGTGATAGGGTATAGTGAGGATGTACATGTACTATGAGGTTTTGCAGCTTTTTCTTTCTGTATTGTATTGTGTTGGAAATTTGGAATATTGTAACTCTCTGTCTAATTGAATCAGTTTTATTGGGTATATACCGTACGTGTCATTTGAAGATGCTTGTGAATATTGACAGGTTTTGTCTTGAGTCTTAACTGTATGTACTGTCGACTGTGCACATCAGGAAAATAAAGAGAGAGACACTGTGGAGTGGTAAACTTGTAATAAAATATGTGTGTTCTAAATTATGAGAGGGCCCAAAAGAATAATCTGTAAGGCTATGTCTATAACCAATCAACTATCCCTGCTCTGCTCAAATTCTATTCTGGGCTCGCAGAGGCATAAAAATGCTTAAGACTGAAATAAATTTGGTTAAGATTATTGGGCCTAAGGGGAGCTTATTCGGGGATTGTGCAGAGTGGGCCGAAGGCGCTATTTTTACTTTTTGTTTTTTTGAGAGACAGGCTAATTTTTCTCCCTACGAAATATCCAACAAAAAAGGTAGGGCAGCTTCACTGCATAGGTCACAACTTGTTTAAACCACTACTAATTTCCACATAGGACAATCATTCCATGACGGCCTAAATATCAGCATAACGATTTGCCTCTCGAAAAATGTTTAGTAGCACCAATTGTGGACATCATTCTTCTCCAAAATGAATCATAGACATCATGAGATCAAGGGCCTAATAAATTACACTCGTCTGACGGCGTGAGCGATGTCGTTAGAGAGCAAGACAACTCAAATAAGCAATGAGACATTAAATGCTCAATCCCATATTAATGCTCTCAAAACAATATTTTATCCCCCAAAAAGACATGCTCTCATAATAATAGTTCAGCTTTGATGTCAAGAAAATTATAGCTTACTTAACTAGTCTAATGTTTAAATTTTCTCTCCCTATTGTAATTATCAAATTATAAATAATAATAATATTAATAATAAAAAAGTAGTTTAGATTCTCTTAATATATGAATTCTTAATAAAGAATATCTTGGCGTAAGGAAGAAGAAAGTATATTTTTTAATATATAAATATAATGAAGTTTGTGGGTAATTGGAGAAGAAAGAAAGAAAGAAATCTTTTTTTTTTCTTGGGTTAAATTACCATTTTAGTCTCTAACGATTATATTATGTGTCAATATAACATGTCAAATGCATTAGTTTAATTCCTAACCTTGTGATACTATATCAAAAAGGTTTCTACCGTGATGGATGGAAAAGATTAATATTGACTAATAGTGATTAAAATATTATTTTTATGCTAAGTAAATTGTCACATGGCTCCCATTTGCTTTAGCGAAAATAAGAAGTAAAATGCGTCGAAATGTTCATCTGTTTTTATTTATTTATTTAACATCTAAGGAGGTTGTGACAAAGACACAAAGTAGGTATTAAAGGGTGTGTTCCTAAAAGAAATCATGGTTGGTCAGCTTCATGACTGCTTAATTTAAAATTTCACTTTTCACGCATCTTTTATAATTGCCGTACAAAATTACACAAAAAAGATTATGTTAATTATAAAGTAAACTCAGCGAAGGATCTGCATGGAGAAAGCGAGAGAATTTAGAATGTGTTTTGATCCAACATCGTTTTTGTCTTGTTAAGAAGAATGAGAACAGGCAGAGCACTCAGCAGCTAGCTAGAGAGTTGATCATGCTTTCATTTTCTATCAATAATTTTACCTGCATTGAAGACATTTCCTATGAGCAGTAACATTGTCTTGGTCCTCTCAGCAAAACCATTAAATAATGACAAATTAAAAACTGAATAACTCTAGTCTCTACATATAAACCCCATTTCTTTCTCGCTAAACTCAATAGTCCATTCTTCACTCCCATTTTCATTTTTTTTTTTTCCCTTCTTTTTAATCTCTCTGTAGACTTTATTAAGCTCGTAATCCCAATGGCTGATCTCCGGGTCCTATTGAGCAGAAAAACCTAGGCCTTGGACAACGGGTAACAATAGCTATATATATAGCTATATTGTGTTTACACTTTACATAGGGAAGAAAATTGGTATTGCAGCTTGAAGTAGTTGGGCAAATAATATACCTTCTCAACCTCATTGTTGTGCTTATTTTTGCACGACGCAAGTGTAAACGTAATTCCAGTAGTGCTGGCCAAACTAATGTCCACGTCAATGCCGCCGGTGATGATGATGGTGATACCAACAGTGGCTTGGTAATTACCAACATATATAGTGTGTCTAAGTGGAGCTTTTAGCCTTTTACCTCTGGAGGAAAATAAAGTTCATGCATGAAAAGTTAAAAGTTGTTATTATTTAGAAATGAGCAAGACTTAGGTACAGTACTTAGGTGCTGTTCTTTAGGTTCCCTTTTTAAGATTCTGCCATGTGGATTTTTCCTCATGGGATGAAAGTGTATTTTTTAATTAAGTAGCCACATGGCTAAATCTTAAAAGGGGAACCTAAGGAACAGCACATAAGGTATTGTACCTAAGTTTTGTCCTTTAGAAATTAAGCCATGTTTGGTTTTTGATGGTTTGTTAAATACGGTATCATGCGTGAACTAAATTTGGTTAGAATTGGGCCTAATGGGAGCTAATTCAAGGACTGTAAAGTGGGCCGAAGATGTGAATTTCACCTTGGTTCAATTTTTCTCCCTTAAAATATCCGAGAAAGCAGCCTGATACAAAAAAGCTAGGCAGCTTCACAGGTCACACAACCTGTTTAAAAGAGCTCACTTTCCTCTGGGGTGACAAAGTAAGCCCAAATCCATTTGCCCACCAAAATTCACCCATTCTAATTGAACTCAAACTCACCAAATTATTAGTTTGGTTAAATGGGCATCAACCCAATTAGACCCAGTGATTATTGGGTTTTAACTAAAAACCCATTGAGCCCCATTTAATCCAAAAACAATATATCCAAATTCAACCCAGCCCTTCCCATTAAAAAAAAGAAAAAGAAAAAAAGCCCTCAGACGTTTCAGGGTTTTCATTTTCTTTCATTTTCTCGGCCTCCAAACACTTCTCTCAAATTGCCAACGCTTCTCTCTCTCTCTCTCTCTCTCTCTCTCTCTCAGCCAAAAACTCAAGCAATTAATCAATTTCACAACAAATGCATTATTTCAAATTATACAATTCTAATCCAAAATGTTAAAAACTAAATTTTCAAAATCGATATTAGTGCCATTGTTGTGCACAATGATAATGCTAAACCTCGAAACCCTAAAAACATTCACAAAATTAGAAACAAGTCAATTTGAGTTTGATTCTAAGGAATGCATATAGACCTGGAAAAACAACGAAAGGTTTTGAAGAAGAGAAGAGAGAGAAAGTGGCCTTAGGCTCTTCGTTGATGGCGGAGATGAGATCGGAGAGGAGATCGAAGCAGAGGAGAGTGTCCGGAGGCTGAGCGATGGAGGTGACTATGGACTTTAATTGCGCAACTAGATGCCGAACTGTAAGAGGCACATTCTCTCTCACGTACTTCTTTGCCATTTCTACAATGACGAAGACGAAATGCTATAGAGAGAAACAGAGAAATTGCTCTGTAGAAGAATAAGATTCAAGATTCAAGATTGAGAAAAGAGCTTTGGTGTAAAAAAAAAAATGATAGTAGTACAGTGTGAGAGAAATGAGCCAGAGGAAATACAAAATTGATCAGTGTTTTAGGGTTTAGGACTCTATATAAGATTGAATGTGACAGTAATGATCCTGAGGAGGCCAAGAAATTTTCTCAGGAAAGTTAGAGAGGGAAAAGCTCTAGGAAAGTGTTGGGGTTTTCACTTTAATGGCATTTTGGTAATTTTGATAATTGGGTAGGGTTTTCCCATAATAATTAGGTTGGGTTGGATTTGAGTTAGAAGAAATTAGTTAAATGGCTTTTAATAAGTAAATGAGTTTTATATAACCAACCCAATTATGCCCACCCTAAACCTACCCAAACCCACTCATTTGACACCCCTACTTTCCGCTTAGGACTCATCCTATGATGGCTTAAATGTCAACCTAACCATTTACCTCAAAAGGGCCTTGCAATTATTGACTAATCATAGTTACCTAGGGATCAAGGGCCTAATAAATTACACTCGTAGGAATGGATGTTGTTGGAGAGCAAGACAACTCAAATAAGGAATGAGACGTTTAATACTCTATCCCCACCATATTAATGCTCTCATAAGAATAGCTTAGCTTCAATGTCAAGAGTTTTGAAGCTCAATTAGTTTGCAGTTCTTAATATTTCTTGTGGGGGCCAATTGATCCAATAGGTACTGTTCGTGTGGGAAAGGATTGGGCCTATGGCCCAATATCCAGTTCGAGGATAAGAGCGTATCTGAGGATGATCAACAAAGGAAGAAATGAAAACTGTTTTATAGGAAGAGGTAAAGAATATTTATGAAGGACTTAACCGTGTCCGAGGATAAAGACCACCTTGGAACCTCTGTCCGAGATGATCAGGAACCTTCTCAATCCCTTAATGTAACATATTGGAAGAGCTTTGCAACAAGAGGATGAGGAAATGCCAGATAAAGGATAAGCATGAGGGATAACAAATATCTGGAAGCACTGCTACCTCCGCATTAAATGCTGCCCAGCTAACCCTCTGGCCGCATTAATGTGGAGGTGATGCCTGAACAGTAAACAAGCAGCCTTACAACTAAGAGTAGAAGGTTCAAGGAAGGGTGAACGGGGACAGAAAAACTCCCAACATTTGACTCACACGTGGATCAAGAAAAAGGTACAAAAACCATAGTATATAACACGAAAAGGGATTAGAAAAGGGGGGACGGAGAAAAAAAGAAAACATAGAAAAGAAAAGAGAGCAAAAGGTTGAAGAAATACAACAGTAAAAAGGAAGAATTCTTCACTATCGATCATATTGTTAGGGCACGTTCGAGGATGTTTTTTGCATGTGTGCACGTGTAACTCTTTCCATTTAATGCTATCTACCAATATCTTTATTCTAGATTCAGACTAGCTTTTTCTCCCACTCTCTACAAATTTATTGTTTGGGTTTTTTGGGCCTGGGTCCATTCCTGTTCTGGGTTCAAGTCAAAACTGGTCCTTACAATTGGTGCCGTCTGTGGGAAAGGGCTTGATCTGATCAGAAGGAGAGTTTGGTTTAGTGCTCAAAATGGAAGAGTCAGGTTCACATCAACCGACGATTGGGCCACATCAGGGTAATGATAATCTGCACCAGGTGGAATCAGGAGGTTCACAACATAGCCAATCGGAGGTAAACCCTCAACGAAGAGGAGATCGTGAGAGAAGTGGGCAAACCATGCACACTAATAGGAGTAAGTCGCATGGGAAAAGTCATGTGTCCCATGTAGAGAATGAGAAAGACATGTAACGTGAAATTGACAAGTTGAAGAAGAAGTTACGCCGCGCACTGTGAAGGCGATCATCATTTGGATCCGAGTCTTCTTCTGGGGATACAGAGGATGTTATGTACAGGCAACGATCCAGAATTCCGCCCAGTGAAGCTTTCTTCGGTGACGAGGAATACAGTAGCTATAGGTGTAAGAGCAAAAGTACATCGCACAAGGGCCTTGGAAATAAGGCCATGAATGAAGCGTTGAACCAGGTCGCTAAATCGCCTTTCACATGTCGGATTAAGGGTGCCAGCCTTCCTCGGCGATTTAATTAGCCGACCTTCTCTCTTTATAATGGTCAGACAGATCCAGTAGAGCATGTTAGCCATTTTAATAAAAAAATGGCCGTTCATTCTAAGAATAAGGCCTTAATGTGTAAGATCTTTCCGTCCAGCTTAGGTCCAATGGCGATGAGATGGTTTAATGGCCTGAAGGCAAACTCCATTGACTCTTTCAAGAAACTCACTCAGGCCTTTGGCGCTCGCTTCATCACATGTAGCAGGGTTCCATTACCTTTAGGATCTTTGCTATCTATGTCTATACGAGAGGAAGAGACTTTAAAGGCTTACTCAGATAGATACTGGGAAATGTTCAATGAGATAGATGGGAGCTATGATAATGTGGCTATCAGTACATTTAAGGCTGGATTACCGATCGATCATGACTTGAAGAAATCCCTCACTGGCAAACCTGTCACCAGTGTACGTTTGTTGATAGATATGATCGACAAGTATAGGAGGATTGAAGAGGATTAGTTACTGGGAAAAGGGAAAGCGAAGGTGACCCCTCAGGAGAGGAGGGATTCTAGGTCGGATTGGTCGCAGAACAATCGACCTCGGAGAGACTTTTTAGGGCAACCGGCACCTACCAACCCCCAGGCGGTCAACGTTGTGTTTCGGGAGCCAGTGTTGAAAATTTTAGAGAAGGTTAGGAATAAACCATTCTTTAAATGGTTGACCAAGATGGCAGGAGATCCAATGAACCGTAACCAGAACCTGTACTGTCATTATCATCAAGATCACGATCATACTACTGAAGATTGCAGGAATCTGTGGGATCATTTGGAACAATTGGTCCGAGAAGGGAGGTTAAAACATCTCTTGCACCATTCTAGTGGCCGAGGAGGCCAGACTGGTTCAGCATTACAGGGGAACGCTGCATCAAAGCCTCCTCTCGGCACCATAAATGTCATATTTGCTGCCCTTGGGAGGACTGGATCATGCCCTTTTAGGATAATGTCAGTATCCTGTTATTCCGATGATGAATCTACTTCAGTGCCGAAGAGGATCAAGACGAACATTCCTTTAGTGTTAAGCTTTTCGGATGCGGACAAACAAGGAACCATACAGCCACATGATGACGCTCTGGTGGTTACCCTTAGAATTGGTGAGTACGATGTAAGGAGAGTCATGGTTGACCAGGGAAGTGCAGCGGAGATTATGTATCCTGATCTCTTTAAGGGCTTGGGTTTAAAACCCGAGGATTTAACAACCTATAGCTCACCTTTGGTGAGTTTCGAGGGTAAAATGGTTGTACCTAAGGGACAAATTAGATTGCCTATGCAAGCTGGGTCAGATGTGGTCGAAGTAGATTTCATTGTGGTAGATGCTTTTTCCCCGTATACAGCCATTATGGGCAGGCTTTGGCTGCATTCTTTGGGCGCTGTTTCATCCACCCTTCATCAGAAAGTGAAATACCCTTCTGGAAGTCAAGTGTTGGAAATAGTGGGAAGCCAATCTATGGCTAGGCAATGTTTAATTGCGGCAATTCAACACAGACCAGAGAGTGGCATCTCGGCCGCTGAGGGCAATAGTTTATAGCAGTTAGAAACCCCGGCATCTCTAATCAATGGGCCAGCCGACGAAGTGAAGTGTGAAGACCTTGACAAGGTGATAATTGGAGATGACTCGGAGAGATTCTTTCAAGTAGGGGCTCAACTTCCCCTACAGGAGAGGGAACAGTTGGTTGAGCTTTTGAGAAGAAACATAGATGTGTTTTCATGAGATGCCTATGAAGCCCCTAGTCTAGATTCGAAATTCATTTGCCATCATTTGAATGTGAACCCCTCAGTTACTCCAAGAAAGCAGCCACCTCGGCGCCCTTCTAATGAACATATAGAGGCAGTCAAGAGTGAAGTGTTTAAACTTAAACAGGCAGGGGCTATTAAAGAAGTGTTTTACCCTCAATGGTTGGCGAATACCGTGGTGGTCAAGAAGAAGACAGGAAAGTGGCGTGTGTGTGTAGATTTTACAGATCTCAACAAGGCTTGTCCTAAAGACCCATTCCCAATGCCTAGGATAAACCAGTTAGTGGACGCAACAATAGGCCATCCTCGGATGAGTTTTTTGGACGCCTTTCAAGGTTATCATCAGATACCTCTGGCAACAGACGATCAGGAGAAAACAACTTTCGTCACTCCTGTGGGGAACTACCACTATAAAGTAATGCCTTTTAGCCTGAAAAATGCAGGATCAACCTATCAGTGAATGATGACTAAAATATTTGAGCCGCAGTTAGGTAAAAGTGTTGAGGTTTATATTGACGATATGGTTGTAAAGAGCAAGTTGGTGTCCGAACACTTAACGGATCTTGTGAACATTTTTGAAATCCTAAGGAGACACAAGCTGTGTTTGAATGCGTCTAAATGCTCTTTTGGAGTGAGGTTAGGAAAATTCCTGGGGTACATGGTGACTCATAGGGGGATTGAGGTAAACCCAGATCAGATCAAAGCCATCAATAGCTTGCAACCACCTCGGAATCCAAAGGAGATGCAGAAGCTTACTGGAATGATGGCTGCATTGAATCGGTTTATATCCAGATCAGCAGAAAGATGTAGGCCTTTCTTCCTTCTGTTACATAAATGGAAAGAGTTTCAATGGTCCGAGGAATGTGTCACGGCATTCCAAGAGCTTAAACGATATCTATCCCATCCACCCATAATGTCCAGCCCTGTGGTGGACGAAGTTCTTTTTGCCTACATCGCAGTTGCTCTCTATGCCATAAGCCTTGTGCTCATACGAGTGGACAGTGGTATACAGCGGCTAGTTTATTATGTGAGTAAGTCACTTAATGAAGCCGAGGTGCGTTATTTGCCATTGGAAAAGGCAATATTGGCCGTAGTCCATGCCACAAGAAAGCTTCCACATTACTTCCAAGCGCATACTGTGGTCGTACTCACTCAACTCCCACTCAAGTCCGTGCTCAGAAGCGCTGATTATATTGGAAGAGTAGCCAAATGGGGCACGATCCTAGGGGCTTTTGATATAAAGTACATGCCTCGTACTTCTATAAAGGGGCAAGTACTCGCAGATCTGGTGGCCGAATTTGCTGAATGTCCTAAAGAGATGGAAGGTGGGAGTGAGAAACTGGGTGAGGGGTTAATCGGCGTGGTCTCTGTTCAATGCCCACCGCCTTAGGAGTTGTATGTTGATGGGGCAGCTAATCAACGAGGATTAGGGGTAGGGCTAGTTCTGGTGTCACCTGAGAAGATTACCATTAAGAAATCCTTAAGGTTGAATTTCTCGGCTACCAATAATGAAGCCAAGTACGAAACTTTGCTGATGGGGATGATGATGGTACAAAGAATGGGAGGGAAGGCCGTGAAGGTTTTCTCAGATTCAAAGCTGGTGGTGGGACAAGTAAGAGGTGATCTAGAGGCACGTAATTCGAGAATGCAGGAGTATTTATGTCAAATCAGGAGCATACAAGAAAAGTTTGAGGTTTTTGACTTGTCTCATGTTCCTAGAAGTGGAAACACACATGCGGATTCGTTAGCCACTCTTGCCACATCCTCGACGCAGGATTTGCCTCGAGTAGTATTGGTTGAAGACTTGTATACGCATACTTCAGTACACCATGGTGCTCCTCGGATCCACCAAATCAAACTGGGTCCGAGCTGGATGAATTCTATATCACTGTTCCTGGAAAAGGATGTACTGCCTAAGGAAAAGTCTGAAGCTGATAAAGTGCGAAGGAAAGCTCATCGGTTCTGGCTCTCCGAGGATAGAAAACTATACAAATGCTCTTTCTCTGGTCCTTACTTGCTTTGTGTACACCCTGAAGCATCGGAGTCACTTTTGGAGGAGCTGCACGAAGGGATTTGTGGAAGTCATACAAGAGGAAGATCCTTGTCTCATAGGGTTCTTACCCAAGGATATTGGTGGCCAAACATGCAAAAAGAGGCGCAAGAATATGTCAAGAAATGCGATCAATGTCAGAGGTTTGCGCCTAATATTCACCAGCCTGGAGGGGTTCTCAACCCTCTTTCTAGTCCGTGGCCTTTTGCTCAATGGGGCCTAGACATTGTGGGACCTTTCCCTAAAGCAGTGGGAAATAAAAAATTTCTCCTTGTTTGCACTGATTATTTCACTAAGTGGGTAGAAGCTGAGCCTTTAGCTAATATCAGGGATGTGGATGTTAAAAGGTTCATTTAGAAGAATATTGTTACACGATTCGGGGTTCCTAATGTGCTCATCTCAGATAATGGTCTTCAATTTGACAGCAAAACTTTCAGGAAGTACTGTTCCGACCTGGGTATAAAGAACAGATATTCCACTCCAGCCTATCTGCAGGGAAATGGACAAGCCGAGGCTGTTAACAAGGTCATCGTGAACGGACTTAAAAAGAGGTTGGATGACGCTAAAGGAAGATGGGTTGAGGAGTTGCCACACGTCCTTTGGACATATAGGACAACACCTCGAAAGTCCACTGGAGAAACCCCCTTCTTAATGACATATGGGGCTGAAGCTATAATCCCTCTGGAGAACGGTTTCCCCACTATGAGGTCTAGCGCATTCACCTCAGATGGAAATAACGAATTGTTAAAAAAGAATTTGGATCTGATTGAAGAATGACGTGAAGACGCTAGGGTGCAGTTAGCCTATTATCAACACAAGCTCAAGCAAGGCTACGATATGAATGTGAAGCTAAGGCCATTGGCCCCAGGAGACTTGGTGTTAAGGAAAGTTGTTGGGAATACTAAAAACCCAGCTTGGGGGAAATTGGGACCTAACTGGGAAGGATCATATCGCATTACGTCAGTTGCAGGAGTAGGTGCGTACTACTTAGAAGATTTAGATGAAAGAACTGTACTTCATCCTTGGAATGTAAATAACCTGAAAAGGTATTACTATTGATAAGAAATGTTACACTATGTTTTTTGCTTCCATTCATCTTAATTGTGTGTTGAGAGTGATATGACATCTGTTGAAATATTAAACAGAAACTAAGTTATGTCAGGTCATCGGACCACAAACTTAGTGAAAATTAATATCCTATGACATCTGTTGAAATATTAAACAAAAACTAAGTTATGTCAGGTCCTCGAACCACAAACTTAGTGGAAATTAATATCCTATGACATCTGTTGAAATATTAAACAGAAACTAAGTTATGTCAGGTCCTCGCACCACAAACTTAGTGGAAATTAATATCCTATGACATCTGTTGAAATATTAAACAGAAACTAAGTTATGTCAGGTCCTCGGACCACAAACTTAGGGGAAATTAATATCCTATGACATCTGTTGAAATATTAAACAGAAACTAAGTTATGTCAGGTCCTCGGACCATAAACTTAGGGGAAATTAATATCCTATGACATCTGTTGAAATATTAAACAGAAACTAAGTTATGTCATGTCCTCGGACCACAAACTTAGTGGAAATTAATATCTTATGGCATTTTTGAAGTATTAAATAGAGGCTGATTTGTACTAGGTCCAAATACCGTAAGCTTGCTGGAAATTAATATTCCAGAACATCTCTTGGAATATAAAAGAGAAAAATCCTTTGTATCAAGTCCTCGGACCATAATCATTGTAAAAACAGTCATTCTTACCATATCAAGGGATACATTTAATAAAGTATAAGTTGTATTAAAACCTTTAGAACATGATCCTTAATGGAAATTGTTGCTTTTTAAGCCAAGTTTTGGCTTATTTTATAAGTCATAGGTCAACCTCATAAATATCAATTAAATGTCAGTGTATTTCAATGTATTGACGTTTTGCTTATTACGTAAGTATTGAGATATTCCCTGGATGTTGTAAGGCTTATTAAAGAGTTTAGTAAAAAAAGAAAGAAATATATTTTTTAATGAGATTTGATGATATGTTTTATCAATGTATATTACTCTTTAATGTCCTATGTGGAAGAAAGGATAAGAAATATGATAAAATGAATACCATACATTTAAGTAAAACAATAGTACTGACAAATATTATTAGGACCAAAGAATAATGCCTCATATATTATCAAAATTTGTCCTTCAATGCAAAATAAATAAATAAAGTTACAATCATTATAAATATCATAAGACTAGTACAAAAATTAAGGTTTCAATTTGATTTGAAACTTGGACTTGTGAGCCTGGTCAGCCACTTCAGGAGGGGTCTCTTTCTCCTTACCCTTAAGAGATTCCTGCGCAGGTAAAGTGACTAGGGCTAATTGCTTCTCAAAGTCTTGAGAAGCTGTCCCTGGCTGAGGAGCCTCGGTCATTTTATCCGAGGAGGGTCCCTTATTGATCTACCCTGTTCTTGCTGACCAGTGGAAGGAGGATGCTGAAGAAGGGCTTCCTTGACCGGTTGAGGAGCAAGAGGGGCTATCTCTGTCTGGTTGAGGATCCGCAAGGCTGGAGGAAAGATGATTCTTTCAGGTTTCCTCAGCTCAGAAGAAGCTTCAATCCTAACTTGATTGAGAGCTTCTTCCCAAGTCTGAGCGCAGTAAGCCCGGCACACCGTGGGGACCTCTGCTTGAAGAGCATCCTCGGTCTCAGCTACGCCAATGTTGTAACCGTGCTGCTCAGCCTCATCCCTTTCCTTCTCGGCTTTAACCTTGTCCTCCTTAGCCTGCATTTTGGCTTTTTCAGCATGATCCTTAAGTTTATTAGCCTCCTCTAGCTGCTACTTCAAAGCTGCCACTTGTTCCTTGGACGCAACCAACTGTTCCTTAGCCTCCTTTGTTAGCTTCCTTTGGTTCTCGGCTTGCGTCTCAGCACCCTTTAAGGCAGCATCTGCGCTCTTCTTAGCCTGCTCCTCAGCCTTTAGCTTCTGTCTGAGGTTAGAATTGCTGTTTTCAGCAATGGTTAGTATCTGCACAGCAGTACCCCTTCGTTTTCTCTCTTCATCCAGCTGCTGTGAGACGGAGACGGAGTGGTACATCTCCTCCATTTTGAAAGTGCTTTGAATAGCCTTTTAAAAAGAAAAGGGAATAAGGGTTATATCAAATAATAAAAAAAAGAAAATTTGTGAGAGGATAAATACATACCATACTAAAAAATCGTTTAGTTTGAAGGAAGACTTCATTCTTCCTCAGTCCTCGTAACTCCACCATATCCTTGGGGAGTAAGAGGGTTTCCTCCAGTACTGAAGCAACGTGGCAACCTATGCCCCCGTTGTAGTCTCTGATTGACGCGTCATCAGTTAGGGGCTCACCACCAAGCATGGGAACTGGGAGCCATGCTTGGGGTTCGGGTAGTTGAACATTGCCCCTTTTGTGATCCTCGGCTGGGGGCATGACTGGTTCTCTGTTACTTAGTTGGCCTGTGGGTCTCTTCTTCAATGGAAGAATGAGGTCTTCCAGTTTCCATTGCCTCCTTGCCCTTGGGTTCCCTTCTCCTCTTAGGGTCAGCTTGTTCAGTCCTGGAAGGTGGAGGTGGCTGAGGAGCACGAGGAGGAGACCTAGGCGGGGGAGGAGGAAGTTTGGGTTGAACAGGCTTCCCAGCTTCCCCCCTTCCTGGCTGGCTCTCCAGCAACTCTTGAAGGCTGCGTTGGGGTTTCCTCTGAATACCCATGTCTTCAGGCACGTTTAGTGATGGAGAAGATTGATTAAAAACTTTGTAGTCGTCGGTGGGCAAGGTGAGGTCCACAAAACCCTCTTCCTTTTGTTCTACTTCCTCTTCCTCCTCTACTTGGAAAACAGGGGGGGAAGATGCTGCTCCTGCTGTAAGAGTGGCAACAGGTAGAGGTTTTGTGAGGGGTGGGTATCTTGGGAGAGGAATGCCTTGTGGGACTATGAACCCTTCGTAAGCAACACTGATCCTATGGAGCCGAGGATCCCTGGCCTTTATCACGCACGACGGAGCTTGGAATGCTCGCGATATGGGATTATAGCCGAGGATGAGGTGCGCCGCCCTTAGCTGACCGTCTGACTCGTTGACGTAAATCTCAGCTTGAAGAACCCTGTCCAAGCTCGCTTTGTTAACTAAGCGGAGTGAAGGCGTACTAGCTCGGGGATCTGCAATGTCAGTAAAAACAAGGATGACTCATTTCAGTAATGGCAAACAGCAATGGGAATACTAAAATTGTGTAAAGTTAAATGTTAAAACTAAACAGTTAGTTTCCCACCTGGTTCACCCTCTTTAACTGGGCAAGGTAAGCCATCGTGCCATCGCCCAGAGAAGATTAAAAAATCCTCCTTTAGTCCCTTGTTAGATACAGGGAGGCACTGAATCAACCTAACCTCGGAGTGCTTGGATTTTAAATAATATCCCTGCCCTTTCAGATGTTGTAGGTTGTAAATCCAATTTATATCATGGTATGTGAGGTTTAGGTTCATCCTCTCGTTCAAGGCTTCTATACTCCCTAACACCCTAAACATATTCGGTGCGCATTGTGTAGGAGACAGCCTAAAGTACCTAAGGTAATTCCTAGTAAGGGTACCCATAGGAATGGTCATACCTCCTTCTATGAAAGCAATCATAGGGATGATCACCTCGTTCGTTTTCCTTTCATCAAACCACTCACCTTGTGCCCCGTATCTAACGCCCACATATGGGGGAATGTTGTATTTAGACCTAAAACTCCTCATTCCCTCCTCGGTGTCTACTAAATCCTTAAATCTACCCATTTTCTAAGAAGTTCTATAAGGGAAATTTTGCAAAAAGAAAGGAATAAAAATTGAAGATAGTTCAGGAAGACTTACAGGTGTGTGAAATGGTCCTTGGACAAGATTTTGGTATTTGTAGACGCGCAGAGGAGTGAGAGAAAGAAAGGAAATATCAGGTTCAGAATACGGGTTCTAGAATAGCGCAATCGTTTAAGGTGAAAAGAAATCGATTTGAAAGATTATTTATAGTGATGCAGAAATAATGAGCGGGAGTTCGCCCGCTCATATTCCAAGAAAGCCTATCCACCGTCAGATTCTCATCCAACCATTGAACGTGGGAGACAAGGGAGTTGCCAAAATTAAATGAAGGCACACCCCGGCTACTGAAGCGTCAGGGGCGAGCCACAGGAGGGTAGACACGTATTGTTATGATTTGACTTAACGAAGCAGAGCCATAAGGGGAACAAGCCGAGGATATCAAAATCCTCATTTTCTCCCGAGGAGTTAAAAAGCAAGATTTTGAGTGGCTATTGTGGGGGCCAATTGATCCCATAGGTACTGTTCGTGTGGGAAAGGATTGGGCCTATGGCCCAATATCCAGTCCGAGGATAAGAGAGTATCCGAGGACGATCAACAAAAGAAGAAATGAAAATTGTTTTATAGGAAGAGGTAAAGAATATTTATGAAGGACTTAACCATGTCCGACGATAAAGACCACCTCGGAACCTCTGTCCGAGGTGATCAGGAACCTTCTCAATCCCTTAATGTAGCATATTGGAAGAGCTTTGCAACAAGAGGATGAGGAAATGCCAGATAAAGGATAAGCATGAGGGATAACAAATATTTGGAAGCACTGCTACCTCCGCATTAAATACTGCCCAGCTAACCCTCTGGCCGTATTAATGTGGAGGTGATGCCTGAACAGTAAACAAGTAGCCTTACAGCTAAGAGTAGAAGATTCAAGGAAGGGCGAACGGGGACAGAAAAACTCCCAACATCTGACTCACACGTGGATGGAGAAAAGGGTACAAAAACCATAGTATATAACACGAAAAGGGATTAGAAAAGGGGGGACGGAGAAAGAAAGAAAACACAGAAAAGAAAAGAGAGCAAAAGGTTGAAGAAATACAACAGTAAAAAGGAAGAATTCTTCATTGTTGATCATATTGTTAAATCACGCCCGAGGATGTTTTTTGCATGTGTGCACGTGTAACTCTTTCCATTTAATGCTATCTACCAATATCTTTACCCTAGATTTAGACTAGCTTTTTCTCCCACTCTCTACAAATTTATTATTCGGGCTTTTTGGGCCTGGGTCCATTCCTGTTCTGGGTTCAAGTCAAAACTGGTCCTTACATTTCTAATATCTAGTTTTTAAAACTTTTCATTATAATTATCGAATTAAAAAAAGTAAAGAAAAAAGAATAGCTTAGTTTCTCTCAATATAAATGCTCAATAAAGAATACCTTAGCTTAAGGAGAAATCAAAGATTTTTAAACATATATATTAATTGTAGGGGAAGGAAAGGAGAAGGAAAGCATTTTGGTTTCTAACATTTACACTAAATATCAATTTAGTTCCTAACATATTAAATGTGTTAGTTTAGTCTTTTTAACCTTTTGATATCATGTCAAAATGGACCATACCATTAAGTGATAAATGGAAAATGTTAGCATGACTAATGGTGATATTAAAATATTATTTTTTATGCCAATAAGATGCCATGAGGGCTCCATTTACTTTAGCAAGCAAAGTACTGCTACAAGTATTATAGGTTTTACCATATTGAGTTTAGAAACTGAAGTATCATCAATTACAAAGAGATAATTAAAAATTTGAAATATTCATTTATGAGGCAATTGAAGTCCACTAATCAAATTCATTGTTATATCAATTTATAAATATTATGTAGTAAAATTTGTAGTGCTTATAATATTTTCCTAGGGAAAAAATGAGGAGTAGAATGAAAATGAAAGGTTGGAATTTTTAAAATTTTTGCTCTAGAAATGAGAATTTGAAAAACGCATTCTAGACCAAATGAAAATTTTAAATTCTCAATTGTCCAACCAAGCACCTTAATATTTTTTTCAAAATGCATTTTTATGTCTAGAAATCCATGAAAATGCATTAGTTAATGGTTACCAAAACACAGCAAACCTGTACGGCGCACATGATGAAAATAGAGAGACTGGAGTGTGTTAGTTGGGCCCAAAAGAATAATCATAGGATTGGTCTTACAGGCGTAGGCTCAAGTTCTATTTGCTTAAGACTGAAAATAAATTTGGTAAGGATTGGTCCCAGGGGAACTAATTCATGGATTCTCCAAAGTGGGCCGAATTGGCTCAGAATTTTTTATCCCCACAAAATAGCCTGATACAAAAGCGGTTGGTCAGTTTCACAGCTTATTTTAAAAATTCACTTTTCACTTCACCTCTTGTATAATTGCAGACAAAAATTACATAAAAAAAAAAAAAAAATTACGTGTGAATTCCAGTTAACTTGAAAAAAATCTCTAAAAAAAATTACGTTAACTATAAAGAAAACTCCACGAAGGGTCTGAATAGAGCAGCTAGAGTTAATAATATTAACTAATGATTATCCAGCACCCTTTTTTTTTTCTTTTTTTTTTTGAAGATTCCACCATGATCTCCACTTTGTTGCTGATCATTTCTTGATTTTTTTATTATTAATAATAATATTTTTATTGTTTTGCAAAACATACTATTGACTTTTTTATTAATAAATTTCCTAGGAATTGAACGGTTTACGATTACCCCTCTTTTGTTTCACAATTTTAATTAACTAGTCGCTAACCCGTGCGATGCACGGGAAAACTAGTGTATAAAGATGTAAGCTATTCTTTTTCTCTTCCTCTTTGCTTGTACATTAGGATTTCAGTTTTATAGCTTCCTATCCTTGATATGAAATATTAATCTTGATATGAAACATTAATTTACATAATAAAAAATAAAAATAAAACATAAGTTTAAAATAAAATGAAGAATTAAATCTTTAACATTCTCAATTATCCATAAAATGTATGAAACACAAATTTGAAGAACTACTTAATCAATATTTAAAATAAATTGAAAGACAACTTTAAAGCGTTTTTTGTATTTTCTTCCTTTGTTGCTTCTTAGTAGTCACTGAATATGTCCTTTGGTTTTCCTTGAGTACAGATGTTAGTGTGAGTTGCACATTGCTTTTGAATTCTATACCTGATAAGAGAAATGACATATATAATGTTAATATCATATTAGTTATTGTGTATTTTAATATAAAAAGTAAACATTTTCATTTTGTGTACCTTGGGATTGGGAAGCATGCCTTTTTGTTGCAATTGTCACACCATAAAAATTCATCTCTTGATTTTACCTTTTTACAACATACTTCGCAACAAATAAAATACCAACCAGAATTATCTATCTTAATGTTTATAATCTTTCCCTAACAGGTAAAGATAGTTTCCTAGAAATTGAAATTGATATCAATCAATTCATAATTTTATAGTTAAATTTTGTAAAAGCAGGTCTATATTACATAAAGCAATGTTAAGCACACAATGTTATTGTTTAAGGTTTTCTTTTTTCTTACCTCATTACCAGAGTCCCACATAACTTTTGTTATTTCACTTATGGTTCTTCTGTTGATGTTCGTCTCTTCTTGGATTGTCACTTGTGGTTTGAATTGCTTTGGCATTTGTACTATTGTAGGCAATAAGTTATGCTCTCCTGCAATGCACGAGATTCATTAAAGAAAAAACAATTATCTATATATAAACTTATATCTGTGGTACAATAATGAATATATTGATGTATATATGACATTGTACAATCAGCATTGAGCTTGAAATGTCGTGGCCCTTTCTTTCTTCCAATGTAAACGCACTGCATCTCAAGGCTGGCAGAGCCAATTAAATTGACCTTATTAAACACTTTCGTACCATCACAAAAAGGCCATTCATGCATAAAATGTAATGGTCGACGTTGAAACTGAAAAGATGAACTGGAGAATTGAGATTGTTAATTTCAGGCCCATCAGTGGACCCTCCTATCACATGTAATTGTTGGACACTTCTTAAGCAAGGAGGGTATGGACAATGCACAAAACACATGACATTACAACTTCAATATTTATAGATTCAATTTATTTATAGAGGATCCATTGTCTCTTGAAGACTTGAAGTGCTAGCTAGAAGTTAGGTTAGCTACCTCTCATTTTATTCTAAGATTTTCGTAGGCCATTTACGGCATGCAACAAAGGGCTCATGCAACTGCAGCAGGATTTGAAACACATTGAATTTAGATCAAATATTCATACTTATAAAAGTAGAATAATAACGATCTGTCAGCCATCAATATCACAAAGTTTGTGCTGGATATTTGGTTAGATTTCCCAGCAAATAGAAATGAAAGACAATATGATTAAAACAGGGCATTCCCATCACAATTAGAAACCTAAAATAAACTTAAAATATCAGGTAAACAATACCCAATTGTGCATAAATTACAATAAGAATTCAGACATTGGTAGCCATACATGAACCCAGATAAGAATTCACAAAATTAAATCCAATAACCCAATTATTGGAAGCACCTGTCCGAAGCTACACGCCGTAGTTATAATGATATCACGAATGTGCAAAGACTAAATTACCAGAGCCAACCAGGTATATTATATGTAAAACGGTACTTGTGTTCTAATATTTTCATACCCTAACACTATTTACTACTAATATTTTATATGGCAAATACTTTTGATACAAAATAAACTTCAAAATCCAAATAGAGCCACAATATTGCATATACAGTTTAGATTAAACTTAATAAACCAATAATGATATAAAAAAGACTCCCACAGATAGACACAGTCTACTCCAACCCTGCCCTAAACCAAAAATCTACAGGGAATTCAGTAATCAAATAGAAAATAACAACCTGAATCTGAGTTTCCAGTCAGTTATACAACTTCTTAATTGGAGGCTTACATAATAATTCAACCAAAATACTTCGTATTTCAAACAATATATTATAGGAATTAAGAAACTCCAACCAAGGCTACTAATAATAACAAAAAAAATAAAGAAAAGTACAAATCTCCAACCAAATAGAAAAAGGAATTAAAATACAAAATAAGAAAATGTGAGAACCTGAGAGGAGGAGGATATAGTAAATGTATACTCATGGATTGTCACACCATCTCAACCATCATGGGGCAGCATTGAAGTTTTATAGGTCAAAACACATATTGAGTAACCCCTTCCTGAAATTTGATATATATTAGAACCACACGCAAAGCCAAACTACAGGTTTACAAATATCCTCATACTCAACTGCTTTAAATTTCAAGTTCACAAATAATAATAAAAATTTCCAACCAAATTCAAAATTATAAACTACAAAATACAATGAACTCTAGAATACAAATCAAATTAAGAATTAATTATAAAGCAAGAAATAAAAATTTCATCAACACATTTTTAATTCCCTATTTCTATATAATGAAGAGGCAAAAAGCTGGCATTTTAGGTAGCCAAATAATTATTCAACCAAATAGACGATTAAGCTAAGGTAAATCAGATATGCTAAAAAAACCTAAATAGCAAATAAAGTAGAACTTGAAGATAGAGCAAAACCTATAGGATTGTTGTCAGATTTTGAGGGTTAGGAGGCTCTTCAATACTATCTCCACTAAAAAACCCATTCATATCCACTATTTTCTTACAAAACCTGTAGAATTTGATTTTCTATTAGTGTTTCCCTGACTTCAACAAAAAAGAATAGAGAGGAAAAAAGGGTTAGGAATTGAAATCCCTAAATTGACAGAAAACGTAATTGAAGATAGTAGGAAAAGAGATTAGTCATAGATTAATTGTGAAATACCCAAAGAGAATGATCTGATATGGTGGCCGGGTCGGAGATTAAAAACGTTGGCACCCATGGTCGAGCTTAGGTCTGCGTTTGAGAGAGGAACAACCATGGTCGTGCTTGGGTCAGCGTTTGAGAGAGGATAGATAACAATCTTTTGCTTGATTTGTTGTTTCTTCATTGATTCTTTAGTCTTCTAGCAAAACAGGTTTGTTTAAGGAGTTTTAATGGGTTTGCTTTGGGGGAAGAAAGAGAGGTTTTTTAATTAGGTTTGTTTTAGGAGTTTTATCGGGTTTGCTTTTGGGGAAGAAAGATAGGTTTTTTAATTAGTTCTCATATTGTGTCCTGATCAACTTGAAGCTACGGCCCACTATTAGATAATTAATTAATAGTTTATTAATTATTTTTTATTAAAAAAAATATAAATAAAAAATGCTGATGTGGAAAATTGTGAAGACAGGAAAAGCTTCGGTTTTATATATATATATATATATATATATATATATATATATAGATTATTTCTTTATATTTTAATTATAACTTTTTTTTAATTATTTTAGGTGTTTGAGAGCAAAATTTATTTTTTAACGGTAGCGGTTTGTTTGGGAATAGCTTATTTATCTTGTTAGGGCATATGTGAATCATGTTAGAAACATATGTTAATATAGAATTGGCTAATCCTTTGACAAAACGCACTTTATTTATAATTGGATAGATCTATGATGTGTTTAATACTTCAAGAAACAAGTTTAAAGTCCAAGTATTAAAGGCATGCAAGTCTGTCTAAAAATCAAGTGAAAAATTGCTAGATTTTAAATCTAGACAGCTAGCTCGACAAATAGAATCTATCGAGGTTTAACAGGCAGCTTTTGCCTGATACTTTACAGCTACTCGATAGATAACCTATCTATCGAGATTTACAGAAATCAGTTTTTTAGATTTGATTTCACACCAATCTGTGTATACATGTTTAGGCTTTCTTTTCTCACAATCCTAAACATATATAAAGATTATTTTAAAGGCCGTCATAGCTAATGCAAGTGAGTGTAGCTTGATGCAAAGGTTTTTCGCAAGCATATTGTGACCGGAGACATATGCTCTAGTTCATCTTTCTCTTCAAGAAATTGCTACATTTGTACACCGAAGGGTTTTGTAACCAAGGAGTTTCGTGATCTTCATCGTGTTGATGAACTGAAGAACTTTGCAGCCAAAATCCTTCTCAAGTTGGTGGTTAGTCATGTACTTTGATCCGTACATCGATTGGTTAGTCATATACTAGGAGCTGTGCATTGAAAATGAGAGATTATCATTGCAGAATAAATCCAATTAGGTATTGGGGTAAGGATTCAACTGTAGATTGATATAAGGTATTGAGATTCCTTTACTTGTAACCGCTTGTTGTGATAATAGTGGATTATCGGGAGTTGTAACCTTAAAATCACCCGGTGGGGTTTTTGCCTTGGAGGTTTTTCTAATTCGTAAACAAATCACCGTGTCAACTTTATTTTTCTCTGTATATTAACTTAGTTGGTGATTTGTTTGTACTACCACACGTATTGCATGTTAATTAACTTAATTAATTTACTTGGATAATTAATTGGTTAATTTATCATAAGGGATTAATACATTTTTGCCCTATCATAGTTGAAATTGAAAACCTTTTACTAAAAGTGTAAAAAAAAAATATTAAAAACTAGCTAAATAGTAGAATGAGACCCATAAATAATAACAAAAATAATCTAAAAACTTAAATAAGCTGAACTTTTCATTACATCCTAAACAAAATCTTAATCTTAACCCGTGAGTGCAATTACACAATACTCTCTATTGATTCCATGCGCTTGCAATCTTTCTCCTACGACCAATAACATTAAATATTGATAATAATAAAGAGATTAAATTCATTAAAGATGTGGTTTATAAGTCCCTATTTCCACCCTCCAATAAAACATTGACCTGTCAAAATTGTACCCTACAGAGATTAAATTCTATAAGCACTTGGTGTAAACCTTTTGGTTTCTTAAATAAGTTAAAAATTGATATATGTGTAAATTATGAGTTTTTCGCAGTAGTTTGCAGTATTGATAATATGACTATTATACAATAATTTTAAAATAAAAAATCTTAAAACAATTTGTAAGATTTTATATATTTATATGTTTTTTTTTATATATCAAGTTTCGTGTTATTAAATTTTATATAATTTAAATTTCTTAATATCCTTTCTTAAAAAAAAAAAAAAACGCTATTTATACCCATCGGCCCATCATTACCAAATTCTTGCTTTATACATAACACAAAATCTATTCTTTCTCCTCAACAACTCTGTGGGCCCATGCCACCCAATAGGAACTTAGAAATCATTGTCACTCAAGGGCATCCCACGAGCTCATGTCCTTCTACCGGCAGCTTTGTCCACACGTTGTCGGATAGTGGTTCGCATTTACTGGCCTTTAGAAGTCTTCCACTTGGCAGTGGTCTTATTTATTTATTTATTTGTGCAAGTTGGTTTATGTAAGTCCAAAAGAACTTTTGCTCCTGAATAATAATTTTAAAAAAAGTAAAATATTAATAGATGACTTCAAGATATTGGTGTAGGATATATTTTTAAAAGCTTTTTATAAGAAAAAAATTAATTAATTTTTTTAATAATTTTTTATATTTCCTATTAAAGTAATGTTTAAAATTTTTAAAAATAATTTATTAACAATTGTTTTAAGTACACCTATTAACATAACTCATAAAATAAAAAAGTACAAAAACAAAGAACTTTTTGGGGTGCCCAAGCACATGACCATCGAGGCCTTAAGTGGGAAAAGCGTAATTGAATCATGAAATCTACATTGAAACAAAGGAAAGAAAAAATTGGAAGAATGCAAAGAAACTTGTCCTTTCCTTTATTTTGTTGATAACAGAGGAAAAACGAAGGCAGACTCTTGACTTTGTGAATTAAGCTCAAAAAATTTATTCTCATAAAGAAGGCTTTTATTTTTGGTAAAATACATTTAATACTTAGGTTTGAGCTAGTGCAAGCAGTTCAATTTTTTTTTAAATTGACAAATTTGGTCTTTAAATTATTACTTATTTATCCTTTTCTTCTCACCCTAATTAGGAACCAAGTTGTATGATTAGTTTTGAAAACTCTTGGATTTGACTAGTATTAGCTCAAACATTAGGAGTTAACTCTATTTTACCTCTTAATTATTTATTTATTTTAGACAAACAAAGGAAAGATAAGCATATTAGAGAATAGATAATAGAGTTGGACCCTACACCCTTGGCATGCATAGCTAACTATTAGGAAAAAGTATTTCATATTAAATAATATCACATTATTCGTATCAAAATTCAATAAAGAAGAAACACGTGTACAAAAATAATTACTCATTAACATATGTCCTTTATTTGTCAATTAAGTAGTTATTTTTTGTAGACATATTTTTTACTTAATTATTAGATTTTGATACCGCTAATGTAGTATTATTTGATATTCTTCTCGACTATTAAACCAGATTGAGGAAATTCTTTCCTTCTTTCAAGCCCAAATATTATTGTTACCTGATGTATTTGTTTAATCCTTTTTGTTCAATAAAAGTAATCTCTTCACTCAGGTGGTTCAGAATAATTACAACAAAATAAAAGGTAATATTTTAATGATTCTATAAATACATATATCAAACAAAAAAAAAAATGGCTAATCTAACATACAAAGAATATCATTGATTATTTTTTTTTTAGAGACAACAACAATAAAAATCCTTGCAGTGGCTCAAGTGATGATGGGGTGAGTAGAATAAAATAAACACACGAAAGATAAAATTCCAAATGCATATTATTTCTAGTTTTTACTACGTTTTTGTGAAGTCGAAATGAGAGTGAGATTCAAAGCTACTTCGCTCATTCCCAGAGAATATTTGATCTCAGACTCAGACTTTAGTCACTTTACTATTTGTCCTTAAACAATGAATGAGGAAAGTCAATCAGTCATCCGCCTCCACATTCCCTCCCAGGGTTGGGAATCCCAAGGGACCTATCGGACCCACATCCCTGTGACTCCGTCAGTGCAGAAGAATTTCTCAATCAAGACAAGAAGAGTTGTTCGCAGTATAGTTTTTGGCATCACTTCAAGTCTTCAATCTTTTATTTTATTTATTTTTAAAGAAGAAATTCACCTTTTCTTTTGTTGGTGACATTACTTCAATCTAAATATTAGTTATTGATACTTAGAGCAATAATCAAATGGTCTAGTTATTATAGGTTGCTAGTAACAGTGTTTAAATATTGTTGTTTAGTTTTTAGTGTTTTAAAAATATGTGTTTGAGTATTATAAAAATCTGTATCAAAAGTATTAGTATTATTTTAATAATAAATACTGTTGTTTAAATAACAGTGCCAAACAACCTGTATTATCACAACCCAAAACATATTATACAATAAGTCACATTAACTCCCAAAAAAAAAAAAAAAAAAAAAGTCCCAAATGTGTTGGGTCATGATTGAGTCAAACCTCCATAGAGTGTTTTATCATTTAAGCCTTAAAAAAAGGAAATTAAAGTACTTGTCATCATTAATTATTCTTATTATGTCTCTAAGGCGGCATGCCAATGGACACAAAGCATACGAATCACTATAAAGATCTAAATATATAATCATAAAAATATGATGCTTTCTTAGATGCAGATACTGTCCATATACATACATACTTGTTGATCCCCCTATACTGCATAAAGATATACATTTTTCATCATAGGTTATTACACCAATTGATACCTGTTGAAAAAACTTGAACAAAAGAAGATCTACATATCGAAAGAGTAAGTAAATCTACAGCACTCTCTTAGATTAATCACTAGCATCTATTTAAAGACAATATCAAAATGAGAAGATAATTTAACATACCTCATAAAAGAATGAGAGCAAAAGGAAGAGAAAAACGTTAGTGGTGGGTACATATGTGCTATGGAGAGTGACAACACCTCTTCCAATGGCTGTTGTGGTGGCCGGCAATGATGACGGTGTTACCCGCAGCAGCCAAATTACCATAGATCCAACTTGCCTAGCTCTGAATAGTGATTATGACGACGACTTTGTCTTGGCCTCTGTCTGGTATTTAGTTACCTACATATATACGGTCTAAGTGGAGCTTGTACCTATGGAGGAAATTGTTATTATGTAATTTATATAGAATGCCATGCTTGGTTTTTGTTGGTTTGTTAAGTAAATCATGAACTAGCTAGTGTTTGAGCTGTGTGAGATTTTGCAGCCTTTTCTTTCTGTATTGTATTGTGTAAAAATGTTGTAATTCAGTGTTTTATTGAATCAGTTTTGTTTGGTACATGTGTTAAAACTAGTTGATTATATACTATGAGCTGATCTGTCGGCCAAATCATTATCCAAATTCCAGTTGTGAATATTTTGAAAGGTTTTATCTTATCCTAGCCGTGATATTGTGCACAAGTGAAAAATAAAGAGAAAGAAAGACACATTACACGTGCGCACACGCACATGCACACACACGAGGGAGAGGGATGACAAGTGAGGTGATGGAGTTGGATCATGGCTACCTAGTCCGAAGGGGAGCTATATGTTATATTAATTACTCAATTGGAGGCTCTCTAAAGTATTATCTCCTCGACAGGTGATATCAAAACTTCTATATCCAAACAATTGATATACGCTATGTGGCGAAGGTGGCATTTGACGTTCAAGTTCCCTTCCACAACGAGGACAGAGCAAGCCTAAAGAGGCCACGCAAAAAAAAAAAAAAAAAAAAAAAAAAAAAAAAAAAAAAAATCTTGAAAAAAAACCCATGAAATAAATATTATCAATGGTGCTAGATCACAGTAAAATACACGGTTCCAACGAACAGGCATGTGCTAGCCGGTTTCCATGGATAAGCGTGTTAGGTTGACACGTGGTTTCCATATATGGCATATGAGAGGTTCATGGATGATGTGTTGGTGATGAAAAAAACCTATAAAGGCAAGAGAAAACTTGTTAAATATACACGTGTGAGTAAAATCTCACATCTTAATTAATAATAACAACAGAGAGTGATTAAAATAATATAGTTGGACTCAAACTTGTAAGCCCAACCATATTATTTTCTCGATATAAAATATTCTACTAGTCTTAATGATATGGTTTCAACATTGATGAAATAAAGGTGAAACAACTAGGAAAATAGCAGGAAAATTCAGTTCCCGACATTTTAAAAAGATATGGGTCCATGAACTTTGAACGATGCACTCTCGACCTTAATTTTAAGTTCTCATTCAACTTTCAACCTTTTCAGAATGGTGCTCACCGTGCTATACTTTCCCTCTTATTTTCTTTTTTTATTTCAATTTTTTGCTTTTTGAGAAGATTATTTTATACTTATCAATTAGGACAGAGAGTATCTAAAGAAAGGGACCCATGAATGATAATACCCACAACTTCTCTTAATGGGTCCTATAAACGAGGAAAACGACAAAATCTGCGTCTATATATATATATATATATATATATATATATATATGTATTAATATATGTGCCAATGTAACAATAATACTCACTCAACATCAAGCTTTCCAAACTAGCTACTGAGTACTAACAACTAGAATGGAACCCATTCAGCCATTTTCATACTTTCTGGTTTCGCGTCCTTCCAACCCTTCTACTTTGGCAAATCCTCCTCCTCTAAACGAGTAACAAAGCCCTAAAATTATACACTTTTTTTTTTTTTTTTTCGTGTTGAATATTTGATACAATTTCATTCTTTTTGTAATGTGCAGGGAAGAACAAGTGCTTTCGGGTGTCAAACTCGCTGTGGCAATAATTAGCCTCCTGATTCTCACTGTTACCCTCATTGTTGCCCTGCGCAGTTGTAAGAATAATTCCAGAAATGGAGCCCAAAGCGACGCTACCAGCAACCAAAGCACTATCCAACTTGCCCAGCTCTGAATATGACCAAAGGCTTTATCTTAAGTCTCTGTGTACGTACCGTGTATGTCTCATCAGTTGTCGCTAAATTAGTAAATTCTATGTTTACGTTCATGCATGCATGAAGTAAGCTTTGTTTCCATGCAGTATTTTACTAGGTTAGTTACGTAGGGTATCATGAACAGTCCGAGGTGTGAGGTTTGCAGCTTTGTTGTTTGTCCTGCACTGTGCTCCTTTAATTTGTTGTAATTCTATGTTTGATTGAATAAATTCTTATTTGATTAGAAGAAAGTTCATTCGGGTAAAGATCCTCAGAAGTACAAGTACTTAAACATATAGACATAGTTAACCTACATTTTCTTTTTCTTTTTCTTTTTTTATAACCGAAATTAGTAAATTAACTGGGAAAAATAAAGAAAATGAACAGAACTGGTTTTTTATTTTATTTTTTTTTCAATGCCCAAAATATAAGTATTTTCTAGTCAAGAAAACAAAATCAGTTGAATGATATATCCAAGATTTTTTTTTATAATAAATTTAATTACAAAGAGAGTGTGTGTGGAGGGATAGGCCTGAGAGCTCTTGCCCTAAATGATATCAAAGGTAGAATTGAGGACCTGGAAGTACAAGCTAACCGGTGAAGAGTTAGTAGTGCTTTTAAAATAGTTAATGCCTTTGAAATTGTGGGGTATCTAAATGGATTCTATTCTACAACTTTTGGTAGCTTATTTATATAGTATTTAAAAAAAATATTATTTTTGGTAACTTATATATTAAATATGTAAGAAAAACTAAAAATTAGCTTATTTCAAATGATGATGATAATGATGATGAAAAAGTTGAATTATTTACAAAAAAGACTTGAGACAAAAAACTTTTTTTTTTTTGCCTTTACCCAAGCAAACACTTAGAAGGGGGCATAAGTGTAATCCAATTGTTCATTTCCATTTTTAGAATCTTTTTGGATCAGAAGGAGTTATATGTAATATTTAGAAGTTTAGACTTTAAAATTTAATATTATATACTATAAAATAATTCGATCCAAGGGTGGCCATGGGCCCCATGGTCTTCTAGTTTCCATCACTATTGCTACTATTGAGTTTTTATAAGATCACAACAAAATCTCATAAAATTTTCACAAGCTGATGCGAAACTACTATAAATCAAAATAAGATAAAAGAAAAAACTAAGATTACAATCAAACCCACCACAATTCAAAATATGATTGTTGTGAAAATTTTGTAAGATTTTTTTGTTGTTGGATCACAATCTAGTTTTGTATGAATTAAGAAAATCAAAGTTTTAATCAATCACCAAAATATCAATCACACACTAGAATACAAAAATTAATGTGGGAAACCCTTTCTCTCTTTGAAGGGAAAAACCAAGAACTCCAAATAAATCCACTATTAAAAAATTAATTACAATATCTTTCTCAAGAAATCCCAAATTTATTTTCCATGTGTGGGGGCAGGGGCTCAAATTTGTACATTGGGCCTTAAGCCCTATTTGCTAATATGGGTACGTCCAAGGAGAAGTAAATGATTGGGGAAGCCCCAAAATAGAGAATCGCATAAGGAAAGGGTGGAGGGCTGAAGTCCGAGGAGGTTACCCTCCTCGGACCGGACGAATATTAGTCAAGCGAGTATCTGGGTGATTTACGTAACCTTCCAGGAGTATCCAACAATGAGGATAGACTTGAGGCACGTACGGAGAGGATAAGAACACAGAAATATCTAAGGAAAAAGCTACTACCACCGCATTAAATGCACTGTAGTAACTTTTCTAGCCGTATTTATGTGGAGAAGACCTTTGAACAGTGTAGTCTCAACCACCACCGTTCACAGAGAGCCAAGGAAGATGTTTGATAAGACATATACTCAAGTATAGGTTTAGATGACGAACAAGTGTACGATAGAGATAACCTAAAAAAGATTATATAATGTAAAAGACCTTTTGTAAGGAGGGGATCGAAAAAACTGAGTGGGAGAGACTAGAATAAGAACTACTGTAGCAATAAACGTTGAACTATCTTTCAGAAATAGTGATGTGAATAGCAATTCACCTCCTCGGATCAACATTTCACCAATATTTACGTGTGTTTTCATGTTTGGTCACACTGAAAATCTTAGCTGACCGTTGTTCAATTCGCTAAAAGCCCAGTTCTTTTACCCACTCTCTACAAATTTATTGTATTAGACTCATTGGGTTCATACCCCAACTCTTCTGGACTTGGGCTACAAACCGTGACCCTACAATTGGCGCCGTCTGTGGGAAGAACTTGTGCTTCAGTGTAATATAACGGTCATGGCAGGATCAAGACCACACCAAACCAGTCCACATCAGGCGGAATCTGTCAACATTCGTCAACAAGATGAATTCCTCAATCTTGAGCGTGAAAAGGATTTGGACAATCATCAAGAAGGCAACTTGCACATGGTTCACACTAGTGGAAGTGGTTTTCGAAGGAAAGGTCATGCAGTTCATGAGCAAGATGATGAAAAAGCCATGCAACGAGAGATTGATGATTTAAAGAGGCAACTTCATCGAGCACAACGGAAGCAATCCCCTTCCAGCTCTGATGTTTCTTCTAATGATGAAGAAGATATTATCTACAGACAACGGTCTAGAACTCCACCTAGCGAGTCTTTTTCCTGTGAGGATGAGCATCTTCACAAAAGGAAACGCAGGAGTCCATCTTGCAAGGGAGTAAGAACTGATGTTATGAAGAAAGCCTTGAACCAAATTTCTAAATCACCCTTTACACGAGGGATAGAAAAGACAAAACTTCTTAGGCATTTCCATCAGTCAACGTTCGCCATGTATAATGGTCGAACGGATCCTGTAGAGCACGTAAGTCAGTTCAAATAGAAGATGACTGTCCATTCACAAGACGAGACTTTGATGTGTAGAGTATTTCCATCCAGTTTGAGACCGATGCCGATGAGATGGTTTGATGGGCTAAGGAAAAATTCTATCAATTCCTTCAAAAAACTCAACCAATCATTCTGTTCCCAATTCATTACATGCAGTAGGGTTCCTCAACCTCTAGACTCTTTACTGTCCATGTCAATGAGGGAAGGAAAATTCGTGAAGGCATATGTTGAAAGGTACTGGGAGATGTTTAACGAGATTGATAGCGATTTTGATGAGGTTGCTATTAGAACTTTCAAGATTGGTCTCCCATCCGAGTATGGTTTAAGGAAATCTCTGATAGGTAAGCCTGTCACTAGTTTATGCCAGCTAATGGACTGAGTTGATAAGTACAAGAAGATTGAAGACGATCAACAACAAGGAAAAGGGAAAGCTAAGATTATCCCTCAGGAAAGGAGGGATTTCAGGTCGGACCGATACAATAATAACCAGTCGAAAAGGGATTATGTAGATCAATTAGGGTCTAACAATACTCAGGTCGTCGGTGCAGTGTTCTAAGAGCCAGTGCATCAAGTATTGGAGAAGATTAAAAATGAACAATTTTTTAAATGACCAAATAAGATGATGGGAAACTTCGAAAAGTGTAACCATAACCTCTATTGCCAATATCATCAGGATCATGGGCATACCACAGAGGATTGCAGAAGTTTATGGGATCATTTGGACCAACTCGTCCGAGAGGGAAAATTAAAACAGCTACTACATCATTCCAGTGGTCAGGGGAGCCAGGCGAACTTTGAGTCCTAAAGAGATACTCCTTCGAGGCCTCCCTTGGGAACTATCAATGTCATCTTTGCTGCACGAGGGAGAATAGGATCATGTCCGTCTAGGGTAATGTTTGTAGCTCGTCTATCCTCAGGAGACATCAATCAGAATCCGAAGAGGGTTAGAGTGGAATTGTCGTTAGTCATGGGTTTTTCGGATAAGGATAAGATTGGAACCATTCAACCCCACGATGATGCCTTGGTGATCACCCTCCGAATTGGGGGATATGATGTGAAGAAGGTAATGGTGGATCAAGGTAGCTTTGCTGAGATAATGTATCCCGACCTTTATAAGGGGCTGAACTTAAAAGTCGAAGACTTGACCCCCTATAGCTCCCTCTTAGTGAGTTTTAAGGGGAAGATTATCATTCCAAAGGGTCAAATCAGGTTACCTGTGCAGACTGGCTCAGAAGTAGTAGAAGTAGATTTCATTGTCGTGGATGCATATTCTCCCTACATAGCCGTTGTCGCCAGACCTTGGCTTTATACGTTGGAGACAATTTCTTCTACCCTGCACCAAAAGGTTAAATACCCGTTAGAAGGTCAGATTAAAGAAATATTGGGGGATCAGTCTATGGTAAGGCAATGCTTGGTGGCAGCCATCCAGCATAAACCCGAGGCTGAGTCCTCGGCTCATAAAGAGAAAAGCTTGTAGCAGTTAAAACCCCCGGCGTTATCCATTGATAAGCCAGTCGAGGTTGCGAAGTGTGAGGACTTGGTAAAGATTACTATAAGAGACGATCCAGAGAAGTTCTTTCAGATTGGATTCCAACTGGCTCATCACGAGAGAGAAGATTTGATAGAATTCCTTAGAATGAACATTGACATTTTTGCCTGGAATGCCTTCAAAGCCCCAGGAGTAGATTCAGAATTCATTTGTCACCATTTGAAAGTTAATTTGTTGATCCCACCTAGGAAGCAGCCCCCTCGGCGCCCATCCAAAGAACATGCTGAAGCAGTGTGAGAGGAAGTAACTAAGCTTAAGCAAGCTGGAGCTATCAAGGAAATTTTTTTATCCTGAATGATTAGCAAATACTGTAGTGGTAAAGAAGAAGAGTGGGAAGTGGCGAGTGTGCGTAGATTTCACGGACTTAAATAGAGCTTGCCCCAAAGGTCCATTCCCTATGCCCAAAATAGACCGGCTAATAGATGCCACGGTTGGCCATCCTCGCATGAATTTCTTAGATGCCTTCTAAGGTTATCATCAAATACCTCTAGCCTCAGACGATCAAGAGAAGAATGCTTTTGTTACTTCTATCGTAAACTACCATTACAAAGTAATGCCTTCCGGTTTGAAAAATGCAGGATCCATCTACCAAAGAATGATGACGAGGATGTTTGAGTCACAACTGGGGAAGAATATCGAGATCTATATTGATGATATGGTGGTGAAAAGTAAGGTGGTTTCAGAACATTTGGGAGACCTTGGAACTATTTTTGAAATTCTCCGAAAGTATAAGTTGCACCTAAATGCTTCTAAGTGCTCATTCGGTGTGGGGTCAGGAAAATTCTTAGGATATATGGTCACTCATAGAGGGATTGAAGTTAACCTCAACCAGATTAAGGCTATTAATAACTTGCAATCACCTTGGAATCCCAAGGAGGTGCAGAAACTGATCGGAGTGGCCGCCGCTTTGAATAGATTCATCTCTCGATCAGCAGACAGATGTAGACCTTTCTTTTTGTTGATCAAAAAATGGAAAGGGTTTGAGTGGAATGAAGAATGCGCCATGGCTTTCCAGCAACTTAAAGACTATCTTACTCGGCCATCGATCATGTCTAGTCCTGAGCCAAATGAAGTCCTGTTTGCCTATATTGCTATGGCCCCCTACGCTGTAAGTTTAGTACTGATACGAGTTGATTGTACTGTACATCAGTCAGTTTATTATGTGAGTAAATCATTGCATGAAGCTGAGGTGTGATATCTACCATTGGAAAAAGCTATCCTGGCAGTAGTGCTTGGCACACGTAAGCTGCCTCATTACTTCTAAGCACATATAGTCGTCGTTCTTACTCAGCTCCCGCTTAAAGCCATACTCTGAAGCGCTGATTACACAGGAAGAATAGCCAAGTGGGGTACCATTCTAGGGGCTTTTGACATCAAATACATGCCTCGTACCTCCGTAAAAGGACAAGTCCCCGCAAATTTAGTGGCTGAATTCACTGAGCCTCCAATGGAAGAGTTGAAACTGATAGAGAACATGGATGGAAAATTGGTTGGCACAATCTCCCAACATGGACTTTCGCCTTGGGAAGTATATGTTGATGGGGCATCGAATCAGAAGGGTTCAAGGATTGGATTAGTATTGATATCCCCTGAGAAAGTCATTGCTGAAAAATTTTTAAGGTTGGATTTCTAGGTTACGAACAATGAGGCCGAGTATGAAGCTTTGTTGATGGGAATAGCAATGGTTCAGAAAATGGGTGGAAAATCAGTAAAAGGTTTCTCGGACTCAAGGCTCGTCGTCGGCCAAGTAAAAGGGGAATTCGAAGTGAAAGATAAGAGAATGCAGGGATATCTGAGTCAAGTTAAGTGTCTGCAGTCAGGGTTCGATTCTTTTGACTTGCTACATATCTCCAGAAATGGTAATACACATGCTGATTCTCTAGCTATGCTTGCAACATTTTCGGCACAGAATTTGGCTCGGGTTATCCTTGTTGAGGACTTGTACAAACCCATGGAGACAAGAAGAGAGATAGCCTGAATTCATCAAAGTAAAGCAAGGCCGAGTTGGATGGACTCTATAATTCAATTCTTGAAGGAG
Organism: Quercus agrifolia; assembly: GCA_029955455.1. Classification (NCBI taxonomy): domain Eukaryota; kingdom Viridiplantae; phylum Streptophyta; class Magnoliopsida; order Fagales; family Fagaceae; genus Quercus; species Quercus agrifolia. Next base: position 2,261,653 of record JARQAD010000001.1, read on the forward strand.
GATACTCTACCTAAAGAAAGGACAGAAGCTGATAAAGTACGGAGGAAGGCCACAAGGTTCTGGTTATCCGAGAATCAGAAATTATACAAGTGTTCTTTTTCAGGACCCTATTTGTTATGTATTCACCTTGAGATGATTGAATCGCTCTTAGAAGAGTTGCATGAAAGAATTTGCGGAAGCCATATCAGTGGTAGATCCCTAGCACATAGAGCTATCACTCAAGATTATTGGTGGCCAAATATGCAGAGAGAATCTTAAGAATACGTCAAGAAGTGCAACCAGTGCCAGCGGTTTGCGCCGAGCATACATCAACCAGGAGGAGTTCTTAATCCGCTATTCAGTCTGTGACCATTTGCTCAATGGGGCTTAGACATTGTAAGACCATTCTCCAAAGCAGTGGGAAATAGGAAATATCTCCTGGTCGACATAGATTATTTTACAAAGTGAGTTGAAGCTGAACCTTTAGCCAATATCAGGGATGTGGATGTGAAAAGATTCGTTTGGAAAAACATTGTCACTCGGTTTGGGGTTCCTCATGTGCTCATCTCGGACAACGGCCTTCACTTTGACAACAAAATATTTAGAAGTTATTGTGGCGAGTTGGGGATTACGAATAGGTATTCTACCCCTGCCTATCCCCAAGGAAACAGACAAGCAGAGGCTGTTAATAAAGTCATAGTAAATGGGCTAAAGAAAAGGCTAGATGATGCAAAAGGAAAATGGGTGGAAGAATTATCACATGTTTTGTGGACGTATAGAACCACGCCTCGTAGATCTACTGGAGAGACGCCCTTCTCGATGGCTTATGGAGCTGAGGCTGTTATCCCTTTGGAAATTGGTTTCCCAACGTCAAAAACCAGTTCATTCAATCCTAGTGACAATGATGAGCAACTAAAAAAGAATTTAGACTTGATTGAAGAAAAGAGGGAAAATGCGATGGTCCAGTTGGCCTACTACCAACAAAAGCTGAAGTAAGGGTATGATTCCAATGTAAAGTTAAGACCTTTAACTCTTGGTGATCTGGTGTTACGGAAAGTTGTGGGCACTGCAAAGAATCCAGCTTGGGGAAAATTGGGACCAAATTAGGAAGGGCCCTACCGTATCACTTTAGAAGCTGGCATCGGAGCGTACTTTCTAGAAGATTTAGACGAGCATGTAGTACCGCGTCCTTGGAATGTAAACAATCTCAAGAGTTATTACTATTAATAAATATATTTGTTCGTTATATAAGAAGTATATGCTTTTTTATGTTTAATTTTCATAAGTGTTTAAACTTAAATTCAATCATGCCTGAAGTCCTCGGATCAGATGATTTGGGTTAGTTAACACTCATTCGTAACTCTCATGAGTGTTTAAACTTAAATTCAATCATGCCTGAAGGACCAGATGATTTGGGTTAGTTAACACTCATTCGCAGTTCTCATAAGTGTTTAAACTTAAATTCAATCATGCCTGAAGTCCTCTGACCAGATGATTTGGGTTAGTTAACACTCATTCGTAGCTCTCACAAGTGTTTAAACTTAAATTCAATCATGCCTGAAGTCCTCGGACTAGATGATTTGGGTTAGTTAACACTCATTTGCAATTCTCATAAATGTTTAAACTTAAATTCAATCATGCTTAAAGTCTTCGGACTAAATGATTTGAATGGGTTAGCATCACAATGCCATGTTTATAGATATTTAAATAATTTTTAAGTTGCGTTTGGATACCTTGGGCCACTTATTAGATTTGGATTAACTTGTAGTATTAACCTTGATAAGACTAAGGTAAATTGCTCAATGACTTGCCTAAATTGCAATGTTTATCAATATCCAATTAAAGTTACTTGCCTGTTTATAGGATGCGGTAGTTGATTATGTTCAAATTAAAGTGCAAAAGATCATCATACTCTGACAATGAATCTCACAACACACACTATGAAGATGTATAAAATAAAAGAAAAATGCCTTCATTGATAATAAAGAAAATATGATACATTCTTTACAAAAAAAAAACAAAACAAACAAAACAACAGAAAACAAATAAAAATAGCTAGAATCTCCTATCCTAAACTATTGTTTTGGAGATTACTGGGTCAACAGTTTGACTGAGCTGAGAGGCAGTAGTATCTGAGACTTTTTCTTTGGGGTCAGAAGAATTTTTCTTCTTATCTTGACCTTTATCCATGCCTTTAGAGTCTTCAGTCTTCTTTCCTTGGCCACCACCTTGGTTGGAGTCCTTAGGAACTTCCAAGAGAGCAGGAGGGGCTTGGTCAGCCATTGACTGCTCAGATGCTTGGGTGGCCTATTCAGGGTGAGAGGAGCTAGGACCTGGGAGTTCACGAATTTCAGGATCGTAGTAAATGCTCTCAGGTCGCCTCAAGTCAGAGCCCACAGGGACCCCAGCAGCATCAAGGGCTTTACCCCAAGAGATACCACAGTACTCCCTGCATACAGCGAAGAGTTCCTCTATGAGTCTGGCTTGAGTCTCCTCCACCCCAAACGTGTAAGCAACCTGCTTCTCATCCTCGGCTGCCTCCTTAACCAATTGGACAGCTTCCCTGGCCTTTCGAAGCTCTTCACGAAGCTCCGTCACCAGTTGCTTTTCTGTTGCCAGATTGATTTCGGTATAGTGCAACTGTTTACATAGATCTTCAGCTTGTTTCTCAGTAGTCTTAAGGTCTGCTTCAGAGCTGTCCCTCACCCTAATTGCCTCCTTCAGTTGCTCGGACAATTTTGCTTGGCTTTCTTTTAGGGCGCCCAACTCTACCTCTACCTCGGATTGAGCATCGAGCGCCGCCCTGGCCTTGCTTCAGGCATTTTAACCCAATCCTCAGTTACGTAAATTTGTTGGGTAATCTAAATGACAAAATAAAAATTTTATTTTTAGTATAAAATAAAGAGCAAAAACTTAGAGGTAACTAAATGTTTAGATAAAATTTTTTTGGGATTGAACTACTTACCATAGCCAAATCCCTCTTAAAGGATAGGAAAAGCTCATACTGACTGAAGTGCCTGTAAGCTTCCATGTCTTTTGGAAGAAGGAGGGGCTGCTCCAAAGCCTCGGCGATATGACCTACCTGCCCCTCTTGGTAATTTCTGATGGAGGTATCCCAGGCGATGGGGACACCGTCCAACTCCAGTTTAGGAGACCATGTGCGCGGTGTACGGCGCATATGAGCTGTGTGAGGATCTTCTCGGCTTTCAACAGAACTGGACCTCTTACTTCTTTGGTCCTGAGATTATCTATGTTGTTTATTTCCCTTTGGAGGGCCTATCTCGCCTTTCTCAGGATCCTCATATTGCCTCTTCCTTCTTAGCTCAGGATTTGGTTTCAGTCCAAGATTGGCAGGAAGCTGAGGAGGGGGAGGAGGAGGGTTCAATGGGGGCTTGGACTTAGTGGCTTCTGGGGGGGTAGGCGCCTTGTTCCTTCCTTTCATGAGTTCCCTCAAACTTTGGCCGAATTTTGGAGCCATCACCTCTGCTTCGTTGTCTGAGGAGTCCTCTACGTAAGTAATTATAGGAGTAGGGGTTTGAATGCACGAGTATTCGTCTGTCTCTTCCTCGGCCTCTGATATAACAATAGCCTATACTCCTTGTGTTTCTTCTTCAAATTGGAACTTATCAATTTCTTCCTCGAGTGAAGAAGAGGATGCAATTCCTTCCTGGGCTACAGCTTGTCCAAAAGGCACTTGTTGAATTGGATGGGCGGCCAAAGGAACACCCTATGGGATTGGATGAACAATTGGTGGAAGGTCGTGCGAGGCTAAAAAGCGAGGCCGAGACACGTCTATACGAGCTAGATGATAGTCGTTTGCCCTGATAGTGTTGCCGATGTTTTGAAAGGATCTCGAAAGTGGTTTGTAGTCCAAAACTAGATGGGTAGCTCGAAGTTGTCTGTCGTCATTCACAAAAATCTGGGATCTCAACAGATAATTGAGCGCAGGTACGTTGATTAAACTAAGCCGAGGGGCTACTTGTTCTTTGTCTGTTAAACAAAGGAAAACTAAACAGTTAGAAGCTTGGAGTTCAGTGTAAAAAATATATTGGCGTAAAAAAAAAATCTTTTTGATATAACAAAGCAAAGCCGAGGACAAATAACTTAAATCTAATGTTAGAGAACCTATATCTAAGGTACCCCACCTGGCTTTCCTAGCTGGGTTGGGCAAGGAAGACCATCATGCCATGGGCCTAATGCAATTAGGTAATCATCCTTTATCCCCTTGTTAGACTTGGTAAGACACGAGATGAGCTTGACAACTTCGGATCGGGATTTAAGGTAAAATCCCGCCCCTTTTTGTTTATGACCCTCGTACAGGTGAACTACGTCGAGCCAAGTTAGCCCTAATCCTAAGTGTCGGTTCAGAGCGTCAACTGACCCTAGGATCCTAAAGAGATTAGGTGCGCATTGTTGGGGGCAAAGCTTATGGTTACGTAAATAGTCTCTTGTAATCCTACCCATAGGGAGAGTCATTCCTCCCTCTATGAAGGCTATCATGGGGATTATGACTTCTCCCACCTCTCGGTCAAATGCTAATCCTTTTGGGGGACAGTATTGCAACGATATCTCTTGGGATATGTGATATTTGTCTTTGAATATTTCTATCAAAGTAGAGCTATCCACTAAATACTTAAATCTACCCATTTCGAATAAGCAGAAAAGAGAAAACTCTAGGAGTGACAACGGGGTAATGAGGAATGAGAGGCCGAGAAGGCTGTCCGAGGAAATAAAGAAAAGTCTGAAGAAGTTAGAACTTACGTGAATTAAATCAGGAAGTGATCTTTGAAATCCTTAAAAGAATTTTTGGAAATTTTTGAGGAAATAAGACGAGTGATCTGATAATCGGTATGAGTTTAAATGTGTGAGTGCGCTGGAGATTTTGAACTACGGTAAAGAAAAGAAAAGACAATTTTCTTATCAGGCTTTTTATAGGGAATTGAAAATGAGTGAGATTTATCCCGCTCAAACCTTGAAGGAAAATATTGTCCATTGGATCAAAACCTCTCCGTTGGATGCCAAAGACACAACGCCGTTCAAAGTAATTAATGACGTTTTGCGAATTTCGAAGCGTCAGAAGCAATGGTAAAATGACTAAAATCATGTTTCTGCGTGTGTAAATTTGAATATTTTTACAGTTTTAACTATAGTTATTTTGGCAAGTCAAAATTCTATTTTTTATCCTCAGGAGAAAGGAAAAAATTAAAATTTTGAGGGGCTATTGTGGGGGCAGGGGCTCAAATTTGTACATTGGGTCTTAAACCTTATTTGCTAATATGGGTATGTTTGAGGAGGAGTAAATGACTGGGGAAGCCCTAGAATAGAGAATCGCGTAAGGAAAGGGTGGAGGGCTGAAATCCGAGGAGGTTACCTTCCTCAGACCGGACGAATATCAGTCAAATGAGTATCTGGGTGACTTAGGTAACCTTCCAGGAGTATCCAACGATGAGGATAGACTTCAGGCACGTACAGATAGGATAAGAACACAGAAATATCTAAGGAAAAAGCTGCTACCACCGCATTAAATGCACTGCAGCAACTTTTCTGGCCGAATTTATGTGGAGAAGACCTCTGAACAGTGTAGTCTCAACCACCACCATTCACAGAGAGCCAGGGAAGATGCTTGATAAGACATATACTCAAGTATATGTTTAGATGATGAACAAGTGTACGATGAAGATAACCTAAAAAAGATTATATAATGTAAAAGACCCTCCATAAGGAGGGGATCGGAAAAACTGAGTGGGAGAGAATAGAATAAGAACTACTGTAGCAATAAACGTTGAACTATCTTTGAAAAATAGTGATTTGAATAGCAATTCACCTTCTCGGATCAACATTTCACCAATATTTACATGTGTTTTCATGTTTGGTCACACTGAAAATCTTAGCTGATTGTTGTTCAATTCGCTAAAAGCCCAGTTTTTTCACCCACTCCGTACAAATTTATTGTATTGGGCTCATACCCCAACTCTTCTGGGCTTGAGCTACAAACCGTGACCCTACACCATGTATATGTCTTAAGACTAAAGAAAAATATTCTTGTTTTTCTTTGTTTTCACACACACTTATTTGGCCTACACTACAAAAAACTAGAGCTATAGTAGCGTTTTTAAACCGCGGTTACAGCCCCAAAAACTGCTAGTATAGGTCCAAAATGGCTATCTTGGCGGTTTTTTTCCTAGCGCTTCCTAGCGCTGTCCAACGAATGTGACAATAGGTATAGTATTGATACCACTTGTTAAGCCAATGGAAGCTCTGACACGACTTGTTGAGTCCCAATCTAGTATTGTGTGAATTAAGAAAATCAATTAACAATTTTAATCAATCACCAAGCCATATCAATCACACCCAAAAATACATCAATTTACTTGAAAAACCTTTTCTCTTTTAAGGAAAAAAACCATGAGACAAACTTTGAACAAATCGACTATTATAAAATCAATTACAATATCTTTTTCAAGAAATTCCAAATTGATCTTCCTTGTATATGTTTCATAGTCAAAGAAAAATGATGTTTTTTACATTCACATGCACTCACTACGCTCATCGCAATTTCTTCTTCATTTATACACTATTTTTTTTTCTTCAATTCACAATTATTTGAGTACAAACCAATTTTCAATGCGCTCGAAGTGATTAAATACTACTCAATATAGGAAACTCACTTCGCACAAAGAGGAGTGATTTTGGCACAACCTAACTTAATAGGATTTCTTTGTGAAATGCACTAGTTAACAATAAGAACAAGGGAATTAAAAGATATTTTATTGATAATATTAACAAGATTACAATGTCTAAGTTACAAAGAGCCTAAGTTACAAAGCCTAGTTCATGCGAGGCGAATATACATGATGAACTTACAAGCATGAAGTGATAACCTTCGGATTCCAAGTACAAGAGAGATTTGATATCTCTGGTTTTGATAGGTGACTGTGTGTGTCGTGTGTGAGAAAGTGTTTTACCATTTATATATGAAGTTCTGGCAATTAATTTATTCCCTCTATCACATGTCATATTGTTATTGCTCTAATTTCCTTAATCCTTGACTAAGAATCATCTAAAAGCTAAAATCTATCTTCAAGGAAATTGTTGATATTCACATGCTTGTCATGTATGTCTCTTTTCTCTAAATGACTTTGCACTAGACATGATTATTGCTACCCACGTGCTTCTCATGTGATCTTATTTATGCACTATTACGCGCACTATTTTTTATGGATCGAAGTAACTGTCTTGACTCTTAAGTCACTCGCCGGTAATATGATGCCACTTGTCTCTTTCTAAGGGCTTCATTTATTGTGTCAGTGCCATGACAATATGATACAAATAAAACTTAATAATTAATGACTATATAATAGTGCCACATGTACTATTTATTTAAATAAATTAAATATTTGGCCTAATGACTTCTTAAATCAAAGTGAGCTTTACAAAGTCTTTGTAGAAAAAACTCAAAATTTTGTTGTCTTTTTCCTTGTCTTACCTCTCAAGCAAAAATATTCTCTATTTTTTCTCTCTCTCTCTCTCTCTTGTTTCATGTTCAATTATTTTCTCCTCTTCAATTCTTATTCCATGATAGACAATGAATACATAAATTTTTTAATAGAGAATAAGTTTCCTTTCACATCAAAAAATAACATTTTATTGCACATCAAGAAAAAAAATTAAAAATATAATCAAATTAATTTTTCCTACTTTAACTAAGAAACGTAATTAGCTTTCGAAGTTACAGTTAATATTTGAGGCAATTTCCCAACTGTTGTGCCGGTCTTTCTTCTTTCTATTTTCGATTTGAACAGATGCTCTACTTTTCCATTGAAAGGGATATCTACTTTCGATATTAGAATGGGTCCCATGGACGATCTAGGACCCGTTTGGTACATGTGTTTAAAAATTGAAAATTGTTGTTTGAAAATATTTGTGGAAATACGTGTGGGTGAAAAAATACATTGAAATGTGTAAAATATTATTTAAAAACTGAAAATGATTGTTTAAAAATACAAACCAAACACCCCCCTATACTCTTAACTCTCAAGCTTCTCGATCTTCTCATTGTACTTTCAATGGAATTAATGGGTGCGTGCTACACTCGACAATTAAAAGCGTGATCTACTTTTTGAGTCTTTGAGTATTACTAGAAATTAGAATGGGTCCCATGAATGATGTAGTCTCAACCTTTTCTTCTCAAAAGTTTCATTTACTTTCAATTGGAATGTGGTGCACTAGTGCTCCAGGCATTCTTATCGAGCTTGATGCAAAATGATTAATTAGCTTTAATTGCTGACTAATATCAATTATCAATGCCACTCACCCAATGATGGAATCTCTACTTTCTTTTTTCATAATTTGATAATTGAGCTACAAATAGCCTAAAAATTAAGGCTACAATGTAGAGTTTGTAGCATCGTTTTGATCGCAACTCACAAGACTTCATTACATTGGCCAAATTGGATTCTTTGTGGACTGATATCATTATATTGCATGAAATTCCAACGCCAGTGGTAGTTAACATGCTCACTTTTGACAAAGTGGAGTTATTGTGTATTACAATAATTTATGTTTAAAACTACTCCTATGAGTCCTATCGTTATCCCCCCAAAACAGAAAAGAATGGGTGATCTTTTTTTCAATTAAAACAACATGAAAATGGGTCCCATATATGAACAATAATCAGTGGGTAATAGGGTCTCCTTTCAATATTGGGTCAAATGGAACGAATGAGGACAGAAGCAAATGTAATAGTCTTCCATGCAATTTCAAGCTTTCAAAACTGCTATCAACTAGAATAAAACCCAAGCCAATTTCATGCTTTCTGTTTTCTTTTCGCCTCCTTTCACTTTTGCAAACCCTCCACCTCCTCTAAACGAGCCACAATACCCTCAAATTATTCATTTTATTTTATTTTCCTTGTTGAATATCTGATATCTTTTCATTCTTTTTGTAACGTAACGTAAGAATAATTCTAGCAATGGCACCCAAAGCTACGTCACCAGCAGCCAAATCACTATACAACTTGCCCAACTCTAAATATGGCCAAGGCTTTGTCTTAAGCCTCTGTCTACGTACTGTGTATTTCAATGTTTACGTTCATGCAAGAAGTAAACTTTGTTTCCATGCTTAATTTACTTTAGTTGGTTAGTTGTTTACCAAAAAATAAATAAAGTTGGTTAGTTAAACTTTCTATTGTGCTCATTTATTGTAATTCTATGTTTATTTATTTATTTTTTATTTTTTTTATCAAAAGAAGAAAAAGAAAAAGGAGAGCACATGTTCATTTGTCTGGTAAAGATTTTAGAGTTATGCTAACGAGTGCCCTTAGGGCACTAGTTAAGAATCCAGTTAAAGTAAGTTTTTATAGGAAAAGAAAAAAAATAATTAATGTTTTGATAGTTTTTTTCATTTCTCATAAAAGTGACATCAAAACTTTCTTTAACTGAATTCTTAACCAGTACCCTAAGGACACCCGTTAGCATTTTCCAAGATTTTATAACTGTTGAATTTTTTTTTTTTTTGGCGGGTGAACACATCAAACAACGGCAACGTAATATTCCATAAGAGCGATTTCCCCTTGCAAACATATGACTGCAAGTATTCCTATCTAAACCACCTCACCCCTTTCTCACTTAACTGTGTATAGAAATTATTTTGCTAAAATAACTGTATAGATATTATTATTTATAAGTATTTAGACACCAATTTTATTATTATTATTATTATTATTAATTTTTGAGAAAGTAAACAACTTGCTAAATGCGGATCATCAATCGAGTTTCGAATTTCTACTTTCACGAGTCTCACATCTTTTTGAGTTCTTTATAAGCCACCTCTCCTCTTTCTCACTAATTCATTCCTCACCCATTTTCATTCTGCTTTGTTTTTTTCCCCTTCTTAATCTCTTATCTGTAGACTATTCAGCAAAAAATCTCTCAGTAGACTTTACACTATTGAGCTCGTAATCCTGATGGCTCTCCATCCGGGCCTATTAAACAGAAAAACCTTAGACTTAGGACGCCGTCCCATGCCCAAGCCATTTTCATACTTCCCTCCTCCTTTGAGTCCTCTCCGTGGGTAATTAAGAGCATTCGCATGCAAAAAGTTTTGTCGTTATATTTTAGTATAGAAACTTACTTTCTTCTATTTTACATTACTATTTTTAAAAACACTCACATTTAATTATGTATTTTACACTACATTTCATTAATATATATATATATATATACATATTCCTCTCCCGGTTCATCTCTCTCTCTCTCTAAAAAAAAGAAAGCAAGAAATTAAAGAAGAGAAGAGAGTGATGTTGGGTCCCATAATAATATCATCCCAATATTATTAATCCCAAATAGCAATTACACATAAAAATACAAATATTTACGTGAAAAACCTTTTCTTCTTAAAGGGAAAAAAAACTACGAGACAAACTCCGAATTAATTTCACTAATATCAAATCAATTACAATATTTATTGTGTGTCTCACAGCTTTAAAAAAAAAAAAAAATCTCCTTATTTTTCTTTACTCTCATATACATTATCTTTGTGTCTTTTCAAAAGCGGTAATACTTTGTTCTCTCCTCAACTATTTTTTCGAAGGTGACAACACTTTGCTCTCTCATTCTTGGCAATCTTCTTGAAGGTGGCAACCCTTTGTTCTCTCTTTCCTCCTTCGCTATCTTCTCAAAGGTAGCAACACTTTCCTCTCTTTTCCTTGTGTTACCTCCCAAGCAAAAATCCTTTTTTTTTTTTTTTTCTTTCTTTCTCTCTTGGTTTCACGTTCTATTTTCCCTCTCCCCATAAGGAGGACCCTTGGACCAAATCCATCAAATTCTTTGTAATATTGTCTATTTATAAGATTCTTTTCATTTTCCCTCTTAGACTAGGAATATATTACATCTCTAAAAAGGAATAGACATTCATTTCATATCGATGAATAGACTTTTCTTCCACACAAAAGAAACCCAAATTAATTCTTCATTCTTTAACTAAAAAACCTAATTGATTTTCCAAGTCACGATTGGAATTTGAGGCAATTTCCCAACACGAGAGAGAGAGAGAGAGAGAGAGAGAGAGAGAGAGAGAGAGAGAGAGAGAGAGAGAGAGCTGGGGAGGATACAAAAAATATTTAAAAATCATATAAATAGCTAAAGCAAATATTTAAATTTATTGCGGATGAATTTTGCATAGTTTTACATAGACTGATATGGGTGGTTTTTAGAGTTGATTGTGCAAAATATGGAGCTTAAGTTATTTTACATGGATTGATGCTATTATGCTAATGCTATATCAATAGCTATAAATAAATAAATATATATATATATCATATACTGTATAATAAAAGTTGGAATTAGACACTGTGATTGTGCCAAGTAGCTTCATCATATTGTAGAAATTTTTTTAAATTTTTAGATTTAAAAAAAAAATATATATATATATATATATATAATTTCTCTTCTCCTATAATTTCTAAATTGATAAAAATATTTATTTGATTATAATCTAAAATCTTCATCTTATCCATGTAATCCTTATTTTTTACGCGTAGTGTATTATAAAAAAAAAAAAAAAAAAGTCTAATGCATCTTAAATTGCAGCGACGTATTGTTGACTATTATATTGCAACTTCTTTGATTCTTTTTTCTCCACTAGATTCTTATTGGCAAAACTAGTTCTATAGATCGTGATTGTTAAAATTGGGATCTAGATAATAGGATTTTACAAACCCACCTAACCAAAATATTTAAGATCGTATGTGTTAAATTATTGATTTTTCAAAAAGCTTAAACATTAAAAATTAGTTAATTTATTCATTTAATCTAATAGTAATTAAGATAGGAGGAGAAACACTGTGTTTATATTGGCATGAGTGTATATTGGCGCAAGTATCCCAAATTCCTTTTCTCATTCTCTCTTTCTCTCTCTATGGGTCCTGCTGTGGCTACTGCTCTCTTCAAGAGCAACTGAGCAACTTTGCTTTGGCAACCATTTGGGTGACTAAGAATTCAAATCTTCTTTCCACTATTTTACTATTCCAACAACAACAAAAAAATTTCTAAGATTCAATTAGAATGGTTCTTCCCATGCCAAAACCACTCTTAACCTCGACTCCTCTCAACAGGTAATGATAACTATGGTTATACATTTTATTTTTCAACTACGGGTGAGTTTGGTTCAGTTTTTTGAAACTGTGTGTTTTGAAAAAGTGGGGTTTTCAAAAGTGCTGTATGAAATTGGGCTTTTTTAAAAAAAAACTGAATATTTGATAAAAACTGTTAAAAAGTAATTTTTGAAAGAGCTGAGTATTTAGCTAGCACTTATAAAAGTGGTGGTTTTAGTGGTAAATTACCAAAAAGGACAAAATGTGTATATATATATATAAAGGAGTTTATTTCATACTTAGTATCAACTTCTTCTTAATAATAATAATAATTACTTCATGTTTGTTAGTTTTTAGACCCCTTAAAACACAATTGGATTAACCTAGGAATTTAGTCAAGTCGTTACTTAGTCAAATTAATTAAATCTAGGTTAACACAATCAAATAATCATATCAAGTATAGCAGCGGAAATATAAATAACACAAAGATATGATCACCCAGGAAACCAAACCGGTAAAAACCTGGGGAGGATTTAACCTAGCTATCCTCAAGGTAAACTGGAATCCACTATCTTGAAAGAATCGAAGTTCATACAATAAGACTTACAAGCCCCCACGTTCGACTTCTTATTGCTACCCACCAGTAGAACTTACTGACACGACCACGTGCAAACTCCGAATCCACGAACTCCTTCTTTCTTGGATTCTCCACCAAATACAAGCACACCCGCTTGTGTTTTCTTTAAACTTCAATGACAGCAACTGGAATGATCATCAAGGTGTAGAAAAATCTTCTCCTTGAAAACCCTAAGTTTATGTGAAGGAAAGCTCCTCAAAGATCTCACAAGAGATTCACATAAACCGCAATATGAGCAACACAAAAACGTGGCTAGGGTTTCCCTTATATATCTAGGGTAAATTAGAAACCTAAACCAACTAAAACACTTTAGGGCTGAGTTGGAAAACCTAATTAAAAAACGTCAGGTACGATTTTCGATTGATCGAGCCTAAGCTTCGATCGATCGAAATGTACTAAAACTGTTTTTTAATTAGCTTAGTAATTTATTTCAACTTTACAACAAAGAACCAACTTTGAGCACTTCTAAAACAACTTAAATATATTGTTTTGATCATGGTTTGCCAACAATACACATTAGGATTCTAAATACATAAAACCTAAGTCTTTAGAACCTAACAAACTCCCCCTTTGGCAATCCATGGCAAAACACAACTTAAATAGCTCAAAGTTTACAAGTAAAAGCCCTTTACAAAATAATGCTCATAACCACAAATTCAATCCTAACTACTATCTATCAGTTGCAAGAGTAGACAACAACTTAATTGAATCAACTTGTATATTTCCTGAAACATTTAAACAAAATACATAACCACACGTGTGGAAAAAATACAAGTAAAGAAAAATAAAAATCTTGATTTCAAACAACACATAATAAAGACATATAACAATGAAGAACTCATAATCATAAATCAATAAGAAGTTTGAAACAAGAAACACAAAATAAACTCCCCCTAACATGAATAACCCAACCAAGGTAAAAACAATGTGGCAAGAGCTAAAAAGATAAAATACAAAGTGAAGCACCTAGATACAATCTAAACAACTCCACAAGCTCCAACCAATCAAAAGTAAACTCTCCCCCTAAAATAAAAACAAGTACAAAGAATGCCAAAAACATCACATATGTACTCCCCCTTTTTGTGACGGAATGCCAAAGGGTAATGAAAATCCATCATCAAAAGGAGGTGGCGATGAAGAACTCCGAAACCGTGCCAAATCTGCTCGTAAACCTCTAATCTCATCTAGAATGTCCACCAAAATCTGTCATTGAGTCGCCTGAACGATCAAAACATGATCCAACGTACGTTGAATGTCGAAATCATCCGAAGTAGTCGGTGGAGGAATATCAGTAGCAGCAGCAGCACCAGAAGTCTCAACAGCACCTGTAGAGGAGGGAGGAGGGGGGACACTACTAGAGGATGCACCACGAGAGACCGAAGGATCAGCTCTCAAATGAGTAGCCCTCTGACGAAGGAAAGTAGCACTTAGGGGACCAACAACATGAATAGGCTCACTAGAAGGAAAGTCAACTAGACCTAGAAACAAAAGAATCCTATGAATGAAAATAGAATATATAAGCGCATGTCCTATGGCAGAACTCCTATGAACTTCGTTCAAAGAACGAAGGAACAAGTGAGGAAAACTGATAGAGGCACTAGACATAAACGCATATAGAAACACACATCGCTCTAGAGGGATGGTGTGGAGATGAGAAATGGGCCACAAAGAATGACACGCAACTCTAAGAAACAAATATGCGGTCTCAGAAAACGCAGAAGACGTGATCCGAGGATCAGAACCCCACTGGATAGATGATCCAGTGATGTGTGACATGACCTCATCAATAGGAGGTGACTCATCATAGGGATAGACCAGATCAGTGACAATCGGAACCCCAAAAGCCTCAGCCATTACCCTAGGGGTAATGGTGAACTCCTCACCTCGTATCCAACTCTGAACAACGGTGTTAGAATCATAGATGTGACATGAGAGGTTAAAGAAGAACTCTCTAATCAAAGCGGTCGGGGGTGGATGATCTATCTCTAAGAGTGATAGCCAACCTCTAGACTCAAGATTAGCCCTAATGGCTGGATCGACCTCATCTAGAATCACAGAATGCTCAGCCCAAATCTTACGTTTACTATTAAGTTTCTCATAAGCCTCACTCGCACGCTCATTCCTAAACAATTGAACCCTAGAGAGAGACACAGCAGGGGTAGAGAGAACCCTATTAGCTCTAGTCTTCCTAGGCATGGTGCTAGAATAAGGAATAAGAGCACACAAAAAAGGAATAAGAAATAAACACAAAAACTAAGGGCAGACTGTAAGTTAGCACAACAAAAATATAGAACAAGAAGAACTATATGACGCATGAACAGATTAAATGACATGATGCATGAGCTAAGGCAGTAAATTAAGTTCAAAATAAGTTCAAACTCACAAAATTAGCTTGAGCATAGAGTTTCTAACTAAAACCCCAAAAAAAATAAAACCACTTGTTAATTTTTCAAAATAAATTGACCAATTGACCATTACATAAGTTAGAAAACTAATTAGAATGATCAATTACATCAAAACAACAAGCCAATTTCATCAATTTCAACTCAATTGAACAAAATCCCCAAATCGGATCCAACATAAACCCTAGAATTTTCAATTCTTCATAAAACCCCAAATTGATCAAATTAATCAACAACAATCATGAATATAACAATATCCCAACAAAACCCAATGATCAATTTCAGAAAATTTGCCTTTAATCAACAAAAAATCCCAAATCTATGGAGGTCCGAAAATGCCCTTTAAATGCATGAAAATATGCATGAAAACATGAAAATAAAACCAAAAGGAGGGATAGAATGGTCTTACCAGCTTTGAGGGAGGAAAACCTTGCAAAAATTGAGGAAGAAAATGACAAAAAATTTGTAGTGCAGCCTTGCCAAGTCGAAGAGAGAAGAAAAGTTTGAAAAGAAATTTTGAAAAAGGTTTGAATCAGTCAAAGAACCCTTTTTAAAAAAGTTGAAACACGATGTTCGATTGATCGAAAAACAGGTTCGATCAATCGAACCAGGCAGAGGCTCACAAAATTTTTAAAGCAGGATTTCGATTGATCGAAAATTAGATTGGATCAATCGAAATTCTAGAAAAAATAGCTTTTGAGAGAAAAAACCTGATTTTTTTTGAAATCTTACCTCAAAGCATTGAATATGACAAAACATGCATGAGTATGAGATGAAATGCTCTCCCAAAACACAAGTTTTAAACCCAATTTCCCAAAATTTTAGATTTTAAACAATCTCCCCCATTTTTAAAGCAACAAAAACAGTTTTGCATAAAACTCAAGGTATTTTTCAAACGTGGTTGGTCAGACCATAAGCACACACAATTATATGTACAAAGTTTAGCAAATAGTAACTTGTGTTGTGTGTGCAACTAGTAAAAGCTTAAGATACATGTGAGGTGATATGTGAACAGAAATCAACCACAAAGTCTACAAAATTCATCACATAGAATTTAAAAGAGATTATCACCTAAAGAGTTACATCATATAACTCCCACATCTCGTAGAACATAAGCTTGCAATCATGTAAGTTTCTTGAATTTTGCCTCATAATATACACACTAATTTTAATTTAAGTGATTTGGCATTCAGCCTAATAGTACACACCAATTTTTAATGTAAGAGATTTATCATTTAAACCAAGGCTTCACCTTATGTTCTTTTTATGCATGTGATACACTTTCTCGAGTACAAAATCTTATGATATGCACTAAGGTATTCATGATTGGCTAGTGCACAGTGGTGAAATGGTTATTTATGCATTACTCAAAAGGATCAAGTCCGACAGTCAAATAACATGTGACTTCAAGATAAAGATAAAGTGATAAAACACCATAAACATTTTTCCCACACAACATGTTCTACAAAGCTTCCACTAGTGAAGTGTAATAAATAAGCTCATAAAGCTAAACAAAGTACAACAAACATGTCATGTGAAAATAAATTAACCAACCTTGTTTTCAAAAACAAAGAGAATAGTGCAAGAACAATAATGTGCTTCCTTTCTCTTTCCTTTCTTTCCTTTTTTATTTTTTTTATTTTTTATTTTATATATTAAATACAAAAAACACCTAGAATGAAATGCATGAATGTAATGCAATGCAATGCAAATCCTAGAGACAAAAAGGAAAAACACAAAAACCAAAGGATCAAAAACAAAAGAGCTACCCGCTCTGATACCACTTGTTAGTTTTTAGACCCCTTAAAACACAATTGGATTAACCTAGGAATTTAGCCAAGTTGTTACTTAGTCAAATTAATTAAATCTAGGTTAACACAATCAAATAATCATATCAAGTATAGCAGCGAAAATATAAATAACACAAAGATATGATCACCTAGGAAACCAAACCGGTAAAAACCTGGGGAGTATTTAACCTAGCTATACTCAAGGTAAACTTGAATCCACTATCTTGAAAGAATCGAAGTTCATACAATAAGACTTACAAGCCCCCACGCTCGACTTCTTATTGCTACCCACCAGTAGAACTTACTGACACGACCACGTGCAAGCTCCGAATCCACGGATTCCTTCTTTCTTGGATTCTCCACCAAATATAAGCACACCCGCTTGTGTTTTCTTTAAGCTTTAATGGCAGCAACTGGAATGATTATCAAGGTGTAGAAAAATCTTCTCCTTGAAAACCCTAATTTTATGTGAATGAAAGCTCCTCAAAGATCTCACAAGAGATTCACATAAACCGCAATATGAGCAACATAAAAACGTGGCCAGGGTTTTCCTTATATACCTAGGGTAAATTAGAAACCTAAACCAACTAAAACACTTTAGGGCTGAGTTGGAAAACCTAATTAAAAAACGTCAGGTACGATTTTCGATTGATCAAGCCTAAGCTTCGATCGATCGAAATGTACTAAAACTATTTTTTAATTAGCTTAGTAATTTATTCCAACTTTACAACAAAGAACCAACTTTGAGCACTTCTAAAACAACTTAAATACATTGTTTTGATCATGGTTTGCCAACAATACACATTAGGATTCTAAATACATAAAACCTAAGTCTTTAGAACTTAACAATGTTAATAATAAATGTCTCTCTTAATAAAAGATTTTGTAAAAAAGTATTTGGCTTTAGCATTTCTCTTTTTAAAAAGTTTTATGTCCACAACATTTTCACAATAAATTTTCATAATATTGGGAACTGGCATTACTCAAATACATTCTATTCTTTTAATATATTTATTGGCACCTTGCTCCCACACCCAACCCAACCCATTTCCCTTTTCTTTTTCTTTTTTCTTTTTTTTTTCCTTCCATTTTTCCTCGGCCACAAGAGCCAACCCTTCACCTTTTGTCTTCTTTCTTTTTCTCCTGTCTCTACTTTCCTCCACACATCCAGCCACATAGCCCACACCCACACACTTCTTCACCTTGATCTTCTTTATTCTTTTTATCTTCTCTAAATTCACCACTCACAAACCGGAAGATTCAGATTGGGAAGATTCACCTATGGTAATTTCTCTTAATTTCACCAAAAATCTTCAATACCTCTCTCACTTTGTAACCCCAAAACCAAATGGGAAATGAAGTCAGATTGATGCAGATTCAGCCATGTCGAAAGATTCAGATCAGGTTGTTGAGAGTGAGATTGACAGTGGAGGTTCCGGCACATTGTAGCTATTATTTTCTGTGTTTGTCTTTTCAGTTTTCAATGTATTTTGTAGTTAGTGAGACGAGGGTAATTTGGGACATTCCTTGCATTTCCAACGGTAATATTGATCAAAAGTGCTTTTGCGTTTGCAAAAGCTTCTTAAATTTGTCCGCACGTTTTGGCTCAATTTTTTGCATTTCAAAACGCAGTTTTTTTGAAAAAGCGCATTTTGAAACATTACCAAATGCCTAACTTTCACTTTTTGCTCTAAAAAAATGCGCTGTGGCTTCTAAAAGCCAAAACAAATGGCCACTACATATTTAGTTCTCAACTTTTGTCCCATCTTTAAAAAATGATCCATATATATATATATATATATATATATATATTAAATGTTTTATTTTAATCCTTATACTTGAAGTTTGATTGAACAAGGTCCTTGGCGTTAATTCTTAAGAGATTGGTAATTTTAATACTCAATCTGTTTTATTTCTTTTATGTTTGTTCGGAGATAGAGAAAATTAAAACAATAGACAAAAGTAGGGAGTTTTTTTTACATGAACTTACTAAAATGAAACATTTCAAAGGATGAGTATTATTTTGAAATATAAAGCTAAGGTCAAGGAATAAATATGTAATTGAATAATTTTTTTTCTCTAATTTTATTTTCCTCAGTTTAATTATTTGATACCATTTCTTTCTGTATGCTCAGGGAGGAAAAGTGGCTATTGCACCTTGAGATTGCTGAGCAAATAGTTTACCTCCTCTTCCTCGTTGTTATACTCAGTTTTGCACTACGGCTACGCAAGTGTAAACATAATAATTCCAATAGTGGTGGCCAAACTCCGGCCAGTGTCAGCATTGCTGATAATGATGGGGTTGGTGTTCCCAACATTAATACCCAAATCACTATAGATCCAAGTTATCCAACTTGCCCAGCATGAGTACCGCCATGGCTTGCTAGTTATTATTACCAGCATATCTACCTGTGGAAGAACAATAAGTACGTCCATGCACGAAGTAGGTGTTTGGTTTTTGTTGGTTTATTAAAAGGTTAACAGCATAGGTACTTAAGTTGTACTAAAGTGAGTCCTATTTAACAAAAAAATTAAATAAATAAAAGAAAATGATATAAAACTAGTCTTTTTGGTTATTTTAATTTTTTTTTTCTTTCTACAAAGTTGGCTCCACGCCGACAAAAATAGCATAAAGTTATAGAAAAAGACAAAAAATTATACAAAAAAGGTCAAAAGTTGCCGTCTTACGATGCCTGTTAACACAACTGTTAGGTTCTAAGACTTTAGGAACTAAATGTATTAGAATTTCAATTTGTAATGTATTGGCAAACCACGATCAAAACTTAGAGTCTAAATTTAGGCTGCTCAAAGTGTGTTTATTTGTAAAATTGGAATCGAATAAATTATAGGATTTATTGACTAAATCTACAAGACTCGATTAATCGAAAATTAGGTTTGATCGATCAAACCTTGTGCAGATTATTTTTTTTGCAGAATTTCCAACTCAACCCAAGTCCGGTTTGATGTGTAAGGTTTTATATTTTACTCCAAGTATAAAAAGAAAAACCCTAGTTATGTTTTAGAGGTTGTTGATGTGCTATGTGTTGAATCTCTGGTGAGATTTAGAGGTGTTTACCTTTATACACACTTAGGGTTATCAAGATTCATGTCAAGAACTTGGTGATCGCTTCAGTTGCTATATAAAGAATTTAAAGAAGATCTGAAACCTTTGAGTGGAGTCTCAAAGTCACAAGTGAAAGTATTTTTGGTTACAGTGGATCAAGGAAAGAAGTAGTCTGTAAACTTGGAGCTATTACGTGGTCGTGGTAGTAAATTACTCGATGTAGCAATAGGATGTTAGTGGTTTATGTCTTACTATAAAAATTTTAATTCTTTCATAGTGGATCTATTTTACTTTGAGGATAACTAGGTTAAATCTTCCCTAGGTTTTTTACCTATTTGGTTTTCCTAGGTTATCATATCGTATGTTCTTTATATTTCCGCATTATTTACATGATATGATTTAATTGTGTTAACCTAGATTTGAATAATTTATCTAAGTGATCACTTGACTAAATAATTAGGTTAAACAACTTGTGTTTTAAGGGGTTTAAAATCATACAAGAACCTTTATTAAAATGGGCAGAGTTTATTCTACACATTTTATTTCATACATTCTTACACACACTGAAAATTTTAAGTTGAAGAATGTGTGTAATAGTGTATGGGGGGGTGTACTGTGAGGTTTTGCAGCTTTTTCTTTCAATATTCCAAATTTCCAACACAATACAACACAGAAATATTGTAACTCTTTGTAACTCTCTGTCTAATTGAATCAGTTTTATTGGGTATATACCGTACGTGTCATTTGAATATGCTTGTGAATATTAATAGGTTTTGGCTCGAGTCTTAACTGTATGTACTGTCAACTGTCCACATAAGGAAAATAAAGAGAGAGATCGTGTGGAGTTGTAAACCTGTAATAAAATATGTATGTGTTCTAAATTATGAGAGGGCAAAAAAGAATAATCTGTAAGACTGTGTCTGTGACCAACCAACTACCCCTGCTTTGCTCAAATTCTATTCTGGGCTCACAGAGGCATAAAAATGCTTAAGACTAAAATAAATTTGGTTAGGATTATTGGGCCTAATAGCATCTCTATCAGCTTATTTAAATTTTTGTATTGTTTGAAGAGTGAACAAATACGTTTATCCTTTACTTACTTACTTTTTTAAATACATTTTTCCATAAATTTTCTATCTTTTCTTCATTTCATTTAAATATTATTTCTTCTTTCTTTCTTTAATATTTCTTTATTCTTTTTTTATTCATTCCCAACTATATTTTCTAAATCTCTCAATGGGTATAAATTTTAAGATTGTGGGTGGCTTTTTTTTTTCAATAGATTTCTTGAAGCACTTGAGATAAAAATATAGTGAGCTGTTAGTTTTTATTTATTTATTATTATTCATTAATTTATCATTAGCCCTTTTTTAATTTTCTATTAAAAAAAGTACTACGTCCATAATATTTTCACAATATTTTTACAAAAAATCACATGTGGTAAGTTGTTATTAGTTCTAATTTGAATCCACAATTTAAATTACATTTTCATCCATTCATAACAATCTACCATTTAACATTTGTTGTGAAAATGTTATTTGTAAGGTTGAATTTAATCAACCATCTTGTTGGCTTTATTCCGTGCCAAATTTGCTTGTAATTTAGCAATTAGTAACCCTACATTTAGGTGGGAATCATGTAAGGGTAGTGTGTGAGAGAGTGTGAAGAAATGCTCAAAATTGTGCAGTAAAGCAGGGACTCGCGGCTTGCAAGCCGCCAGAAAATGCACACAAGTGAAGCATGCAGAGAAGCTGAACTGTCATGCCAGCCGTAGCACTACAGGACAAAAAGTCCAGTCTGGCTATTCAGTTAGCTCGCGGCTTGGACTCGCGACTCAGTCAAGTCGCGAGGCCAAGTCACCAATTCACTCTGTTATGGAAAAACTGACTCTTTGCATTCCTTTCTCACTCTAGTATAAATACCCCTTATACCCACGAAATATTGAAAGCTTCCAGAGAGAATTTTGAGAGAGAAACCCTAGAGAAAAATAAGATTGATTCATCCACAATCTTTACATAGTGACTTTTCAAATTCCTCAACTCTCACCCTCTCTATTGTTACATCTTTAAGAGGTACATTAGCCAAAACCTTTTCTCACCATACTCATACTTATGAGAATGCTATTTGGTGCTTGGGAAGCAGTTAGGAAGGGACCAATTGATATTGGTTGATGTTATAAGTTATAGCGGAATCCGGTAAGTTAAAGAAGACAAAGGTTCGGCGCAACCTCGTTGGAGCAAGAAGCTTAGAGGGCTTAAGTACACTGGATAGATTAGGTCTGGAGGGTCTTCTGCTGTTCATGTATTCCAACTTCATTCTTTAGTGGATTATTAACTGTTTGGAGGGCGGCGAAGAGGTTTTACGTTGAGGGTTTCGGTTTCCTCTTCGATAACACATCGCTGTGTTGTCCTTGTGTTTGCATCTTTCTTCCCTTTATCTTTGCCATTTAATTACTGCTGTGGTTGTGATTATTTATGGTTTAGATTGTTTATTAATTCTGTTTTAGCTTATGTTCATGTTCCGCACATATATTGTTTGATAATAAGCTTGAATTGGTATTTTGTAAATTGGGGGTCTAAACGTTCAAGGTTGTTTTACACACATTTTGAACATTCATTATGAAAATATCGTGAACAAAGCATTTATTAAAAAAAATAAAAAAATCTGATCATCAAATTTTTCTAATTATCATTAACCTAATTTTCCACCACACACGTACAAACCACTTTTATATTTGCAAGTTACAAGCCATTGTTTCCACCACACACACTCCTCTATAATTACAAACCAATTCTCCACCACATACCAAAAGTTAAGAATAAAAAATATCTTCATCTCAAACTCAAAGACTTAAATAGAGGGAGGATTTCAGCAAATAAAAGAAAAAGAAAAAGAGAGAGAGATAGAGGAAAGACCAAGCAATGAAGATGGCGAGGAAGACGATCGTGGAGGATTGGGTGAGAATCTGTTGGACTTGATTTTTTTGTGTTTGTTCTCTAAAAAATGACTTTGGCTAATCTATTGGAGATGCTCTAAGGGGAGCTAATTCAGGGGTTGTGCAAAGTAGTTCAAAGAGGCAAATTTTACTTTGGTTCAATTTTTTCCATTTGAAATTATGAAATATCCCACAAAAAAGCCTAATAAAAAAAAGGGTAGGGTAGCTTCGCAGAATAGGTCACAGCTTGTTTAAAAGAGTTACACTTTCTACATAGGACTCATCCCATGACAGCCTAAATATCAACATAACCATTTGCCTCACGAAATTTTTTTTGTAGCATCAATCATAGACGACCAATCATTCATTGACATCATGAGATCAAGAGCCTAATAAAATACATACACTCATTTGACGGTCTCAGTGATGTCATTAGAGAGCAAGAAAATCTACTTGTTGGATTATATGTTCTTTATGTTTTTAACACGCATATCAAATTTCGTGTCAATCGAATATTATTTATTATATGATTCATAAAATTATTTTTTATATATAATTTTAGACTATAAAATTTGAAATTTAAACATTTAATTGATGACACAGCTATTATTAATATTGTGAAAATTTAGCAAATATGAAGGATATAACAAGAAAATGTAAACCAATAATGGATTTGTTAAAATTCACATCAAATGATAAAAATATATTTAGTGGAGTTGTAACTTTGCCTGTAGTTCATAAAAACCATTTAAGGCAAGCATGCTCTTAAATATGTTTTTCTTACACAATGTGTGTTAAGTTTGAGTACAAAAACCTATATTTTAGAATATTTATGTGTAAGTAATATAGTTAATTAAGTATGGTTAAACTTGTTGCACACACAAATCCTTTTATATAGTTTGACACACATCCTAAAAAACAATTAAAATTAAAAAAAAAAATTCACGATTTTCAACTTGGAAAATCACTTTTGGAGATGTGCATATTCAATAAATAAGTCCCACATAGACTGGCAATAATAAAAATGTGAGGTTTATATATGATATCGCTTCGAATCAATGGGTTGGGTGATCTGGCTTCGGTGGGACTACCGACGGTGGTGGAAGGCCTGCAAAGAGAGAAACGCAGTCAAAGAGGAGACCGGAGATGACCGGCCAAACCCCCTCCGATGAGAAAGTTAGTATGGAGTTTCGAATGTTTGGGAATAAGTCTCAGAAAAAATCTTACCCTCCTTGGGTTCAGACCGGTCCTTTATATAGAGATCCCTGAAGCGGTTACTTGTCCAAATAACTTCCCCAAGATTTGTGGAAGCCAACGGGCCCGGAGTTAACTTCCTCAACGGCTATTAAAATTGTAACCGCCAACGGAAGTTTATTTGAGGGGTTCGTGGCGATAGTTACGA
Organism: Quercus agrifolia; assembly: GCA_029955455.1. Taxonomy (NCBI): domain Eukaryota; kingdom Viridiplantae; phylum Streptophyta; class Magnoliopsida; order Fagales; family Fagaceae; genus Quercus; species Quercus agrifolia. Next base: position 2,285,953 of record JARQAD010000001.1, read on the forward strand.
ATTTAGTAACTACTATAAACACTTGAAATTTCTCCAAGTGTTGTGTATTCGTCTGTCTGGTCCAAGAAGGTTTTGGTCGTCCATGGACATCTGGAGATCGTCCATGGACGAGTTACATGGACGATTGGTATGGACGACCTTCACTATTAAGTGTGGTGTTGGTCCATGTACTGTCCCTTCTTGGGTGATTCTTCGTCCAAACGGCTCTGTTAGCCCTGGACGACTCCTTGGACGAACAAGAGTTTGGATCATTTTTCTGCTTCCCTATCAGTTGCCCCTTTGTTCAAGGGGTCGTCCAGGATATTGTTGTGATTTTAAAGAAAGTTTTGCTTTTTGTGAGCCACGTGTCGCGAAGCCATTGGTGGGCGGGCTGTGTCGATCCCATTTCCCAAAGGACTTGCTACGTGTCATTTTTTGAATGGCCCGCGTCGCTTCAGTGACCCTGTTGCTGGGGCCTATAAATAGTACAATTCCCTTTCATGCCCTTCACTTTCCTCTCAATCTCCTTTCTGCCATCTCGTCCAAGAGCCTCGTCTAGCCCTCGTCCTAGTTATATCAGGTATTTCTCCTTTCTTTTTAGGTTTTCATCTTAAGTTTTTCTGTGTTTCATCATGTCTTCGTCCAGTAGTATGGAGAGGGAGATAGACGAGTATCATGACGTTTCTTCAGGGAGTGAGGGTAGTGAGGATAGTGTAGATACTGTAGATAGTTCGTCCTGTGGTGATTCCTCCGACAAGCATTATTCGTCTGGGGTTCCTGGCATTCCCTTGGAGGAATTCCTGGAATTACAACGTAGGATGGCTTCTGGATGCGGGGCTAGCTCGTCCAGACAGCCATCTAGTCCCCCTCAAGACGAGGAAGAGGACGAGGAAGATATAATTTATAGTTGTGCCCCAGAAGTAGCATCCACCTTAGACGCTGTTAAGTTGAAAACTATTGTAGATAGATACCAAATTCCAAAAGAGTTTAACCCTCGTCTACCCAAGGATGGAGAATGGTGTTATTCTCCTTCCTCTGGTCTAGGGGTATACACTTCTTACCTTTTAGCTGGCCTTAGGTTTCCTCTAAATTCATTATGTAGAGATCTCTTCCAAAGGTTGGGTATTGGACCTAACCAGCTCAACCCCAACGGTTGGAGGACGATAGTTGCCATGCAAGTGTTATGGCGTGAGGCTCTGGAAGGGAACCGTCCAATTACGGTGGACGAGTTCCTTTACTGTTATAAGCCCTCAGAAATAAAGAAATCTGCTGGTTTTTACCAGTTCTCGTCCAGGGGCTCCTATTACAGTTTAATAAAGGGTCGTAGCTCGTCCGACCGGTTTTGGAAACAAGAGTTTTTTATTATTTCTGGAAAATGGGCTGGGGACCCAGCTGTTGTGGGTAGTCCCTCCTTCCCACCTTTTACCAGCCCTCTAGGTCGTCTTCGTCCTGAGGGTATGTGTTCTTTTCATTTCATTTCATTTCTTTTATTTTATTTTTCCATCTTTCATTCGTCTAACTCTCTCCTGGCTATGCAGCTATTGTTCGTCCACGCTTGGACAAATTTTATCAGGATCGGATAGACGTGGTTTGTGCCTTCCCTGATAGGACCTTCCACTATTTAGTAACCCTCAGTCGTCTAGCAGCTTGGGGACTTGGTCCAGTGCCAACTGCAGAGAACCTAGGTCACGAGGAGACTACTCGTCGACGTAAGTATGGTCTACATTTTGTTTTCATATATATATATATATATATATATATTCTTTTTTTTTAACTGATTTTCCTCGTCATAGGTATAACTACAATGAGGGAAAATAAAGAGAAAACAGTGACCAGTGGGGACGAGGACGCTGCAGCACCTTAAGTGGCTTCCGTCCAGGCTGGGAAGAGGAAGTCTAAGACGATATCCAGTGCCGTGGACCTGGACGATCTCCCTAGTCGTCGTGGCCCTAAGAAGCAGAAATCAAGTAAGACTTCCCTTCCCAAGGTTCCTAAGTTTACACCTCCTACAGTGAATTTGGACGAACCTTTAGTGGACGTGGAGCCCGTCCAAACAGTCCACCCCGTCCAGAGTGACCCTCCCCCTCAGCCTAAAGCTTCTCGCAAGCCTAGCTCGTTTGAAGCCTCTGATTGTCCTTCGAATTTAGTTCTGGACGAGAGCTATGCTTGGAAGACGTTCAAAGGAATCGTCACTGACCGTGAGGTGAACGAGTGCTATAATATGTCAGTGAAGGAGTTTGAACGTTCTGGTGTCCACGACCTTTTTAAGGTAGTCTTCCTCTCGTCCTTGTGAAAAGTTTTTTTTTTTTTTTTTTTTTTTATATGGATAGGATGTTTAACTCCTTTTCGTCCATATGTAGGCTATGTCAAAGTTCTATACAGCAACTTGCCAAGCCAAGGAGCTCGCTGTAGAGGTCAAGACGGCTAAGGACAAGGCTAAGGAGCTAAATAATGAAATTCTGCTGAAAAAGGGGGAGGTCCTCAAGTTGACCGAAGATTACAATCGTCTACAAGGAAGCGAGACGAAGCTGAAGAACGAGGTGGAAGAGCTTAAAGCTGACAACTTGGAGAAGGATAGCCGTATCGTCCATCTCGAAGGACAAGTCGCGGAGTTTACCTCGTCCTTGCAGAAAGCACGTGAAGAATTCATAGCAGCTTTTAAAAGGTCTGACGAGTACAAGAATCGTCTAGACAGCCACTATGCAGCTGGTTATGAAGATTTTCATGTTGATGCTAAGGAGGCGTATCCTGACTTGGACTTCAGTTCTTTCAAGCTTCCCCTTGCTACAGAGAGTTCCTTGTTGCAGACGAGTTCTGAGGACGTCAACATTATGGACGACGCTAACACTAAGGTGAACCAAGACGATCCCAAGACGAGTTCGCCCAAGTGATAACTTTGTTTAGAAAATTTATTCTATTTTTATTCTTGTACTTTCCTTGAAGTGCCCAGTGTTTTGGGGCTTTATTTTACTTCCTTTCTTTTCAAGTACAATTGTCTCGTCCAAGATTATGGACGAGCCTTATATACAATAGGTTTACTTTTACAAAGGGTTTTTTGGACGTGGGTCGTCCACCCTAGAGATTTTATGAACATCTTTTTCCATATTGCATTAAAGTATATACATTTCCAGCTTTATGTATGAAATTCTGTTTGCCTCGTCTTGAGTATAGGGGTGAATTTTGATTACATCACCAAGATATACCAAGTTTGTCTCGTCTATGAATGTTTTTTTTGTTTTTGTTTTGACTAGATGTATTTACCATCCAAATTTAGGGACGATCATTTTATCGTCCTTGATAAGACTTCTCAACAATTTCTCATTCAAATAATGAATTGTTATGCTGGTTTAGTCTTAGCTCGTCCATGATTTGGACGATTACAGCTTTCATTTTATCTCGTCTTGAGCTTTAGACGGATATGCCTTGTCAGGTTTTATCCCATCTTTATGCTTTGGACGGATGTATTTTCATTTCATTTTTTAGCTCAGGTTTTATCTCGTCTTTAACATCTGGACGAATATACCTTGTTCCATTTGAAAGCTTGTGGACATATATCCTTGCGTCTAGGATTTTATTCGTCCATGCTTATTTTTCATTCGTGTGGATTTAGTTTGAATGAATATACAAAAAGGATTCCAATAGTATACTTGAAAATACATCATATATATACTTGAAAATCCAAACTTATGTAAACATTCGTCCACAGGTATGGCACATGCTCGTGAGCTAGTGCCTTATTGAATTAAAAATACAAACCAACTTGTCCATGAATAGCACAAAAGTGTAAACACTAATGTACTTTCTAAAGGATTATTAAAATACTTAAAACACATGATAATAGTAAATAAACACAACATACTTCTGCCCGTCCAGCTGTCTCGTCCAAGGCCACTTTCATCAAGAGTTGGCACTTATTGATGGTATTTCCTTAGGTGCTCAACATTCCATGGGTGTTCTAGCCTTCGTCTATCCAAAGCTTCCAAATAGTAGGATCCTTGCCTCTTGCAGTTGATAACTCTATAAGGTCCTTCCCAATTTGGCCCGAGTTTTCCGTAGGCCGGGTTTCTTATTGCCAAGGTAACCCTCTTCAGGACGAGATCCCCAATTTTGAAACGCCTAGGCTTCACCATGGCATCATATTGTCTAGACATAAGAATTTTGTACCTCGCCGTTCTTTGTTCTGCATCCATCCTGACTTCATCCATGAGGTCAAGGTTAAGATGGAGCTGTTCTTCGTTTTCTTCAGCTTGATACTTCCTCACCCTGTGGCTCATCATGTGTACCTCTGCTGGTATAACCGCCTCACTTCCATAGGCCAGTTTAAAGGGAGTTTCCCCTGTCGGAGTTCTCACTGTTGTTCTGTAAGCCCATAAAACACCTGGTAGCTCATCTGGCCATACACCCTTTGCCCCTTCGAGCCGAGTCTTGATGATCTTCAACAAGGATCGGTTTGCTACTTCTGCCTGGCCGTTGGCCTGTGGGTGGGCGGGTGAGGAGTAGTGATTCTTCATCCCAAGCTGTTCACAGAATTCTTTGAAAGGTGTATTGTCGAACTGCCGTCCATTGTCAGACACTAGTACCCTAGGTACTCCAAACCTGCATACAATTTTCTTCCAGACGAAGTTCTTGACATTCTGTTGTGTAATTTTTGCTAAGGGCTCGGCTTCCACCCATTTTGTGAAGTAGTCTATTCCTACCACCAGAAATTTCATCTGCCGAGTCCCAGTTGGAAAGGGCCCCAATATGTCTAATCCCCATTATGCGAAAGGCCAAGGGGCCATCATTGGCGTGAGATACTCTGCTAGCTGTCTAGGAATGTTGCTGAAGCGCTGACATTGATCAAATACTTTAACATATGCCTTAGCATCAGCTTGGATGGTTGGCCAGTAGAATCCGCTGCAGATGACTTTATGGACGAGTGATCTGGCTCCTGAATGATTACCGCATGCTCCTTCATGAACCTCCCGCAACATGTAGTTTGCCTCGTCCGGAGCCAAACATCTTAAGAGAGGTTGGGAGAAACCTCTTTTGTATAACACTTCGTCCATAAGTATGTACCTGGTCGATTTGACTTTGAGCTTTCTAGCTTCGTCCTTCACTTCTGGAAGCCTTCCGTCCTTCAAGTACGACACTATTGGGGTCATCCAATTTTCGTCGCCTTCTATCTGTAGCATCTCTGGAAGGTCTATACTAGGCATATATTGTACTGCATCCAGCTCGTCCACTGTTTCACTTGCAGACGCTTCCTTCGCCAGAATATCTGCTTCCATGTTCTCTTCCCTCGGGATTTGAATGAAATCAACTTTTTTGAATTTCTTTACAAGGCGTACCACCTTCTTTAAGTATTTTTTCATCCTGTCTTCCTTGGCTTCTCATATCCCATTTTTTTGACCTATGACTAACTGAGAGTCTCCCAAAACAAGTATTGAGTCTGCTTCTACAGATCTAGCCAACTCCAACCCCTTCAAAAAGGCTTCATACTCCACTTCATTGTTGGTAGTCTGGTATTGCAAACGAGCCTTGTACTTTAACTTATCTCCTTCTGGCGACTGCAAAACAATTCCGATTCCTCCAGCATGCAACGTAGAGGATCCATCTACATGGACGACCCATTTATTACTGTAATCTCCTTCCCCAAGGTCCTCATAATTCGGAGTGAACTCTGCAATGAAGTCTGCTAGAGTTTGAGCTTTTATTGCGTTTCTCGATTGGTACCGAATGTCGAATTCACTAAGTTCCACCGCCCATTGAATCAGCCGTCCTGCGGCTTCCAGTTTGTTCATTGCCTTCTTCAACGGATGGTCTGTCATGACATTGATGACATGAGCTTGGAAGTAATGTCTTAACTTCCTAGAAGCTGTTATCAGTGCAAAAGCCAATTTCTCCATAAGCGGATACCTCCCCTCTGCTCCTCTGAGCGCTCGGCTAGTGTAGTACACGGGTTTTTGTACTCTTCCTTCCTCTCTGATCAGAGCTGAACTTACGGCGTGTGGGGACACCGCTAAGTACAGGTATAGTTCTTCTCCTTGCACGGATGGACTTAATAACGGAGCTCTAGTGAGATAGTCTTTCAGGTCTTGGAAAGCCTTCCGACACTCGTCCGTCCATTCGAATGCCTTCCTGAGGACTTTGAAGAAAGGTAGACACTTGTCTGTGGCTTTCGAAACAAACCTGTTCAAAGCAGCAACTCGTCCAGTGAGGGATTGGACTTCTTTGATGTTTTTTGGTGGCTCCATGTCTAGTATGGCTTGGATCTTGTCCGGATTTGCCTTGATTCCTCTCTGCGAGACCATGAAGCCCAGAAAATTTCCTGATGATACTCCGAATGCATATTTGCTTGGGTTCAATTTCATCTTATACCGCCTAAGTGTTTCAAAAGTTTCCTGTAGATCATCCAAATGGCTTCCCTCGTTTACGCTCTTCACAAGCATGTCGTCGACATAAACCTCTACATTTCGTCCTATCTGTGGACGAAACATATGATTTACCAACCTTTGATAAGTTGCCCCCGCATTCTTCAGACCGAAGGGCATCACTTTATAGCAAAACAAGCCTTGGCTGGTGATGAAGGAAGTCTTCTCCTGATCAGCTTCATCCATCTTGATTTGGTTGTATCCTGAGAAGGCGTCCATGAAGCTCAGCAATTGATGGCCAGCTGTAGAGTCTACCAATTGATCAATACGTGGCAATGGGTAACTATCCTTAGGACATGCTTTGTTCAGGTCAGTGAAGTCTACGTACATTCTCCACTTGCCATTTGCTTTCTTCACCATCACCACATTGGCCAACCAATCCGGGTAATAGACTTCCTTAATGAACTGTGCCGTGGTCAATTTCTGAAGCTTTTCCTTGATCGCCTTATCTCGCTCCGGAGCGAATACCCTTTTCTTCTGGCGAACAGGCTTAAAAAAAGGGTACACGTTCAATTGATGAGTAATCACACTTGGATCGATTCCCGGCATGTCGTCATGACTCCATGCAAACACGTCAATACTCTTTCTCAGGAACTGGATGAGGTATTCTCTTTCATTTTCCTTTATGCCCGTTCCAATTCTGATGAATTTCTCGGGATCATCTTCTTGTAAAAAAACATTTTCTAACACTTCTGTGGGTTCTGCAACAACCCTTCTTTCCTCGATACTCAATGTCTGCACCTGCTCGTCCAAAGCCATCATGGCTAAGTAGCATTCTCTAGCTGCCAACTGATCTCCCTGTGCTTGGCCTATCCCGTACTCCGTAGGGAATTTGACTGATAGATGGTAGGTAGATGTTATCGCCTTCCAACTGTTCAGGGTTGGTCTTCCGATGATGGCATTGTACGAAGACGAATAGTCCACCACGAGGAAATTCACTTCCCTAGTTATCTGCTGTGGGTACGACCCTACCACTACTGGTAATGTAATGGTGCCCACAGGCTGCACCTTCATTCCTCCAAACCCTATCAGTGGTGAGCAAACTGGACGTAGTTGATCCCGCCCAAGCCTCATCTGTTGGAAGGCAGGATAGTACAATATGTCTGCTGAGCTTCCATTGTCAACCAACACTCTCCTGGTTGTATAATCTGCAATGAGCAGAGTAATGACAATTGCATCATCATGCGGGTGATGGATCCTCACAGCATCTTCGTCTGTGAAGGAAATGGCAGGTTCGTCCATAGGGTTCGTCCTTGGAGATCGTCCAGAGAGCTGGACGTTCTGTACCACCTTGAGATACGTTTTCTTTGATTTGGAAGATTGCCCCATTGAGTTCCCTCCAATGATAATCCTTATCTCTCCAAGTGGGGGCCGGGATGACTCCTCCATTTTTCCTTTCAACTTCTCGTCTCTATGATCCCTTCCGACGAAGTGCCTCAGTTTTCCTTGTTTGATCAGATTCTCAATTTGCTGTTTCAGATCGTAACATTCATCCGTGTCATGCCCATAGTCCCGGTGGAAGCGACAATATTTATTCTTATTGCGCTTGTTGGGATCTCCCTTCATCTTCTCTGGTCATTTTAGAGAGGGGTCGTCTTTGATCTGCATGAGCACCTGATCAAGTGGAGCATTCAGGGGCGTATAATTTTGGCTTCTCCCCGAAGGACCAGCCTTCCTGTTATCTCGTTCCTTTTTATCTTCCGTCCGTCCCTTCTTTGGACGAGGGCCTTGTTCTGAGTGGCGTGCTGGATGTGCTTCCATTCTTTCAGCTCTTTTCCTCTTCTTGGCTATGATCGCATCCTCCGCATTCATGAAGTTCTGAGCCGAATGAACTAGCTCGGCCATGGTTTGAGGCTCCTTCTCATACAGCTTGTGGATAAATAGATCAGAATTAATCCCGTTGTGGAAGGCCGCCAATAGAAGCTTGTCATCCACCTCGTCCAAACTAAGGGCTTCTCTGTTGAAGCGAGTGATGAATGACCGCAGGCTTTCGTTCTCCCCTTGCTCTATGGTCAGCAAGCTGGATGAAGAGCGCTTGTGTCTCTGCCCCCCAATGAAATTGTTGACAAACAATTTGCTTAACTCTTCGAAAGAGCCTACAAAACCTGGGGGTATTTTACTGAACCAAACTCGTGCTGGACCCTTAAGGGTGGTTGGGAAGGCTCTACACATGATTTCATCTGGGACCCCTTGAAGGTGCATCGTTGTTTTAAAAGTAGCAATGTGATCGAATGGGTCACGCGTTCCATCATACGAATCCAGGGAAGGCAGTTTGAATTTTGATGGTAGAGGATGACCATTGATGGAAGCCGTAAAGGGAGAGTCTGTTCTGTGGACCAAATCTTCTATCAGATTCGTCCTCCTCATGTTCTCTTTCATTTCCTCCATGACTTTCTTCATTTGGTCCATCTCTTCCTTCACCGTCCGAGAAGTGGTGCCTCTAAACTGACTCCCAATCTCAGGATTTTCTCTTTCGCCATGACCTTGTGTTTGTCCTCCTCTTTCATGCTCCTCACGTGCCTGTCTTCTCTGATTAATCTCCATTCTTAACTCCTGGTTTTGGCGAGTCAACTCTGCCATCGCAGCCGCCATAGATTGCACATGCTGAACAGATGATGTCTGCATGGCTGGTGCAGATTGGCGATCACGTTGGGGATCACTTGAAGCGCCTCTGCTTCCCTGACGGCCTGGGCTAGTAGCCCTCGACCTGGTCCTGACCATCCTAACCCTTTGTCGCGGAAAAGAGTCACAAAATAGCCTTACTTATCCTCTTCCCACAGACGGGGCCAACTGATATCGCTTCGAATCAATGGGTTGGGTGATCTGGCTTCGGTGGGACTACCGACGGTGGTGGAAGGCCTGCAAAGAGAGAAACGCAGTCAAAGAGGAGACCGGAGATGACCGGCCAAACCCCCTCCGATGAGAAAGTTATTATGGAGTTTCGAATGTTTGGGAATAAGTCTCAGAAAAAATCTTACCCTCCTTGGGTTCAGACCGGTCCTTTATATAGAGATCCCTGAAGCGGTTACTTGTCCAAATAACTTCCCCAAGATTTGTGGAAGCCAACGGGCCCGGAGTTAACTTCCTCAACGGCTATTAAAATTGTAACCGCCAACGGAAGTTTATTTGAGGGGTTCGTGGCGATAGTTACGGATTTAGTAACTACTATAAACACTTGAAATTTCTCCAAGTGTTGTGTATTCGTCTGTCTGGTCCAAGAAGGTTTTGGTCGTCCATGGACATCTGGAGATCGTCCATGGACGAGTTACATGGACGATTGGTATGGACGACCTTCACTATTAAGTGTGGTGTTGGTCCATGTACTGTCCCTTCTTGGGTGATTCTTCGTCCAAACGGCTTTGTTAGCCCTGGACGACTCCTTGGACGAACAAGAGTTGGGATCATTTTTCTGCTTCCCTATCAATATATATATATATATATATATATATATATATATATATCTGTGTGTGTGTGTGTGAGAGAGGGAGATAGAATCATATTCTAACATAATCTAAATGTATATGTGTATGAAACTTCCCCCCAAAAACTTAAATCCTTGTCATTACGTCTACCTCACAAAAATTTGTATTTGTGAAATAACCATCACACTAAAAATGCGCGGTGATATACGTGTTTAATGAAAAACCCTTGAATAGAAGCTATTATAGGGTTTCAATTGTTTGGAAGTCCATCAATCAAATTCATTGTCATATTAATTTGTAAATATTATGTAGGAAAATTTGTAGTACCTATTATATTTTCCTAGCAAAAAAAAGAAAAGAGAAATAGAATGAAAATGGAAGGTCGGGATTTTTTTAACTTTTGCTCTAGAAATGAGAATTTGAAAAACGCATTCTAGACCAAATGAAATTTGTAAATTTTTAATTGTCCAACCAAGCAGCTTAATATTTTTTCAAAATGGATTTTTATGCCTAGAAATCCATGAAAATGCATGCATTAGTAAATGGTTACCAAAACACAGCAAACCTGTACTGCGCACATGATGAAAATAGAGAGACTACTGAGTGTGTTAGTTGGGCCCAAAAGAACAATCATAGGATTGGTCTTACAGGCGTAGGCTCAAGCTCTATTTTGGGCTCACAGAGGCAAATGCTTAAGACTGAAAGTAAATTTCGTAAGGATTGGTCCCAAGGGAGCTAATTCATGGATTCTGCAAAGTTGGCCGAATTGGTTCAGAATTTTTTATCCCCACAAAATAGCCTGATACAAAAACGGTTGGTCAGTTTCACAGCTTATTTTAAAAATGGACTTTTCACTTCACCTCTTATATAATTGCAGACAAAGATTACATTGAAAATTAAAAAGTAAACTCCACGAAGGATCTGAATAGAGCAGCTAGAGTTAATAATATTAACTAATGATTATTCATCACCTTTTCTGATCCATCCAGCACATTTTTTCCTTGAAGATTCCAACATGATCGCCAATTTGTTGCTGATCATTTCTTGAATATTTTTTATTAATAATAATAATTTTATTGTTTTGCAAAACATACTATTGACTTTTTTATTAATAAATTTCCTAGGAATTGAACGGTTTACGATTACCCCTCTTTTGTTTCACAATTTTAATTAATTATTTCGTTATATTTTAATTATAGTTTTTTTAATTATTCAGGAGTTTGAGAGTGAAATTTATTTTTTAACTCTAAGGATCCATTTAGAAACAACTTATTTAGCTGAAATTGAAAAGTTTTTACTAAAAGTATAAGAAAAAAAAAAAAAAGGTTAAAACCTAACTAAATAATATAATGAGACTATGGATAGCACCAAAAATAATATAAAACTCAAATAAGCTGAACTTTTCATTACATCCCAAACAAAATCTTAATCTCAACCCTTGAGTGGAATTACACAATACTCTTTATTGACTACATGCGCTTGCAGTCTTGCTCCTATGACCAATAACATTAAATATTGATAATAATGATAAGATTAAATTCATTAAAGATGTGGTTTATAAGTCCCCATTTCCACCCTCCAATAAACATTAACATGTCAAAATTTTACCTTACAGAAATTAAATTCTATAAGCACTTCGTGTAAACCTTTTGATTCACACCCACTAAAAAAAAAGGTTTTGAGGCCGCGTTTTTAAAACGCGGCCATAGGGCAAAAAAATGCGGCCTAAGCCCCATTTGGCCTTAGGCCGCATTTTATAAAGCGGCCTAAAACATGCGACTATAGGCCTGGTCAGTCTAAGGCCACACTTTTTAACCACGGCCCAAGACCAGGTCCTATAGCCACGTGTAAAACGCGGCCTAAGGTTAGTACTTTAGCCGCGTTTTAAACGTGGCCGAAGGTCAGTACCTAAAACGCGGCCTTACATGTCAGCCTAGGGCCGCGTTTAATATATCGAGATATAGCCTCACTTATTAAACGTGGCTACAGTTCAAACCTTAGGCCGCGTTTAAAACGCGGCCTAAGACCATAACCTTAGGCCGCGCTTAATAAGTGCGGCCATAGGCTCCCTATAGACCGCCGAGACACTACTTTTGGCCACATTAAAAACGCGGCTATAGCCACATTTAAACACGGCTATAGTTTATGTTTTTTTTTTTTTTTTTTTCCCTTTCCAGGCCAGAAAACCTATCAAGTTAGAATTTACAACACACAAAACCTGTCACAATTTCAATCAATACAGCAACAAAACCTGTCACACACACAAACGACAATTTCAAAGAAATATCAAGCTTGATTCTCAAACTTGTCACAATTTCAATCAATATCTTTAACAAAATTTGAGGAAGTTCAAATGTTTAAGGAAAGTTCAATACAGCAACATAAGTACACAAATGTTTGAGTATCATAAAAAAGTACTTAACATATTGATCAAGTAAACATTGTCCAAATACAACATATTTTCCATCTTCAAAATGACCAAATAAACATTGTCCAAATACAACATATTTTCCATCTTCAAAATGTCCACGAAGAGTCCCACTCTATCTAGCAGCGCTATCCTGAGTATATTATAGACATCGTATTAGTGGTACATAACAATGCATTGCAATAAACACGCAACTGGAAATATATTAAAGGTAACATTTTTAGTACATGCATAATTTGTGTAATGGGCATATACTCCCCAAATCCTTGTAACATGGCTTTCACGCCCGCCAGACATTCATCCATTTGCCGCTTTGATTCATCCATTTGCCGCTTTGATTCCGCCATTTGCTGCTCATGTCGTGCATCTGATTCGGCCCGCATTTCGGCAATTTCTTCCTTATGCTGTGCATGCAATGCGACAATAGCCTCCTGATGCCTCTGCTCTGATTGGGCAAGTTGGTCCATTAATGAATTTTCCAATTCAGTCATCTGATGGGCCATTTCGTTGGACGACGGACCGGTCAAACATGGAAGGTTGGCCCCACTTCTTCCTGTTGGGGTTGGCCCAAAACCGACCCCCCGTACATGACCACAACGTTCTTTGCCCATCACTTGAGCGAACGCATCATCTGTGGACCATAAGATTCCTGCGTGACGCTCTCCTTGTAGTGAGCTCCCCTTGTTTAAAATTTCATTCATTTTATCATGTTTTCACACAAGACTCAAATCACATATTATTTGCTATAAACATTTCATGCACAAAATACAAAACATATAGTCCACCAACGATATAAGGCTTACAATCTTATCTCTCACTCCATCACTAATAGGAGTCCCATCTTTTTTGCAGTATACTTTCACGAAAACAATTGCATGCTCCACTGCTTGTCCACTTTCTTTTGCCTACATCATATTTAACAGTTTCATTGCAATAGTAAAAAATTATGTTGGTGATATGAAGTGACAATCGACAACCAAACATAGCAACTGGAATTTGGGACATAACAATGTAGCTTATTATGTTGAAATAATAATAATAATAATAATAATAATAATAATAACACGTTATGCTTCAACTCACTCATTTTTTTCAGTTTTTTTTGTCCCTATAAAGTTAACGCATATTGTACACAACTATCTCCATCCAATTTCTCTACTCCATGCATTTTGACATAAAAAAAAAAAATAATAATAATAATAAAAAACCGGAAAAAAAAAAACAAAAAAACAAAAAACCGGGCTGGCAACTAGTACTAGCTGCCTCCTTTTTTTTTTTTTCTTTTATTATTATTATTATTATTATTATTATTATTTTGGATCACTACGTGCCCTATGATTAAATAAAATAGCCATTTCTTAGGCCACGTTTGAAAAAGTGCGGCCATAGGACCCTTGTTGACAGCTTGAAGACATATTTTAGCCGCGTTTAAAACGTGGCAATAGGCCACAACTATAGCAGCGTTTCTTAAATGTGGCTATATCTGTCACCTATAGCCACAGTTTAAACGCGGCTACAACCCCCTGAATATTTATTGAATTTATCTATAGCTGCGTTTTAAACGCGACTAAAATATGTCTTCAAGCTGTCAACAAGGGTCCTATGGCCGCACTTTTTCAAACGTGGCCTAAGAAATGGCTATTTTATTTAATCATAGGGCACGTAGTGATCCAAAAAAATAATAATAATAATAATAATAATAATAAAAGAAAAAAGAAAAAAAAGGAGGTAGCTGCATTTCAACCGCATTTCTAATTTCCATAGAGAAGGTAACAAAGGAAAGCAAATTTCAAACAACAACCAATTGCTATATACCAAACCAAACTCTTGCTAACAAAGTGGCAAACCTCCAATTCTTATTGAAATCATTAATGAAGAACAGGAAACATCACAAGAAATGTCTATTATTTGAAATAAACATGGAAAATAACATTATTTACAACGTTACCCCAACACTATGCTCTGACATTAGTTTTTATTATGAAATGAAACTAATAAGGCAAGCAATGGTAAAAAGTTCCCTACTAATTCACAGAAAATGCTCAGATTCATCAGTAAACTAGTTTCTTCAAACTCTTCATATTCATCACACAAGAGGGTAATTACCCCACTCTATGTTTGGCGTAATTTAGTACTCAATTACTTTACTATAACACTAGTAGTATATAGCTATAGCTAGGCCGTGGTATTTTAATCAAGTTTGCTCTTCTTGTTCTTCTTTTTTATGTGTGAGGATTTTCTAATAATGCCAATAATGGTGTTATCAAATTGAAGACAGCTAATTTTCAGACCAAATTTTTCTTTGCCTATCACCGTGTCATGTTTTCCATAAACTTATAAGTTGGACCACCCTAGAAGAGAAGCTAAAGTTTTGATAATACTAAAAATTTTGTGAATGCTTTTTCATGTTTGCTAGGCTTTAATTATTTGATGGATATATAAAAACTTCCATGTTCACAAAAACATATAAATAGCTTTCATTGCAATAGCTCAGAATGTGAACGTTTACACACTCACATGAAAAAAAAAGACTTCAAAGTGATCTTGCCTAGTTGGAATTCAAAAAGAACTTAATATTAATAACTCCCTAGCAATAATGAAATTGTGCGGAGAACCTGAGAATGAAGTTAATATTGATTTTTTATGAGACAATAAGTTTATATGATTGCAATAATGAAATTGTGGATTGCTTAATTTGGACCCTACGACAACGTTGGGCACTGCCACCATTAGTGTCATCTCCATGCAAGCCATTTCCATTCCTAAACTCAAGCCGACAAAATCTATTTTGATTTTCATGACTTCGAATCGACCATGTTCTTTCTAAACAAAAAGAAATAAAAGAAAACACCTAGAATTTTTTGATACCAATATGTCACAAGTTCGATTAAAATATCATATGTGTATTAAAACCTGGCTACTTCTTGTATAATGCATTTCTTACCATATTTTCAGCAGTTTGGGAAAAACTTATAGGCCCCGACCTCACTATGTCCGTCTGCAACCCACAACTTCTCTTCTTCTTATCAACTAATGTCTACGAACACATTCCCGCCAACAATACAAAAAAAAAAAAAAAAAAAAATTTAAAAAAAATCAATTGAAAAAACATACCTTCTTAATGAAAAAAAAAAAAAAACCCATCATATGTGTATTACCAGTAAAAGATAATAGAGCAAGAAAATATGCTCACCACCATTTTAGAATCAAACCAATAGTCAACTAGCACCTCGTAGTCCTGCTTGTCAGCCTAGTCTGGTTTGGCTAATTTGACATCTTCTTTCGACGCATCTTTTGGGTAGTATTTTTTGTTTAACTTGGTCATTCGGTTCCTCCTCAGTTCCCCCAGTAAGCACATTGCCTAGCGCATTTGATTAGGTGTTTTGATAATTTCGGGCTCAAAGATCCATTTTTTCTGAAATGCAAAAATTGAGTTAGCATAGTGCAATAGTCCACCGTACTAAAAATGTCATTTGATACTAACAATTAAAAGTAGCTTAATAAGTTACTACCTCTATCTCTACCCAGGCATTTTCTTTGACATTATTAGGGACATGCGCCCAATTAACTGGCACAAGTGGGTAATGGGCATGGCTGAGGCAAAAAGTGCCCAACCACCTTTTGAATGTTTGGCCGCTCTCTCCAATCGGTTGGCCGCTCCCATTTAACGCACATTTAAGTTTTTGGTGAGCTGGAAAAGTCCATATTCGGGTCATTAGTGTTACCTCACGCTTTTTTTTAAAAAAATTATTGGAATGTGGGGTTTCTTGAACCGAATCTTCTGCATGCCCATTACTAGATACTGGGGTATCTTGGACCAAAGCTCCTGCATATAGTAAACCACTATTAGTAATGAAATTTCAAAGTTCACAACAAGAGAAAAGTTATAGTATATATATACATTTCAAGTGCTTAACTAACATGATATATGTGATGTTTGTGTATATATATACATTTTAATAATTGGTTTTATGATTATCTTATTTTTCCCATTCATGTTGTTAATTTACTTATTACGCAAGACAATAAGAAAAGATTAATGCAAAATTCTCAAACGAGAAACTTATTCTGTCCCTTGGAAATTAACTCTCAGCTGAATAGAATCAATGTTAGAATGAATATATATCTGAATATATATATATATATATATATATATATATATATATAATTTGATTGCAGCCATGAAAATTTCTCCTACAGCCCACAGGTTGGCTTCGCATGTGTTAGCATAAAGAGACCATCATGTAGGAAGGTCAGTGTTGGTGTGTTGGTGATTTTACTACTTGTACTAAAAAATAAATTGTACAATTGCCTTTTGAAGTGGTCATCGGCAAGTTTAACAATAAGTGAATTCAGTCATTCATATTTTCATAAATTTAAAAGAAGTAATGGGCAGCCTATCTTTCTTATGTCAAAAACATAATAAAAAAGTATGTTTAAAAGCATGTTTAAAGGTATTTTAAAATTAGTCTAATAAGATAAAAGGAGAATAGTATCTCTTTTCTTTTCTTTATTTTCTTTTTTTGAGAATGAGGGAGATTAGATTCTCTATAATTAGCTAAGAAAAATTGAAGTTACTCATGAGTGAAGGTTGGATAGACATAAGTTATTTTTAAATTTACTTCTTTTTCATATTATTTCTTCATTGGCTACAACTAAAATTTATCAGTTATGAACATATGATAAGACTTTGTCATACCATAGAAATGAAATGCATTACATGCTATCCGTAAGCCAAATATGTTGATCATTTTCCACAGATGACAAAAAATTTAGGATATTTTCAATAACCCCAAAGCAGAATCAACAGCAACATAAACAAACACACACAAAGATCCAAATGCAAATTGAGAAAAAGGAAAAGCTGAGAGAAAGTACCCATATCCCTGCTCGAAGCAGAAGCCAAAGCCTGAGATGGGTCTCGAAGCAGTTGTTGTTGTTAACGTGGAGGGTGACTGTGGAGATCGGAGATGGAGCGTGAGACGAGGGTTGAGGGTGAGATAGGAGATGAAGGGTGAGGTTGAGGGTGAGATCGTCGATGGAGGGTGAGGCGAGGGTTGAGATCGGAGAGATAGAGAGTGAGGGTTTTTGATCGGAGATGGAGGGCAACGGTGACGGCGACCAAATCGGAGAGATGGAGAGTGAGAGACAAGACGGAGGGTGATCGGGCTGGTCAGAGACAAGATGGAGGTTGATCGGAGAGACAAGTGAGAGACATAGGGTGCATTTTGTGTCTGAGGAAAACAAAAGAAAAAAAAAAACAAAGGGATTTTGGGACAAAAAATTAAAGACATAGGTCCTATGGCTGCGTGTATTAAACGCGGCCTAAGACCATCCCAAAAAAAACGCAGATATATCTGTAAAAAACGCAGCTTCAGACCTGGGCTAAGGCCCCGCTTATAAAACGCGGCTGGGCCTTTTATCTTTAAGCCCCGTTTTTTAAAAACGGGGCCTTAGGCAATCTTGGGCCGTGTTTTTAAAAACGCGGCCCAAAAAAACGCTGCCTCATCCCCCCACGTTTTTTAGTGACCCTTCAATAAGTAAAAAATTGATAAATGTGTAAACCATGAGTTTTACGCAATAGCTTACATTATTAGTAATAAGATTATCATACAATAATTTTAAAATAAAAAATCTTAAAAAGAAATTGTAAGATTTTATATATTTATATGTTTTTTTTTTAATATATCAAGTTCCGCTTTAATAAATTTTATATAATTTAAATTTCTTAATAATCCTAAAAAAAAAACATTTTTTTTAATGGAAAAAAAAAACGCTATTTACACCGATCGGCCCATTATTACGAAATTCTTGCTTAATACATAACACAAAATCTTCTCTTTCTCCTCCACTACTTTGTGGGCCCATGGCACCCAATAGGAACATAGAAATCATTGTCACTCATGGGCATCCCACGAGCTCACGCCCTTCTCTCAGCAGCTTTGTCAACACGTTGTCGGATAGTGGTTCGCTCTTACTGGCCTTTAGAAGTCTTCCACTTGGTAGTGGTCTTATTTATTTATTTGTGCAAGTTGGTTTATGTTAAGTCCAAAAGAACTTTTATTCCTGAATAAAAAAAAAAAAAAGTAAAATATTAATGGATGACTTCAGGATATTGGTGTAGGATATGTTTTTAAAAGCTTTTTATAAAAAAAATTAATTAATTTTTTTATATATTTTTATATTTCTATTAAAGTAATGTTAAAATTTTTTAAAAATAATTTATTAACAATTGTTTTTAACACACCCATTACCATGACTCATAAAATAAAATAAAAGCACAAAAGCAAAGCTTTTTGGGGTGCCCAAGCACATGACAATAGAGGCCTTAAGGGGGAAAAGCTTATTTGAATCATGAAATCTACATTGAAACAAGGGAAAGAAAAAGTTGGAAGAATGCAAAGAAATTTGTCCTGTCCTTTATTTTGTTGATAAGAGAGGAAAAACAAATGCAAACTCTTGACTTTGTAAATTAAGCTCAAAAAAAAATTTCTCATAAAGAAGGCTTTTATTTTTGGTAAAATACATTTAATACTTAGGTTTGAGCTAGTGCAAGCAATTCAAAATTTTTTTAAATTGACAAATTTGGTCTTTAAATTATTACTCATTTACCCTTTACCCTTCTCTTCTCACACTAATTAGGAACCAAGTTGTATTGTTAGTTTTGAAAACTCTTGGTTCTGGCTAGTATTAGCTCAAACATTAGGAGTCAACTCTATTTTACCTATTAACTATTTATTTATTTTAGACAAACAAAGGAAAGATGAGCATATTAGAGAATAGATAATAGAGTTGGACCCTATACCCTTGGCATGCACATGCTAACTATTAGGAAAAAATATTTTGTACTAAATGATACCACATTATTCGTATCAAAATTCAATAAATAATAAATATGTGTACAAAAATAATTACCCACTGACGCATGCCTTTCATTTGTTAGTTAAGTAGTTATTTTTTGTAGACATATCTCTTACTTAATTATTAGATTTTGATACTGCTAATGTTATATTATTTGATATCTTTCTCGACTATTAAACCAGATTGAGGAAATTCTTTCCCTCTTTCAAGCCCAAATATTATTGTTACCTGATGTATTTGTTTAATCCTTTTAGTTCAACAAAAGTAATCTGTTCACTTAGGTGGTAAGGAATAATTACAACAAAATAAAAGGTAATATTTTGATGATTCTATAAATATAGATATCAAACAAAAATAAACTAATCTAACGAACAAAGAATATCATTGATTTTTTTTAGAGACAACAACAATAAAAATCCTTGCAGTGGCTCAAGTGATGATAGGGTGAGCAGAATAAAATAAATACATGAAAGATAAAATTCCAAATGCACATTTATTTGTAGTTTTTACTACGTTTTTGTGAAGTCGAAATGAAAGGAAGATTCAAAGCTACTTCGCTCATTCCCAAAGAATATTTGATCCAGTCTCAGACTTTTGTCACTTTACTATTTGTCCTTAAATAATCAATGAGGAAAGTCAATCAGTCATCTGCCTCCACATTCCCTCCCAGGGTTGGGAATCACAAGGGACCTATCGGACCCACATCCCTGTGACTCCGTCAGTGCAGAAGAATTTCTCAATCAAGACAAGAAGAGTTGTTTGCAGTAAAGTTCTTGGCATCACTTCAATCTTTTATTTATTTATTTTTAAAGAAGAACTTCACCTTTTCTTTTGTTGGTGACATCACTTCAATCTAAGTATTAGTTATTGATACTTAGAGCAATAATCAAATGGTCCAGTTATTATGTGCGTCTGGTAGCATTGTTTAAATATTATCATTCAATTTTTAGTGTTTTAAAAATGTGTTGAAGTGTTATAAAAATTCGTGTAAGAAATGTTATTGTTATTTAAAGACTGAAAATTGTTGTTTAAACAACAGTACCAAACAACCCTTATATTATCACAATCCAGAACATATTATACAATAAGTCACATAACTCCAAAAAAAAACCCAATAAGTCCCCAGTGTGGCGAGTCACGATTGAGTCAAACCTCCATAGAGTGTTTTATCATTTAAGCCTTTAAAAAAAAAAAAAATTAAAGTATTTCTCATCATTAATTATTCTTATTATGTCTCCAATGCGGCATGCCAATGGATTCAAAGCATACGAATCACTATAAAGATTTAGATATATAATCATAAAAAAATGATGCTTTCTTAGATGCAGATATTGTTGGGAAATTGCCTCAAATTTCAATTCCTAGTTGAAGAAGGAAAAATTAATTTGGGTTTCCTTGTTATAGAAGGAAAGACTATTCCTTGGTGTGGAAGAAATTTTATCCTTGTTAAAGAGGTAATGTATTTCTAGTCCAAAAGGGAATAGCAAAAGAGTCTTATAAATAGACAATACTACAAAGAATTTGATGGTTTTGGCCCAAGAATTCTCCCTATGGGGAGAGGGAAAATGGAGAGTGAAACCAAGAGAGAGAAAACAGATTTTCGCTTGGGAGGAATGCAAGAGGAAGGAGAGTTCAAGGTATTGTTGCCTTCAAGAAAATAGCCAAGGAGGAGAGAGCAAAGAGTTGCCGCCTTCAAGAAAATAGCCAAGAAGGAGAGAGTTAAGTGTTGCCGCCTTTGAAAGAGATAATTAGTGTGTGTGTGTGTGAAAGCAAAGAAAAATAAGAGATATTTTTCTTTAACCGTGAGACATACACAAGAATTGTTATAATTGATTTGCTAATAGTGAAATTATTTGAAATTTGTCTCGTGGTTTTTTCCCTTCAAAGAGAAAGGGTTTTCTATGTAAATATTTGTGTTCTTATATGTGATTGCTATTTTGGATTGCTAATATTGTTGATAACGTTATTTGGGTCCTAACAAGTGGTATTAGAGCTAAGGTTAGAGTGGAAGCCATGGCCAGAGAAGAAGGCAAGGCTTCAGGAATTGAGAAATTTGATGGAACAGACTTCGTGTATTGTAGGATGTAGATTGAAAATTATCTCCATGGGAAGAAATTGCAACTGCCTCTTTTAGGGACGAAACCTAAAACTATGAAGGAAGAAGACTGGAACCTTCTTGATAGACAGGTATTGGGAGTTATTCGATTAACTCTGTCAAAATTAGTTACCCACAATGTCGTGAAAGAAAAGACCAATAGTGGTATTAGAGCTTGGTTGATTTAGTGGATGACTCTTTGTGTTAATTTAGATGGAAGGTAAGAGATTGCTTTGATTAAGGTAGAGTTATTCCAAGAGGAAAAGAAGACTACTTGATTAAGGTAGAAGCTATTCCAAGAGGAAAGAAGACAATTGAAGACAATTGATGGAATTTGAGTCAAGGTGGAGATTGTTGGGAAATTGCCTTGAATTTCAATTCCTAGTTG
This sequence comes from Quercus agrifolia, assembly GCA_029955455.1. Lineage (NCBI taxonomy): Eukaryota > Viridiplantae > Streptophyta > Magnoliopsida > Fagales > Fagaceae > Quercus > Quercus agrifolia. The sequence goes on from JARQAD010000001.1 coordinate 2,307,539, forward strand.
AAGAAGGAAAAATTAACTTGGGTTTCCTTGTTATAGAAGGAAAGACTATTCCTTAGTGCAGAAGGAAGTCTATTTCTTGTTAAAAAGATAATGTATTCCTAGTCCAAGAGGAAATAGACTCCTTGTTAAAAAGATAATGTATTCCTAGTCCAAAAGGGAATAGCAAAAGAGCCTTATAAATAGACAATACTACAAAAAATTTGATGGCTTTGGCCCAAGGGTTCTCTCTATAGGGAGAGGGAAAATAGAGCGTGAAACCAAGAAAGAGAAAAGAGATTTTCGCTTGGGAGGAACGCAAGAGGAAGGAAAGTGCAAGGTATTGCTGCCTTCAAGAAGATAGCCAATGAGGAGAGAATAAAAGGTTGCCGCCTTCAAGAAGATAGCCAAGAAGGAGAGAGTAAAGTGTTGTCGCCTTTGAAAGAGATAATTAATGTGTCTGTGTGTGTGTGTGTGTGAAAGCAAAGAAAAATAAGAGAAATTTTTCTTTAACCTTGAGACATATATAAGAATTATTGTAATTGATTTGCTAATAGCTAGTGAAATTATTCAGAGTTTGTCCTGTGGTTTTTTCCCTTCAAAGAGAAAGGGTTTTCCATGTAAATATTTGTATTTTTGTATGTGATTGCTATTTTGAATTGCTAATATTGTTGATAACATTATTTGGGTCCTAACAGATACTATCCATATACATACATACATACATACTGCATAAAGATATACATTTTTCATCATAGGTTATTACACCAATTGATACCTGTTGAGAAAACTTGAACAAAGATCTACATATCAAAAGAGTAAGTAAATCTACAGCGCACTCTCTTAGAATCACTAGCATCTATTTAAAGGCAATATCAAAATGAGGAGATAATTTAACATACCTCGTAAAAGAATGAGAGCAAAAGCAAGAAAAAAAGGTTAGTGGTGGGTATATATGTGGCATGGAGAGTGACTACACCTCTTCCAATTGCAACTCTCTCCTCATATTTGGCTAAAACAGCCATTCAAGACACTAGCACAATGTGTCTATCAGTCTATATACAGGCGAGAGAGTATCAGAATGTATTGGTTTTAATGAGCCAAACTAATACTTTAGCAAGTAGAGGGTAAAGACTCTTCCATTTTGAGTTAAACCAAAATGAAAGTCTGTCCTATTAAAAGCTTCCTTTGACCAAGTAAAATACACAATAAACAAAATCCATACTATTAATTAAGGTGCACCAAAATGACCCAATATTAACGATATATGGTGATCACTATTCACTACTGGTCTAACAAATGCGGACTAAAATACACTCAAACTTATCCAGGTTTTATTAAATACGTAAAATAATGACTATGCTAACTCATAACATAAAAAATGTTAACAATCTCTTAGTTGGGCAGCATTTATCATTCTATAAACCATAGATAAATTTCATTTAAGAATAATTTTCTGGAGTAGTTTACATAAAATATCGTCACGACAATAAGTGTCAAATAGAGCAAACACCATAAACATGAGGCTTAGAGACTTAAGATATCAAGTATGGATATGAAATGGAAATTACATGATAATGTGATCAACTGCCGATTTCCAAGAAGGTCCACATGTCCACCCAAGACGCAAACTCAATGAAGCTAGGTCAAAGTGCCTCGCACAATAACTACATATATATGGTTAATTATTCCTGTTTTAATGTTTTGGTCCCTGACTCCGTGATTTTAATACAATTTCTTTTTGTAAATACAGGGAGGAAAAGTTTCTATTTTACTTTGAAGTTGCTGCGCAAATAGTTTACCTCCTCATCCTCATTGTTGTACTCGTATTTGCACTACATAAGCGTAGTAGTAATAATTCTAGTTGTGGTGGCCGGCAATGATGACGGTTTTACCAGCAGCAGCAGCCAAATCACTATAGATCCAACTTGCCTAGCTATGAATATGACGACGAATTTGTCTTAGCCTCTGTCTGGTATTTAGTTACCTAATTGTACCTATGGAGGAAAATGTTCATGCGTAAAATATATAAATTGTTATTATGTAATTTATGTAGAATGCCATGCTTGATTTTTGTTGGTTTGTTAAATAAATCATGAACTAGCTAGTGTTTGAGCTTTGTGAGATTTTGCAGCCTTTTCTTTCTGTATCGTATTGTGTACAAATGTTGTAACTCAGTGTTTGATTGAATCAGTTTTGTTTCGTACAAGTGTTAAAATTATTTGATTATATACTATGAGCTGATCTGTTGGCAAAATCATTATCCAAATTCCAGTTGTGAATATTTTGAAAGGTTTTGTCTTATCCTAACCGCGATATTGTGCACAAGTGAAAAATAAAGAGAAAGAAAGACACATTACACACATGTGTACATGCACACACACACACACGAGGGAGAGGGATGACAACAGAGTGAGGCGGTGGAGTTGGATCATGGCTACCTAGTCCGAAGGGGGGATATATGTTATATTAATTACTCAATTGAAGGCTCTCTAAGGTATTATCTCTTTAACAAGTGATATCAAAGCTTTTGTATCCAAATAATTGGTATATGGTGTGTCGCGAAGGTGGTGTTCGATGTTCAAGGTCTCTTCCACAGCGAGGACAGAGCAAGCCTAAAGGGGCCACGCAAAAAAAAAAAAAAAAAAAAAATATATATATATATATATATATAAAATCTTGAAGAAAAGAAACCCATGAAAGAAATAATATTGGTGTTAGATCATAGTGAAGCACACGATTCCTATCGATAAGTGTGTCAGGTTGACATGTGATTTCCACAGATGGCATACGAGAGGTTCATGAATGATGTGCTATTGATGGAAAAAAACCAATAAAGATAAGAGAAAATTTGTTATGTATACACGAGTGAGTGAAATTCTACACTTTAATTAATAATAATAAGAGAGAGTGCATATAAAAAAAAAAAATAAATAAATAAAACAAGAGGTAGTTAAAATAATATAGTTCAGACTCAAACTTGTAAGCCCAATCATATTATCTTCTTGACATAAAGTATTCTACTAATCTTAATGATATGATTTCAACAATGATGAAATAAAGGTGAAACAACAAGGACAATAGTTGGAAAATTCAGTTCCCGACATTTTAAAAAGATATGGGTCCATGAATATTGAACGATGCACTCTCGACATTAATTTTAAGTTCTCATTCGACTTTCAACCTCTTCAGAATGGTGCTCGCCGTGCTTTACTTTCTCTTTTATTTTCTTTTTTTATTTCAATTTTTTGCTTTTTGAGAAGATTATATTTATCAATTAGGACAGAGAGTATCTAAGAAAGGGACCCATGAACGATAATACCCACAACTCTCTTAATGGGTCCCATAAACGAGGAAAACCCGTCTATATATTAATATATGTGCCAATGTAACAACAATACTCACTCAACATCAAGCTTTCCAAACTAGCTACCAAGTACTAACAACTAGAATGGAACCCATTCAGCCAGTTTCATACTTTCTGGTTTCGCGTCCTTCCAACCCTTCTACTTTTGCAAATCCTCCTCCACCTCTAAACGAGTAACAATACCCTAAAATTATTCACTAAATTTCATTTTATTTTTATTTTCCTTGTTGAATATTTGATACAAATTCATTCTTTTTGTAATGTACAGGGAAGAGCAAGTGCTTTCGGGTGTCAAACTCGCTGTGGCAATAATTAGCCTCCTGATTCTCACTGCTACACTAGTTGTTGCCCTGCGCAATTGTAAGAATAATTCCAGAAATGGAGCCCTAAGCGACGCTACCAGCAACCAAAGCCCTATCCAACTTGCCCAGCTCTGAATATGACCAAAGGCTTTATCTTAAGCTTCTGTCTACGTACCGTGTATGTCTCATCAGTTGTCGCTAAATTAGTAAATTCTATGTTTACGTTCATGCATGCATGAAGTAAGCTTTGTTTCCATGCAGTATTTTACTAGGTTAGTTACGTAGGGTATCATGAATAGTCCGAGGTGTGAGGTTTGCAGCTTTGATGTTTGTCCTGCACTGTGCTCCTTTAATTTGTTATAATTCTATGTTTGATTGAATAAATGCTTATTTGATTAGAAAGAAGAAAAAAGAGATAACATGTTCATTCGGGTAAAGATCCTCAGAAGTACAAGCACCTTTTTTTTTTTTTTGGGGGGGGGGGGGGGGGGGGGGGGGGGGAATAAACGAAGTACTAGTACTTAAACATATAGACATAGTTAACCTACATTTTCTTTATTTAAAAAAAAAATTATAACCGAAATTAGTAAATTAACAAGGAAAGATAAAGAAAATGAACAGAACTGGTTTTTTTTTTTTTTCAATGCCCAAAATATAAGTATTTTCTAGTCAAGAAAACAAAATCAGTTGAATGATTTATCCAAAGAAAAACTTTTTTTTTTTTTTTTAAATTTAATTACAAAGAGAGTGTGTGTGGAGGGATAGGCCTGAGAGCTCTTGCCCTAAATGATATCAAAGGTAGAATTGAGGACCTCGAAGTACAAGCTAACCGCTGAAGAGTTAGTAGTGCTTTTAAAATAGTTAATGCCTTTGAAATTGCGGGGTATCTAAATGGATCCTATTCTACAACTTTTGGTAGCTTATTTACATAGTATTTAAAAAAATATAATTTTTGATAACTTTTATATTAAATGTGTGAGAAAAACAAAAAATTAGATTATTTTTAAATAATAATAATGATGATGATGACGAGGATGATGATAAAAAAGTTAACTTTCAATATATTTTTGCCTTTACCCAAACGAACACTTAGAAGGGGGCATAAGTGTAATCCAATTGTTCATTTCCATTTTTAGAATCTTTTTGGATGAGGGAGTTATATGTAATATTTAGAAGTTTAGAATTTAAAATTTAATATTATATACTATAAAATAATTCAATCCAGGGGAGGCCATGGGCCCCATGGTCTTCTAGTTTCCATCACTATTGCTACTATTGAGTTTTTATAAGACCACAATAAAATCTCATAATATTTTCACAAGTTGATGCGAAACTACTTTAAATCAAAATAAGATTAAAAAAAAAAAATAAAAAAAAAAACTAAGATTACAATCAAACCCACCACAATTCAAAATATGATTGTTGTGAAAATTATGTAAGATTTTGTTTTTGTTGTTGGATCACAATCTAGTTTTGTATGAATTAAGAAAATCAAAATTTTAATCAATCAACAAAATATCAATCACACACAAGAATACAAAAATTAATGTGGGAAACTCTTTTTCTCTTTGAAGGGAAAAACCAAGAACTCTGAATAAATCCACTATTAAAAAATTAGTTACAATATCTTTCTCAAGAAATCCCAAATTTTTTTTCCATGTAGTCTCAAGACAAAAATATTCTTGTTTTTCTTTGCTTTCACACACACTTATTACGCTCACACAACAAAAAACTGGATCTATAGCAGCGTTTTTAAACCACGGTTATAGCTCCAAAAACTTCTGGTGTAGGTCCAAAAAGGCTATCTCGGCTGTTTTTTTCCCAGCACTTCCTAGCGCTGTCCAACGAATGTGACAATAGGTATAGTATTGATACCACTTGTTGAGTCAATGGAAGCTCTAATATGACTTGTTGAGTCCCAATCTGGTATTGTGTGAATTAAGAAAACCAATTAACAATTTTAATCAATCACCAAGCCCTATCAATCACACCCAAAAATACATCAATTTACTTGAAAAACCTTTTCTCTTTTAAGAGAAAAACCATGAGACAAACTTTGAATAAATCCACTATTATAAAATCAATTACAATATTTTTTTTCAAGAAATTCCAAATTGATCTTCCTTGTATATGTTTCATAGTCAAAGAAAAATGATTTTTCTGTACATTCACACACACTCACTATGCTCATTGCAATTTCTTCTTCTTTTAACGCATTATGTTTTTTTTTTCTTCAATTCACAATTATTTGAGTACAAACAAATTTTCAATGCGCTCGAAGTGATTAAATACTACTCGATATAGGAAACTCACTTTGCACAAAGAGGAGTGATTTTGGCACAACCTAACTTAATAGGATTAATTTGTGAAATGCACAAGTTAACAATAAGAACAAGGGATTAAAAGATATTTTATTGATAATATTAACAAGATTACAATGTCTAAGTTACAAAGAGCGTAAGTTACAAAGACTAGTTCATGCGAAGCGAATATACATGATGCACTTACAAGCATGAAGTGATAACCTTCGGATTCCAAGTACAAGAGAGATTTGATATCTCTGGTTTTGATAGATGACTGTGTGTGTCATGTGTGAGAAAGTGTTTTACTATTTATATATGAAGTTCTGACAATTAATTTATTCCCTCTATCACATGTCATATTGTTATTGCTCTAATTTCCTTAATCCTTGACTAAGAATCATCTAAAAGCTAAAATCTATCTTCAAGGAAATTGTTGATATTCACATGCTTGTCATGTATGTCTCTTTTCTCTAAATGACTTTGCACTAGACATGATTATCGCTACCCACGTGCTTCTCATGTGATCTTATTTATGCACTATTACGCGCACTATTTTTTATGGATCGAAGTAATTGTCTTGACTCTTAAGTCACTCTCCAGTAATATGATGCCACTTGTCTCTTTCTAAGGACTTCATTTATTGTGTCAGTGCCGTGACAATATGATACAAATAAAACTTAATAATTAATGACTATATAATAGTGCCACATGTACTATTTATTTAAATAAATTAAATATTTGGCCTAATGACTTCTTAAATCAAAGTGCGCTATACAAAGTCTTTGTAGAAAAAACTCAAATTTTGTCGTGTTTTTCCTTGTCTCACCACTCAAGCGAAAATATATATATATATTTTTTTCTCTCTCTCGGTTTCATGTTCAATTATTTTCTCCTCTTTAATTCCTATTCCATGATAGACGATGAATACATTAATTCTTTAATGAGGAATAAGTTTTCCTTTCACATCAATAAATACCATTTTATTGCACTTTAAGAAAAAGTTTAAAAATATAATCAAATTAATTTTTCCTACTTTAACAAAGAAACCTAATTAGATTTCCAAGTTATAGTTAATATCTGAGGCAATTTCCCAACTGTTGTGCCGGACTTCTTTGTTCTATTTTCGATTTGAACAGATGCTCTACTTTTCCATTGAAAGGGTGATCTACTTTTGATATTAGAATGGGTCCCATGAACGATCTACACTCAAGTTTCTCGGTCTTCTCATTGTACTTTCAATGGAATTAATGGGTGCGTGCTACACTCGACAATTAGAAAGGTGATCTAGGCCGGTTTGGTATGTATATTTAAAAAATAATTTTTAATTTTTTTAAAAATATGTGTAAATGAAAAAGCGTGTAAAAATATGAATAATATTATTTAAAAATTAAAAACATGTGTTTAAACTTGCTACGTGATTCTACTTTTTGAGTCTTTTGGATATTATAAATTAAAATGGTTCCCATGAACATTAACGATGTAGTCTCAACCTTTTTCTTCTCAAAGTTTTCATTTTACTTTCAATTGGAATGGGGTGCACTAGGCATTCACCTCCTTATCGATCTTGATGCAAAATGATTAATTGGCTTTAATTGCTGACTAATACCAATTATCAATGCCACTCACCCAATGATGGAATCGCTACTTTCTTTTTTCAAAATTTGATAATTGAGCTACAAATAGCCTACAAATTAAGGCTACAATGTAGAGTTTGTAGCATCGTTTTGATCGCAACTCACAAGACTTTATTACATTGGCCCAATTGGATTCTTTGTAGACTGATATCATTATATTGCATGAAATTCCAACGCCAGTGGTAGTTAACATGCTCACTTTTGACAAAGCGGAGCTATTGTGTACTACAATAATTTATGTTTAAAACTAGGGTTTGACATGTGTCCAATGGCAAGTAGCTACTGAATTTGTTAGGATATGGATATGTGTCTACATCGCAACCTGTCCAATGACACTGACCACTGAACACAAGCTCCACCCTTAAAACTATTCCTATCATTATCCCCCAAAAAAGAAAAGAATGGGTGATCTTTTTTTCAATTAAAACAACATTAGAATGGGTCCCATAAATGAACAATAATCAGTGGGTAATAGGGTCTCCTTTCAATATTGGGTCCAATGGAACGAATGAGGACAGATGAAAATGTAAGAGTCTCCCATGCAATTTCAAGCGTTCAAAACTGCTATCTACTAGAATGAAACCCAAGCCAACTTCATGCTTCCTGTTTTCTCTTCGCCTCCTTACACTTTTGCAAACCCTCCACCTTCTCTAAACGAGCTACAATACCCTCAAATTATTCATTTTATTTTGTTTTCCTTGTTGAATATCTGATACCTGTTCATTCTTTTTGTAACGTAACGTATGAATAATTCTAGCAATGGCACCCAAAGCTACGTTACCAGCAGCCAAATCACCATACAACTTTGCCCAACTCTAAATATGGCCAAGGCTTTGTCTTAAGCCTCTGTCTATGTACTGCATATGTTTGGATTGAGCTTATTTCCTGCGTGTCTGCGTTTTCAGCGTTTTCCTCTTCTTTCCTTTTTTTTTTTTTTTTTTTTTTTTAATGCACGTATTTCAGCTTTTAGGAGACAAAGTATACTTTTCATACACGGTTCATGGAATCCACAACCAATTTATTCAGAAGAAATAAATAAATAAATAAAACTTGGTCCCACGGCACTATTTACATATTTAAAAATTATTTTACTACAGTGTTTTCAGTTTTTAGCAAAATAAACTATATCCAAACAGACCGTTTGTTTCCATGCTTAATTTACTTTATTTGCCAAAAAAATAAATAAAGTTTGTTAGTTAAACTTTCATTGTGCTCATTTGTTGTAATTCTATGTTTAATTTTATTTTATTAGAAAGAGAAAAAGAAAAAGGAGAGAACATATTCATTTGTCTGGTAAAGATTCTAGAAGTGTTGTATGGATGACTTAACCAAACTGAAGTGGCGGCACAAGACCTAGGCCAAATCCTCCATTAAAAGAAAAGTTCTACTCATGAAAAAAGCCCCACCGCATTATTTTACATTGACATCTTTAGTTTACCCCTATATATAAAAAAGTGAGGTTTTTTTTTTTTTTTTTGGCAATAAAATTTTTATTCAAGCAAAAAATTAAAAATTAATATATCTATATTTAAAGGGAGGTTTCAAGTTTGCCTCTTTTTGATTTTTCTTGGAACAAATATAAAGTCTTTCCCATACGTGGGACCAGAAGCATGATCTGTTAGTAAAAGTGTAAAACTAGCCTTACGCTCAAGTTCTACTTTGGGCTCATAGACTTAACGGCTTAAGGTTTAGGGTAGGAAAAAAAATGGGCTTAAAAGCCTGAAATAATTTTGGTTAGGACTTTAGGATTGGGCCTCAAAGATTGGTAGATAAGTCAGGAATTAATTGTGCAAATTGAGCGTAATATAGATAGATTAAACCGGTGAAAGGCTCCACTACGTACCCTTGACGTAGTGGTCACTTTACAAGTACAAAAATTCTTGTGGGGTATAAGTATGGTTCCCGAGTAACTAGAAGCCCCTATCTTATTCATATCTCAATTTATATCTCTCATTATTGTTAAAGGAAGTTACTGACTTTTATATTTTTTCTTTGAAGGAAACTCTTAAGTTTGCATGGGTAGCCAAGTAACTTTTTCTCTTCTTATATCTTTAATTAGATTAATATACTTCTCTATTTTTGGATGATTTCTCCCTTTGCAGTGCCATTTTATTATTTGTGTTTATTTTCATGGCTAGTAGGCTTTTATGTTTTTTGTTTCAAATTTGATGAGCCTCTCATGATAGTGGAGAAAGGAATTGGGAAGAAAGGGAAGCCTCTTAACTACAAAGGGAGCACATTTGACATGACACGGAAAGATTAGAGACGATAGGCTTTTATATTTTTTAAATTAGAATGTTGTGGCTATGCTGTTGGCAGTTGAAGTGGCAGAAAAAAAGAAAGAAAAGAACACATTTTTTTAATTAGTCCGTTAGATATTTTTATCTGTCATAACGGAAGAAACTAAATTGACATAGTACTAAAATGATAGAGACCAAATGGACACAATTGAAAGGTCATGTATCAAATTGAAATATTATATAAAAGATAGGGATCAATTATATATGTAATTTACCTAAGATGAAATTATAAGATGTTATTTAGTTTTTAGTTTAATTATAAGATACAAGGTGATGAGTTAAGTTGCTTAGATATTGTGCAAATGCAATTTCAATTTGAAATCACTTTTGATATGTAGGTTTAAAGGAAAGAGATGAGATTAAAAAAAAAAAAAGGATAAAAAAAAAGAGGAGAATGCTTGGGTCAAGATTGTATAGCATTGATTAATATATGAAGTGAACTTTCCACACATACATATATGAAGTGAACATTCCTCACCCCCTTCTTTTTTTTTCTTTTCTTTTTTTCTTTTCCAAATGGGTTTTGTGGGTAACTGTAATAGAACGAAAGATGTGTGTGTTTTTTCTTTTTAATAACTGAACCATTGTATCTCTGTTATCAATTACCGATTTCAGGTTATTTGGTACAGTAAGATACAGGGGGACCAAGAGCAAGAAGGCCATGGGAACGACCCCCTAGCACCAGCACATTCCTCATTATATTTATTTGTAATAGATTTTTAAATTGTCTTTATTATTATTTTTTCCTTCTTAAAATTTGATAAAAAAATGAAAAAAATTGATCAATTAGCTTATAACTTGCTGTCGAATAAGAGATTTGAGATTCAAATTCTGTCAACTCAAAAAACCAATTATTGTCTAGGCTGGATGTTAAAGAGTAATTGTCATGAAAGGAATACCCTCTATTTAAAAACAAGGGAAAAAACCACTTTTAGTCCCTACATTTTCAGGCGATTTCTATTTTAGTCCCTAAGTTTTATTTTTACCGTTTTTAGTCCCTATTCTGGAAAACGCCTCCATTTTAATCCCTGCCGTTACATCAGAAACGGAAATTGCACAGCTGGCAAACGGCATAAATTAAGATCATTAAAATAATAATAAAATTTTTTATTTTAACATTAAAAAATACCACATCAGCATTTAAATAAAAAAATTAATTTATTAATTCTAACTAAATAAAAAAATTAAAAACAGAAATTGAAACAAAAAGTTACATAAATTGAGATCCGGTTTTGACAAGAACAATAAGTCATAATCCCAAAGTGTCAACCAAACACAACGAAAGGACTCAACCAAACACAAGAAGATTTTCCTCCAAGTGTACGATTCTATCTTTGGAGGCAACCGCATTTTGTTCAAGAACTCAACGAAAGGACTCTCCAAATCCTGCTCTGAAATCCTTGAATTTCCACTCTCATTCTCGCCGCCTTCGTCATCCAAGTGCTGCTGAACCAGCTTGAAGAACCTCATCAACTGGTTCTTCTCCGTCAGCCAGCGCTCATCCCTGAATATCGCGGCCTGAGAGTCCGGCACGCTCGTCAATTTCCCATCCTCGTTGTACACGAAGCTCGCGTCAACGCCCTTGAACTCTATGTACTGGTTGGCTCCAGATTTCAGTACTAGATCCATGGATTTATCGGCGCAGAACAAAACCCTAGGTCCGTACAAGTCGACGTTGAATTTTCTGGAATGTTTTTCGCCGAGGATGTCGGGGGCCAACGGGCGGCGGGCCGCGGAAGAGGAAGTCGCGATGGGCCGACGATGAGCCCAAGCTCCTGCCGACTTCACTGCCGATTCAGCTCCCTGATTTCATGAAAGAACTCACTGCTGGGTTTGTGTTTATATTCTAGAAAGCTTGGCCCCTATCCTAGAAAGCTTGTTTGACGAATATGGGGATGTGGGTGCTGAGACCAATTAATCTTCTAGGCTAAAGATGAATCGGCGGGATTGTTGGGTTTGTGTTTGTATTCTTAGTGATTTTTGGGTTTGGGTTTGTTGTTTTTGTGTTTGGTTGACAAGGAAAATCAGTTGCTGGGTTTGTGTTTTTTGTTTGGTTGACAAGGAAGATTTGTTGTTCTTGTTTTTGTGTTTGTGTTTGTGTTTCTGGGTTTGTGATTTTTGGATTTTAATTTTGTTTTCTTAGATCTGGGATTATGATTTTATTGTTCTTGTCAAAACCACCTTCGGATCTCAATTAATGTAATTTTTTGTTTCAATTTCTGTTTTTAATTTTTTTATTTAGTTAGAATTAATAAATTAATTTTTTTATTTAAATGCTGATGTGGTATTTTTTAATGTTAAAATAAAAAATTTTATTATTATTTTAATGATCTTAATTTATGCCGTTTGCCAGCTGTGCAATTTCCGTTTCTGATGTAACGGCAGGGACTAAAATGGAGGCGTTTTCCAGAATAGGGACTAAAAGCGGTAAAAATAAAACTTAGGGACTAAAATAGAAATCGCCTGAAAATGTAGGGACTAAAAGTGGCTTTTTCCCTAAAAACAACTTATAACTTGTGTGTCTATTCTCCAAATAAATACCTTGTCTGCATGATATTTCATAAAAAATTTAGTTTGTTTTCCCAAAATAGAGTGATTTTGGTAACTCATCTCACAGTTATGATAGATTTTACCATGAATGTAGTTAGTAAGTTCTATATTAAATATGATGAGAGAGTATCACATTATCATACTATAAGAATATTTAATAACTATTAGGAGTTATTATTAAGAGCGTGTGTTATAAAGTTGAAACCATCTAATATATATATATATATATATATATATATATATATATATATATATATATATATATATATATCCAACATTTCAATATCGACTGTGCGTAACATTTCATTATACTTTGTAACGTGGGGGACAAAAAGACAAAAAAAGGAAAGATGCGAAAGTTTGAAAACTCTTGGATCCTTCAAAAACCAAAACAATAATGGAATAAAGGCTCGAGGTTGACTTTGAATTTTGTTTTTTGGTTTTTTTTTTTTTTTTTTTGGCGGGTGAACACATCAAACAACGGCATCGTAATATTCCATAAGATGCGAATTCCCCTTGCAAACATATGACTGCAAGTATTCCTATCTAAACCACCTTACCTCTTTCTCACTTAACTGTATAGAAATTATTTTGCTCAAAAAAACTGTATAGATATTTTTATTTAATTAAAAGTATTTAGACACCAATTTATTGTTATTATTATTTATTAATTTATTATTAATTTTTGAGAAAGTAAGAGCCCGTTTGGATTGGGTTTTTTGATAACTCAATTCTCTGTTTCCATAACTCATATCTCAAAAATGGTGGGATCCATAGCAAAAAGTTTATTTGGCAAACAATAACTCTGTTGCTATAACTCTGTTTTCATAACTCATAACTCAATGGCAATATTGTAATTAAACACATATAGAAGACCCACAGCTGTAACTTTTGACCACCTTTTGACTTTTTTTTTTTTTTTTTTTTTCCTGGTTGGCATTGGCTGTTTGTTTTTTTTTTTCTTTTCCTGGGTTGGCCATTCAGTTTTTTTTTTTTTTTTCTGGGTTGGCGTTGGCTTTTTTTTTTTTTTTTTTTTAGCTTCGATGAGTTAGGTACTGAAAAAAAAAAATTTGTACTGGCTGACAGGTATGGGCCCACAAATAGTGTGAAAAATATTGAGTGATGGAAATTGGGTGATGATGCCAAACGGGTGTGAAAAATTGAGTGATGAGCGATGAGTGATGAGTTATGAGTTATGAGTGATGAGTGATGAGTGATGAAAATTGAGTGATGGAAATTGAGTGATGGAAAAAGTGAAGCCAAACAGGCTCTAAACAACTTGCTAAATGCGGATCATCAATCAAGTTTCAAATTTCTACTTTCACGAGTCTCACATCTTTTTGAGTTCTATATAAGCCACCTCTCCTCTTTCTCACTAATTCATTCCTCACCTATTTTCATTCTGCTTTGTTTTTTTCCCCTTCTTAATCTCTTATCTGTAGACTATTCAGCAAAAAATCTCTCAGTAGACTTTACACTATTGAGCTTGTAATCCTGATGGCTCTCGATCCGAGCCTATTAAACAGAAAAACCTTAGACTTAGGACACCGTCCCATGCCCAAGCCATTTTCATACTTCCCTCCTCCTTTGAGTCCTCTCCGTGGGAAATTAAGAGCATTCGCATGCAAAAAGTTTTGTTGGTATATTTTAGTATAGGAACTTACTTTCTTCTATTTTACATTACTATTTTTGAAAACACTCACATTTAATTATGTATTTTACACTACATTTTATTAATATATATATATATATATATATATATATATATATATATATATTCCTCTCCCGGTTCATCTCTCTCTCTCTCTCCAAAAAAAAAAAAAAAACGAGAAAGAAGAGAAGAGAGTGATGTTGGGTCCCATAATAATATCATCCCAATATTATTAATCCCAAATAGCAATTACACACAAAAATACAAATATTTATGTGAAAAACATTTTCTTCTTAAAGAGAAAAAAAACTACGAGACAAACTTTGAATCAATTTCACTATTATCAAATCAATTACAATATTTATTGTGTGTCTCAGTTAAAAAAAAAAAAAAAATTCTCCTTATTTTTCTTTACTCTCACATACATTATCTTTGTGTCTTTTCAAAAGCGGTAACACTTTGTTCTTTCCTCCTTAACTATTTTCTCGAAGGTGACAACTCTTTGCTCTCTCATTCTTAGCAATCTTCTTGAAGGTGGCAATCCTTTGTTCTCACTCTCTTCCTTGGCTATCTTCTCGAAGGCAGCAACACTTTGCTCTCTCTTCCTTGTGTTACCTCCCAAGTGAAAATCCTTTTTTTTTTTTTTCTCTCTTTCTCTCTTGGTTTCATGTTCTATTTTCCCTCTCCCCATAAGGAGGACCCTTGGACCAAATTCTTCAAATTCTTTGTAATATTGTCTATTTATAAGATTCTTTTCATTTTCCCTCTTAGACTAGGAATATATTACATCTCTAAAAAAGAATAGATATTCCTTTCATATCGATGAATAGACTTTAATTCCACACAAAAAAAAAAAACCCAAATTAATTCTTCATTCTTTAACTAAAAAACCTAATTGACTTTCCAAGTCACGATTGGAATTTGAGGTAATTTCTCGAGAGAGAGAGAGAGAGAGAGAGAGAGAGAGAGAGAGAGAGAGAGAGAGAGAGAGAGAGAGAGAGAGAGAGCTAGGGTGGATACAAAAAATATTTAAAAAATCATATAAATAGCTAAAGCAACTATTTAAATTTATTGCGGATGAATTTTGCATAGTTTTACATAGACTGATATGGGTGGTTTTTAGAGTTGATCGTGCAAAATATGGAGCTTAAGTTATTTTGCATGGATTGATGCTATTATGCTAATGCTATTCCAATAGCTAAATGTGTGTGTGTGTTGGGGGGGGTGGGCTTTTTGTTTTTTCTCAGTTTTGATGCAATTTCCTTTTTTGGGTAACAACAGGGAAGAAAAGTTGCTATTGTAGAATTGAAGTTGATGGGCAAATAGTATACCTCCTCTCCTCATCCTCATTGTTGTGCTCTTTTTCGCACTGTACGAGTGTAAACGAAATGGTGGCCGTGGTCAAACTACTTCCGGTGTCAATGCCACCCGTGATGATGATAATGGTGATAGCAGCAGTGGCCAAATAGCTATGGGTCCAACTTCCCTAGCTGTGAATGCCACCATGGCTTGGTAATTAACAACCAACATACTGTCTAAGTGGTCGTGCAGGTTCTACCTCTTTGGAGGAAATTTAATTCAGGAATGGAAATTTTTTTTTTTTTTTTTGTTATTATGTAGAATTAATTTCATGCTTGGTATTTGTAATTGGTGTGTTAATTATGGTATCATGAGCTAGAGTTTCAGATGTGTGAAGTTTTTGGTTCTGCAGCTTTTTCTTTCTGAATCTGTGTGCACATGCATGTTGTAACTCACGATATTGTGAGGGACTTAGGCCCCTGAGGAAAATAAATAGATTGTGGAGTTGCGACAAACAAAAAGCCTTTCCAATTATGAAGGCCCAAAAGAATGATCCGTAAGACTGTGTTACCAACTAACCAACCCCGCTCTCAACTACTATTTCGGCCCACAGTGGCACTTATGGGCTAAAAAGCCTGAAATAATTTGGTTACAATTGGGTTGGGCTTAAGGGAGCTAATTCAAAGAAATTTATAAAGTGGGCCGAAGTAGTTCGATTCTTTCCCCCTTTAAGGCCTTAAAAAATAGGAGTATACCACAGAATAGCACTCATACCACACACACACACACACACACACACACAAGAAGAAGAACCTATTTTTTATTTTTCACAATATTTATTGTTGAGTTCTGTTTAGTTTGCTCATTCATATTAGCTCATGTAAATAATTTCTATTTATTTTAATATAAAAACCTATTTTTTATATTTTATCTAACCACTTTAACATTCCCATCAAATTATCTATTCTAAATTCTATTTCATTAAAATAATAATTTTTCTTGACTTTTTAAAATTGTTTGTCTCTTCACATACCTCAACCATTATCTACTTTTTTCCTTTGTCCTCAAGATACATAAAGAAATAATAAAAAACTAAAATTCAAATGAATAGTAATGTGTATATTTTCATAGTTACGGTAGATTTGGATGGGTTTTACACAATTTTATAAACTAATATGGGTGGTTTTTAGGGTTGGGTGGGCAAAATTTTGCCATTAAACTATGTTGCACAAATTGATGCAAGTTCTCTAACAGTATCCTACTATAGCTTTCCAAAACAGCTCCTATCAACTAGAATATAATGGAACCCTAGTTCTTTATATATGACCTAGGTGACTACTTTAATTTTTGGAAGCTAATTTTCTCTTTTGGGAGAGCTAAATATGAATTTTTTGAGCCAAAAGTATAAAATATACTATAAGAAAATTTTCAAACTACTCTTGGTTTGATCTCAAGTAATGGGTCACCATTAACTTCACTGTTAGAGAACTTGCACCCATGGACCATGGGGGCCTTCGTTAATCAACTTCACTCCTTAATCCATAGTTCTTCTTCCTTCTGAGTTTTGAAGTGGGGTTGATTTGACATCCTCGCATTGAAGGCATGGGATAGAAGAATTGTTAGAAATATTGGGCTGAGCTGAACTTTAATGGGTGCCCATTGTGGACTCAATTCAATCTAAAATGAAGAGTTGTGCTTTTTGTGAATTTACTCTTCGTGTAAGAGTGTTACTCTTGGTGAACATGAGTGACTCTTAATGAAGGCTAAAGCAAATGTTGCAACTGTAAGTGTTAGGAGGGTTGTGATATTTCATGAAGGGGTGAATATGTGTCTATATATATAAAGAGGGCAAAGGCTCATTTGTACCAATGGTAATTATTCCTTTTGCTGTGTGTTGTTGTATAGAACAACATACAAAGAAATATTTCTCATCAATGGTGATTACTTCATCACCATGCAAGTCTCATCAAATTCTATTTATAAAGAGGCGATACAGGCCAACATAGAACACTTTCAAAGATCTTACTAATTTATAGGATTGATTCATAAAAAGGTACGCAAGATGGAATGCATGTTTTTACGTTCATCATTTCCGCTTTCCAATAGGAATACTCATTTTCGAAAAGGAATTGTATCTAAAGAATTCATCTCTCTCCAAGAACCTCTTGAAAATTCTTACAGTGAACTCATTGGTAAGAATCTCTGTGATTTCAATTGAGAAAGCTCTAAAGCGTAGGTGTTGTAAAAAACACACTGTTTTTCTTGCTTCAGCTCTAGGAACATGGAAAATTTTTCTTTATTTTGGCTCAGGAAGAAGGCTTCAAGATCCAAGGGTTTTTGCTTTGATATATAGTAGCATTTCTTCTTTCTAAAAGATGCGCAATAGGTGGTTTATATAAGTACACAAAGTAGGGTTAAAACCTAATAAAAACCCTTCTTTTAACAAAAATCATATTGCAAATCCTAGCGATTTTGCTTGAGCAAAACTCTCAATTCTAACACAATTATATTGATAAAATCCAAATTTGATATATTTTGGTATTAAAATTTGCTAACCCATTTATGAGACCTAATAAGAACAATGAACGATGATTTTCTCTTCGGAACTTTCTCTATAAGTGCATGAAAGAAGCTTTCATCAGAATTGTACATGATATGTCTTCTTACTAGTAACAGTACGTGCTTGGCAATGCATACACAAACAGAAGCATGTGTATGTGTGTGTTTGTGGCTGTGAAAGAAACTCAAAGCGGTAGCTTTGGCGGCTTGAATAGAGCTGACTCCGATATCATATTAAATTTTTTGTTGAAATTGTGAGTGAGAGAGGTAAAAAATAGAGAAATAAATAGCGGAAGCAAAATTAGTATGGTTTGGCCTTATGACATACATGGCGACGCCACCTTATGGCCAGGGTGGTCCCAGGACCACCCTGACCTGAAAAAAAAAAAAAAAAATATATATATATATATATATAATAATTTAAAATTTTATATTTATTTACCTTTTAAAAAAAATATAGGAACACCCTGAATTTTTTTATGTTAATAAAATTAAATTTTGATTCATAATTTGAGCAACTTAATAATATATTAGAGTCTTTCCCTGGGCTACACTTTGTTTTGGTCCTTTCCCTGGGCCCTTGTTTTAATGGTTTACTGTTCCCCTTTTCCAATGAAAAAAAGAAAAGAAAAAAAGAAATCTGAGCTTAATGCCCAGTCTTTTACTTGTATTCTATTTAGTTTCAATAAAGTTTTCTATCGTTTTGAGTTCATAAAAAAAAAAAGTTATATGTATGTGTGTGTGTGTGTGTGTGTGTGTGTGGGAGTCTTTCAATCAAAAATGAAAAACTCAAAAAAAAAAAAAAAAAACTAAAATTTGAAAAATAAATAAATAAAACTACAAGTGACTTGATTTCTTCAACTCAGCACACTGCCCGATACAACACAATTTTCAACATTTTATTATTTTTTATTACAGTATAATTTTTCCTCACCAGACATATATTACTTACTTCTCATTTTTAATTATTTTTTCTTGTTTATTCTTAACCACACACGTCTTCTATCTTCTCGATTTTTACACTTCATACTTATAAATTTTATCACATCTTCATCTACACTTTTATATCTACGTTTTGCCTACCTCCTTGTTCGTTTGTGTCTTCTACCAATATCAGTGCAGCATTGCCTCTTCTCAAGTTTTGAGTTTCAAATTTCTTAATATGAATTTTTTTTTTTAATTGTACAGGTACCTTTGTTCATTTTTTTTTTTCCTTTTGAGGTTTTTTTTGGTTTACAGAATGCAAATTTATTTTGGTTTTAAGAACAATTTTTTTTTTTTTAAAGTACAAACTTCATGCTGACCGAGTCTTGAATTTCGGTTGGCATTTACCGAAACACCCGAAATAGACCGGAATGACCCAAAAATTTTTCCAAAGTGGAATAGGGTGGGTTACTGTTCCGGTTTGTTTACCGGCATGATATTTTCTGGCAAGAACGGAATGAAATTAATAACATTGAATCAAACCTAATTACCTAAAGGCTAAAAAAAAATAAGATTGTGTAATTTATGCTTCCTAAGGAACACCCTAAACAAAATTCCTGGAGTCGCCATTGATGACATATGTCTAAAACAAAAAACTTTAAGCAGCAACATCTTTATTACTATTATGCCTAAGTATCCACAGTAAGCCTTTCCTTTTTTGAACGTTGCTTCTAACTTTAAGGCTATACCATCCTAATGTGTTGCTAAATTGAAGGATCTTATCAACGTGACCTCTTGACTCTTGAGTTCTCAAAAATTTTGTCGCTCCATCCATGTAGGGGTAGAGAACCCATCATTGTTTCAGTTGTGTTACCAAAAGTTCTGGAAGATCTAGTATATAAAAATTGTGTCTAGAAAAATAAATAAAAAAAGGTAAAAACAAGGTGGTCATTATTGAACAAATCCTCAAATCGTAGTACTTGCACTAAAAGTATGATTATGATTACTTAGTTTTTTTTATAAGTACGTGAACTTAGAATAAACTTGGGTCTCTTGGGACATAATATATCTAACATGGCTTAACAAATTTTTAAGATAAATATCCCAAAGTTACTTAAAATGTTGGCGTAAATACACTTTTGATTTCTACATTTTGGGTCATTTCTCGATTTGATCCCTAAACAGATTTTGCTCATAGATCAGTCCCTGATTTTTTTAAACCGTTTTTAAAATGGGCCCTACTGTCATCCAAGTAATGGAACCCTATTACGTGGCAAACAAAGTGTCCTGGTTGCTGACATGGTGTTGACGTGGCACTGACATGACATTAAAATATTATTAAAAAAATTATTTGGCATTTTTCAATGCTAAGTCAGCATTTTAAATTTTTACTTTCATATTATTATTGTTATTATTATTATTATTATTACTTTCATTTTTTTTTTTTTTTTTGTAAGAACATACCAACCTGTTCTTCATGTTCTTTCCAAATTCAAGAAATAAACCCAACAACCAATCCAATCTTTGGCAAACCCAAATCCAAATCTAGCAACCAAATCTAATCTTCATCAAATCTAGAAAAACAAGAAATAAAACCCAGAATCAAGAGCAAACCCAAAACAAATGCAAACCCAGAACAGTGTAGGTGAATCCAGAACTGTTCTTCATGTTCTACAGAAAAGAAGATGAAAACTTGCCGAGAAAATTAAAATAATCAATATTTTCTTTTCTTTTATTGATTTTCTTAGCAAATAATCAAACCCATGAACCTAGAAAAATCATCAACAACCCAAAACTAGGAAAATCAAACCCATGAACCCATGAATCAAAAGTCGAGAGATTGCTTGAACCCATGAACGCATGAATCAAAACCCATGAATCAAAAGAGAGAGGAAGAGGGATTCGGGTTTAAAGAGAGAGAAAAAAAGTTGGAGATTGACAAAGAAAGAAGCAAAAGAACAATACAAACACAAACAAGCACAAGTCGGAGATTGCATGCCGTGCCCATGTTGCTGATCTCCTCTGCCTCTTCTTCTTCTTTTTTCTCAGGCCGATCTCCTCTTCTAATTCTTCTGGGCCGATCTTCTTCCCTCTTCTTTTTCTCAGTTGTGGTTTGGGATACTTTTCAACCAACCCAATTTGAGAGCAAGTCGTCTTAGATCGAGAGAGATAGAGACTAAGAGAGACATATCACTACAACAAAATATATTTTTAGTGATGAATTTTAGTGAGGAAAAATTTTTTGTCACTAAAAACTTACATTTAGTGACGAAATTTATAATTCGTCGCAAAAAATGAAAAAAAAGTAATAACCTTTAGCGACGAAATTTCAATTTCGTCGCTAAAAATGAAAAATAATAACCTTTAGTGACGAAATTGAAATTTCGTCACTATTTGTTGATTTGAAACAAGGGCGCCAAAAGGAAAAAGTAAGGCGTGAATTTAATTAGTCTACAGTGACGAAATTTTTCGTCACTGTAGGTTTTTCTGGGAGATTATCAGCGACGAAAAACATTTCGTCGCTAAAAGACCCCAACAGCGATGAAACAAAGTCGTCGCTAAAAAGTCGCTAAAAAATGGGTCTGCCTAACCTTTAGACATTTTAGTGACGAAACTCTAATTCATCACTGAAAGTGGTCTATAGCGACGAAACTCTAATTCATCGCTGAAAGTGGTCTATAGCGATAACAATAATTTCGTCGCTAATAGTGTTACTATAAAAGACCAGAACAAACCCTCATTCAGTCATTTTCCAGAAACCACACCCTCACAAAAATGTAAACTTCATTTCACCCAAGCCATCGAGCCTCAACTCCGACAAGCTTCAGTCTGTCAAGCCTCACCGCCATCAAGCTTCACTCCGTCGATCCTCACCTCCATTGAGCCTCACTCCGCCGATCCTCATGCCGAGTCACACCTCTCCACCGTTCCCTTGCATGTCCGCCGATCCACACCGCCGCCGAGCTAGACCACCATCTCACCATTCAAGAGCCTCCACCAGTTCCGATCGCCGATTGACAAGTCCTCTGACACTCTCGCCGTCTTTGATGCTAACGGTAAGTAACGCACTTTCAAACCCTTACAACCCTAACAATACAAAGTGCTTTCAAACTCTTGAGTTTAACTTTATCTACTTGTATTAGCAAAGCAAATAGCTACTGTTTTTTGGGTTCAAAATGTTTTAGTGTGGGAATGGGATTTGAAGAACCATGGCTGTGTGGTGGCGGTGGGACCTTATTACAATGGTTAAAAATGAGTTTTTTTTTTTTTTTAAATAATCTTTTATGGGTAGAGATAGGCACTTGTTAACACACTCTAATTCGTTTGGACATTGTGGATATTTTGTTTAAGTGGTTAAATGGAGTTATTTTGTTTAAGTGGTTAAATGGAGTTGGACCCACTGAATGTCTCTTCCTTTATTCTTTTTCCCCTTTTTGTTGTTGTGAAGCTTACAATTGTGTGCTTTGCATTTCTGAACAAGGTTGTGGTGGTCATTGTATTTGGAATCTTATTGATATGCATGTAGGGTGAAGTCCTTATACTTGTCTAGCCAAGATTTAGGTAGTGCTTTATATTGAATATTTATATATTTACCTATATATCTGGTGCCTTGTGCTTAATATGTTATATGTAATGCCTGTTTGTCTATTCACAGGACGCCTAATTGATTTCCTTAATATAGGAACTTCCTTTGACGCCATGATTTGCAATAGATAAATGCTAATTATGTAGTTCATCCTTTTAATGTAAAGTATAAATTGTGGTGGTAGGCCTACTGCTGACACAAGGTATTGTAGCTAAGGTTGACTTTTGTAAGCTTCAGAAATTTTCTA
Source organism: Quercus agrifolia (assembly GCA_029955455.1). Taxonomy (NCBI): domain Eukaryota; kingdom Viridiplantae; phylum Streptophyta; class Magnoliopsida; order Fagales; family Fagaceae; genus Quercus; species Quercus agrifolia. The sequence goes on from JARQAD010000001.1 coordinate 2,330,237, forward strand.
TATTGCATGCTTTGAAATATGAAGGCTTTAAATGCTTACTATTAAATTACTGATCAACTGACCATTTGTGTTTCAAGATGAATCTTAATATATTTAATTTCATGTTATTATGTGCATTTCCAGTAATGTAGACCAAACTAAATGACAGTGATGTTGAGGCCTAGATACTATTATGAAAGTTCTACATTAAATATTCAATTTTTCTATAAGGAGCATCTATGGGTGGGTCTCTATGTGTGTGTATGGGTGGGTGGGTTGATGCATGATATGTAATATATATATTTATTTATATTTTGATTATCATTATTGTCTTTTTTTTTTTTTTTTTTTTTTAACCCTTTTAGTTGTTTTTAGTCACCTAAAAATATTTATCCTAAAGATGAAATCTAGATTTATATTGCAGGCTTAAATTTCATGATGATTCTAGTGTTTCAATTGCTTGTTAATTAGCCAATGAGCTTGTTCAAAGTGAATTTCCTCTCCCTACAAAAATGGGTGAAGGGTGAAGTCATGGATCTTGAAGTTGAAGATCCATTGGGTGCAACAAATTACCTAAAGGAAATTTAGAAAAAAAATCTGCTGATTAACTATCTAAACTAGTGTATGTGTGTGTATGTGCATGAGGGCATGGTTTGTTAATTAGAAATATGCAGCATATTATGCTGAAAAAATGGTTATTTATTATTACTACATATTAGGCATGGGATTCTGTAGAAAACATCACCCACAAAAGTGCTACATATAATGATACTATTTTTAATAATAATGTTGCCAATCTGTTTTTGTTAGTCTCATTATCATCACCCCCCACCCCCTCCCACCCCTTGAAATGTATCCATGCAATATCCATGTTGTTCCTCTCTTATCATCCTAGATTCATGATAAAAGTTAAATTTCAAATTTACAAATTTGTATCCAATACGTATCCAATATACCGTTGTATAACGGCATATATGGTATGGATTTGTATCAAATTTAGATACAATGGATATTTGACGTATCCAATATACAGTTGTATAGGAGCAAATATTTCATATGAATGCTTGTCAAAGGGAAATGCTAAGTTCAAAGAAACACCGTGAATATTATTGTTAAATTCTCTTCTCTCCCTTTAAAGATTCTTGTCATTCATAAGTAATAGTCTCTAATAACAGGTGGTAAGTCTTTGTGATAGTCTCAGGATTGGCTGTATCACTTGAGTTTATAATGGGATTAAAAAAAAAAAAAAAATTGTAATGGAGATTTAGTCACAGAATTCCCAAAGGAAGAGACTATTAGGATTTTGATTGGCAAACCTCCTGTGATCCCCAAGAGAGTGTTTGAGCTATTGAAACCACATAGTCTATTTCCAGTGAGGTTCATTGTTGCAAATAAATTAAATTAAATTAATTTTATTTTTAAATATAATCTTCAAATGTGTGTGATTCAATTTTTAAACTTGGGCTTGTGCTTAATAAATGACACATTCTTTACTTTTACTTTTAGTTGTGTGTATCTTATACACAGATTATAGTAAAAATACAAATTTGTTGAGTTTGTATTGCTAGTAGTGATGACATAGCTTGTAAGTATATTGATATTAAGTGAAATCGTTCACTTAAGAAGAAGAAACTCAAGTATATTGATATTAAATTATTTATGCGTATATTAATATTTAATCAATGTTTACTATATTATGTTGTCAACAGATTAAATTAATATTTAGATGAAGTAAATGTATACTGTTTTATTCATGATCTAATAAATATCTTAAATGTTGTTTATTAGAAAAAATAAAGAAAGAACTCTGAAAATAGGAATAAAACTAAAGGCAAACATAGATGCGGGACAAAGGCACTTGCTGTTAGGGTTGATGAGGAGGTGCGTATTTTTTCATTTTCTTAAACCTTAGTATATTGCATGTTGTGAATAATTAAGTATATCTATCTAACACTTGAATGTTAATTAATCAAACAAATAATAATGATGGTCAAGTTCCTGAATTGGAAAAAATCTTCAAAGATATTCATTTCAATCCAAATACAAATATGTGGATACACCCTGAGGATGAAGTGACACACGTATGTGTATCATTCCATCCCTATCATGTTTGTAAAGCTATAACATATGTAGTATTAATGTTGTGATTGTTTATTTCTTTCTTTCTTTCAAATGATAGGAAAATATTCTCAAAGTGCAAGCAGATCATTGTTAAGATCCTAATGCAATTCCCCTTACACAAGAGGAGATCTCAAACTTGGTTTTTAAGAAGAAGTCTAGTATTGTAAAAGGACTTGGCATGAGACCTTCCTCTTCTCTAGTAACCACCGCCTCCTCTAATTCATCGGTGGAGTATATCCAACGGTTAGAAAATGAGATAATTGAGCTCAAAGAGGCAAGAGCTAGAGATCAAGATGAGCGAGCTAAGGACCAAGAGGCACGAACTAAGCAAGATGAGATTAAAAAGAATATTCTTAACCTTTTGAGGAGGAAGGGTTATAATGATGCTCTTACTTATGGGGGTGGTTCAACTTCAAGTTAAAATACTTTTTGGTAAGTACTTTATTTGCTTTCTACAACTTATATATTAGGAATGGTGATTTTATAACATAGTTAATGTTTTTACTTTACGTTTTTAACGAAGTATTGTTTTTATATTTGTGCATTGGTGGCTTTTAGGTGATTTACTTTTGGCATTACTTGAAGGCATATGAGGACATCTTCCATTAGTTCTAAAATAGGGTTTAGGTAGAATTATTGAAATAAATGTATGGATCTTTTTTACTTGTGAAATGTATGGATATTTTTTTATAAATGTGTTGTTGAAATAAATGTGTTATTCAAATGTGAGATTTTAATAATGTAATGACAGGTTACAAGTTAATATCAAAGCCATGAAAAAAATAAAAACAGAAAATAAGTTTTAGTGACGAATTTTTTCGTCACAAATATAACAACAAAAAATTGTTTTAGTGACGACAATTTTGTCACTAAATATAGCAAAATTTTGTAAGAAATGGTTTTAGCGACGAAAATTTTCATCACTATATGTGCTTGGATTTTTTTTTAAATAGTTTTAGTGACGAATTTTTTCGTCACTATATGTACCCGAACATAGTTTTAGTGACGAAATTATTCGTCATTAAATATGATTTAGTAAACTAAAGTGTTTTTAGTGATGAAATATTTTTGTCACTGAATAGTGTTTTTAGTGAGGAAAACATTTAGTGACGAAATGTTTTCGTTACTAAAAGTTTAAAAAAAAAAAAAAATCAAATCGGACTTTTAGTGACGAAATTTTTCGTCACCAGGACTTTTAGTGACAGGGCTATAGTGACGAAATGAGTTTCGTCACTAAAAGTCCAATTTCGTCACTAAAAGTCCTTAGTGACGAAAAACTAGACTTTTAGTGACGAATTTTTCCGTCACTAAAAATACATTTTGTTGTAGTGTATATGCCACACAAACACACAAACTAATTTGGGTTTTTTAGCACGATAAATATGCTTCTCTAGTTGATGTTGTTTGGGATATTTATTAATTTATTTTTGTTTTGATTTTACTTTTTTGGTTTATCTTAAAAGAAAGAAAAAAATGAAATAGATACAAACACAAAAACTCCAACATAGAGCATGAATGGTGTTAATTGCTCCAAAAAAAAATTTCCTCAATCTTTAAAACTGTAATTTTTTTTTTTTTGAATTTTTTCAGTTTAAATTGAAAATTTTTTATCAGAAATTATAAAAAATTTAAAATACTGACCTGGCATTGAAAAATGCCAAATAATTTTTTTTAATAATATTTTAATGTCATGTTAGTGCCATGTCAACACCATGTTAGCAATCAGGGCACTCCATCTGCCATGTAATAGAGTTCCGTTACTTGGATGATGGCAGGGACCAGTTTAAAAATGATTTTAAAAAATCAGGGACTGACCTAGGAGTAAAATTAATTTAAAGACCAAATCGAGAAATTGCCCAAAATGTAGGGACCAAAAGTGTATTTACGCCTAAAATGTTCATTGTTTTCCTTTTCTTTAAGTGTGAAGGGACATATACTAGAATAAAGAAGCTTAATGGTTCATAAATACTAGTTTGGATCAAAATATTTAATCTATTTAATATATATATATATATGTGTGTGTGTGTGTGTGTTACTTCTTTATACTTTATACATAAGTACATGTTCAAATATTTACATATGAATGAATAACATAGTTAGTTAAATATTTACACGATAAATTCTTCAAAAAAAGAAAAAATTTACATTTTTGTTTTAGTAAACAGTAATAATTATTAGAACACGCACGAAAATAATAATAATGTTTTAAATCGGGTTTATAATACATTACATAACCAGAGTATAACTATAAAATGATATAATTTTTATAGTTGTAGATTGGAGTTATAAACAGCGGACACTAAACACACACAAAGTTACATGTTAAATAACAAAAGTGAGTGCTTTTTTTTTTTTTTTGGGTGGGGTGGGGGGGGGGGGGGGGGTGATAAACAAAACATTGTTGAATAAGAGACTAACATCAACATATACACCAATTTTTCAATTAAATTGTGGCTTAAGTTGGGTCCATGAACGAAGTGCTCTACTTTTTTGTTTTTGGCTTGAAGTGACTTCTCCTTACGTTTCTATTGTAATCCAAAATAATGCTGTGTAGTTGTAAGAGCCCATGAACGTTGTGTTCTACTTTCAATTAGAAGAGGCCTTCAACTACTTTCGAAATGTCTCCATGAACACCACCCTTTTTCTTCTTTCGATTTTTTTGCAGTCAACACGCATCTTTCAGGCCTTCAAATTTTCTATCGTTTTGTAAACTGATGGGTTAATGTTATTGGCTTATTGCACTATGCATGTAATAGGTCCCCTTCTTTTTTTCATTTTTTTTTTAATTTAAATTTTGATCCAACGGTCAAGATACAAGGAAAAAAAAAATTTATCCACCAAGGCAGCTTAGACACAAGCTAAAAAGCCATGCATGAAAAAATATGTGTCGGGGGGAATAACAGTGTGTGCAATACCACAAAGATTCCTTACACACGTCCCCATAAAAAAATGGAAAAATAAAAAGAAAAAGAAAAAGAAAAACCTCAAATGTATATATAGCCTTGTTGTTTATAGGTCAGATACATAACTCAATCATTTACAGCATTGTGCTCCTTAGAGAAACGCTTAGGTTCTCTCAAGTTCAAGTTCAATTAGAATGGATCGTTCCATGCCTGAGTCATTTCCATACTCCTCGTCTCCTCCTGATCCCTATGGGTAAACTAACAATAGCCATGTTTAATTTATTTATTCCGGGCCTTTCCCATGAGTTTAATTATTTGATACAATTTTCTTTTTGTATACACAGGGAGGAAAAGTTGCTCATGCACCTAAGTTGAAGGGCAAATAGGATACGTTCTCCTTATCATTATTATGCTCTTTTTGGCACTACGTAACTGTAAACGAAATGGTGGCCATGGCGGCCAAACAACTAGCAGTGTTAATGGCGCCAGTGAAGATGGTAGTGATGCTGGCAGCAACCAAATCGCTACGGCTCCAACTTCCCTAGCTCTTACTGCCACGATGTCGATGCGTTTGTAATTACAAACATGTACCGTCTAAGTGGTCGTGGAATGTAACTTCCACCTTTTGAAGAAATTATTATGTTAGAATTCCATATATGCTTGTGTTAAATATTAGCATTGATACACCTTGTTGAATATGCTAGTATAGATGCGGAAGCGAAAGCATAAAGTATAGAACACAATAACATAGGAGGATTACGTGGTTCAGCCTAACGGCTTACATCCACGGAGGAAACCTTAAAGGGCTACATCAATAATATATTAGTGTAGTACAAATCCTGTGTTACAATGAATCATAACATGTGTATATATAGTAGACTAAACCCTAAACTAATAGACTTCTAGTACAAGTAGGAGACTTGACTTGCACACAAAGTAGAATTAGGCTTGAGCCTATACTAATGGGCTAATATATCTCTAACACCCCCTCTCAAACTCAAAATGGAAGCTTGATGAAATCTTGAGATTTGATAAGATTGAGAAGATCCCTTGAATGAAGTTTGGCTCTGTGACGGTAGTTTGAGGAAGGCAATGGTCTTGCAGTGTTGATGCGACTTCTAACGGTAGCTTGACTATACCGGAGAGTTTTGACGGCAGCAGTAGGAAGCCAAAGAAGATGAACGCAGCGAAAAAAAACACCAAGGAAGACAAAGATTGCTCTTAAATATACCGTAAGGACAGAAAACCATGGCCATAGGAACCTGGCTCTGATACCATGTCAAATATTAGCATTGATACACCATGTTGAATATGCTAGTATAGATGCGGAAACGAAAGCATAAAGTATAGAACACAATAACACAGGAGGATTACGTGGTTCAGCCTAACGGCTTACATCCACGGAGGAAACCCTAAAGGGCTACATCAATAATATATTATAGTGTAGTACAAATCCTGTGTTACAATGAATCATAACATGTGTATATATAGTAGACTAAACTCTAGACTAATAGACTTCTAGTACAAGTAGGAGACTTGATTTACACACAAAGTAGAATTAGGCTTGAGCCTATACTAATGAGCTAATATATCTCTAACAGTTTGGTTCTTGTTGGTGTGCTATATATGGTCATGCATGAACTAGTAGTGTTTGAGGTGCATGTGAAAGGTAATAAGGTTTTGGGTTTTGCAGCTTTTTCTCTGTGGTATTTGTGCTCACAGTCACAGGTCGTAACGTACTCTCTCTTGGTACATGTGTGATTTGATTATATTATGAGAGCCCAAATCATTATCCAAATTCCAATTGTGAGTATTATTTAAGACAAGTTTTGTCTCAGCCTAACTGCAATATTGATTTTGTTTTTTTGGTTCTTTCCTTGCAATAAATCTGAAGTCTTTTTCTATATTAGGGCCCAAAAGAATAATCTGCAGCTCTATTTTCGGCTCAAATGCTTAATTCACGTAAAGGCATAAAAGGGCTTGAGCCTGAAATCAATTTGTTGGTTAGGATATTGGGCCTAAGGGAACTAATTCGTGCAAAGTGGTCTGAGATGGTTCAATTTCTCTTCTACCCTTTACAAAATAGCCTGATACAATCTCCCAAAAAAAAAAAAAATTCAATTTCTTTTAAATTATAATTGCCGGAAAAAATTAAATTAGAAAGATTACTTTGAAACAGTAATTCTTGTTCCACACGTGTGTATATGACTTTGAAGTCATGGACTCTTTGTCTCTCTCTTAAACTGCATACCGATTGTCACCAAGTCAACTCGGAATCTTTTTCTTTTTTACTCCGAATCTTAATATCATAGTCATTCATAACATGTAGGGTTTATTTCGATACTGCTTATTACTGAAAACTAAAATCTAAAAATACTGTAGCAAATTTTTTTTTAAATATATGAATAGCACCGTGAGATCTAGTTTTAAAGTTTTTTTTGCTAAATAAAGTACTTATGAATCCCGTGTTCACGGGACCCACTGAAAAACTCTCAATGCAGTTGAAAACACTTTGCACCTCTATCCAAACTTACACATATTCTATTTTATGCAAATTTGAAATCAAACACATACACGTATAGAGAAGCTGTAAGAGCTCTGGTTTCATTTTTGTTTCACAGTATTTATTGTTGGGTTTTGTTTAGTATTTGATTTTTGCTTATTTATTGGGTTCTTTTTGGTTTTGGGTTGATTTCTTTTCTTAATTATGAATTCATGCTATTTTGATTTGAAGCTATGAATTTCTCGTAGTTAGTTGAGTGGACTTAGGTGAGGCAAAATTGGATTTTATTTGGTTAATTTGAATGGTTGACTAAAAGTTAGAAAAGCGTAGAATCATCTATATAGCTCCCATATCATATGTTAGACTTAGAGCTCAAGGATTTTGAGGTGGATTTTGTGGAAATTGTTGTGGTTTCATCTAGCCTTAGGATGGTTGACGATTAAAAACTAGCTGTCTAGTAGAGAAAGATTAGCTGGGTGGGGATATATTGGTGATTCTATGTATGTATTGTGTAGAGGCTGCATTGAGTTTTGAGAGCAGAGACCATCTATTTATTGCTTGCCCATTTGTTAAGACAATCTGGAACTGCGCGCATCATAGATCTCTTACACCAAATAATAGTAGGTTTATGTAAAATGGAAAAAAAAAAAAAAAAAAAAAAAAAAAAAAATCACAAAGGGAACACATGATTTACTTGTTTTGTGATAGGCCAAGAATGTATTGACCCCTTGTGATGAATTAATTGATTAATTAGCCAAGTTTATTAATTAATCAAATTAACATGCAAGATGCATGGTAGCATAAACAAATCACCAATTAAACTAAATATGCAGCATAAAATAAATTGACATGGTGATTTGTTCACAAATGGGAAAAACTTACACGGCAAAAATCCTACCGGGTGATTTTAAGGTCACCACTCCCGAGAATCTACTATTATCAAAACAAGCGGTTAAAAGTAAAAGAATCTCAGTACCTTATACCAATCTATAGTTGAACCATTACCCCAATACCCAATTGGACTTGTTCTATAGTGACAATCTCTCATTTTCAATGCACGGCTCCCAATACGTGACTAACCAATTGCGCGAATCCCAGTACGCGACTTAATCACCAACTTAAGAAGGATGTTGGCTGCAAAGTTCTTTTGTTGATCACACAATGAAGATTATGAAGTTGCTTGGTCACAAAACCCTACAGTGTACAAACACAGCAGCTTTTTCAAAAAAGAGATGAACTAGGGTAAACTAGGTTTTCAGTCACACTTTTCTTCACACTTGTGGAATTATGCTCTTGTGCAATTATACGTAACCTTTTATGGCCCTTAAAATAATCTTTATATATGTTTAGGGTTGTGAGAAAAGAAAGCCCAAACATACATTCACGAATTGAATGAAAATTAGCTCTGAAAAACTGAACTTCATAAATCTTGACAGATACCCTATCTGTCGAGCAGTTGTCGAGTCTCGGGCTAAAACATCCTTTTTAAACCTCGATAGATACTAGCTATTGAGCTAGCTATCGAGATTTAATGAACAACACTTCTTCACTTGATTCTTAGACAGTCTTGCATGGTTTTAACACTTGAACTTGAAACCTTATTTCTTGAAATATTAAACACATCCTAGATCTACGCAAATACGAGTAAAGTGCGTTTTGTCAAAGGATTAGTCAATTATATAAAATGTTGACATATGTTCCTAATATGATTCACATATGTCTTAACAATCTCTCCCTTTAGCAATTTGTGCTAAAACCACAACAAACAAATGAACATATGACAGAAGTCAAAAATCACTCAAATCATACTCACTTGTTAAATACAATAAAATCTATCCTAACACAAACTCTTGAAAAATTTTGCAAGAAGAGAGTTTATGGCAAGAAAACTTTGACAACCTGTGTTTCTGAAACACTTTAAACAAAATTCATCAAGGCATCTTAGTGTGAAACAGAAATATAAGATTGCATACAATATATAATAAGCATGTGCATAAAGAGAGTAAAGAAACAACACATGTAAAGATAGGTGAAAGAACTGTAATAACAACCTCAAATGTGTGTGTGTGTATATATATATATATATATATATATATATCAACAAGTACAAGGTTTGCTATCACAACATGATCACAAGATCTAAGGTACATGAACAATGTATCTAAAAAAGAGAGAAAAGAAAAAGATACATGAAGTCCTCACTACATCCCTCAAAATATGAACCTTCCCCCTAACAAAAATCTCCTATACTAACCCTCCCTTTATGAGTATGACTACTCTCATATCCAAAACTACTTCCCATTTTTGTCACGAGTGACAAAGGGTAAGTATATCAAGTAGACATCTCATCAGCATTGGAAGAGCTAGCACCATCATCCTCATCAGCATTAGAAGCATCGACATTACTATCATCATCCTTATCCTTGGAAGCCTCTAGAGTAGGAGGAGGAGAAGCAACGAAACCACCTATGACAGCCTGTCGTCATGCAATACGACCAACACAGGTGTTCACCTAACACAACTCATCACTGAGAGTGTCGAGGCGAGCACCCATGCGCACAAGCTGTACCATGATGTCCTCGAGAGTCACATCGCCTGTAGAAGAAGAGGGAGTGGATGTGGATGAAGCTGTAGAAGCTAGAGGAATCGCTGTCCTGAACTGCCTCAAACGTAGCTGTCGCTCCGTTTAATGGTAGCAGCGTCTATGGCACACATGACATGGAAGTGGTCAGAAACGGGAAAGGGAACAGAAAAATGGCATAGAATCCTCATGATAGCCAAAAGGAAGATGAGCTTATCATGGGTCGTCGTATCCTTATATACATCTATGAGGGAAAGAATAAAAAGAAAGGGAAAATCTATAGTAAGATGCTCTAAAAGGGAAAGAAAAAATCGAGCATGGGGCTCTGTAATGGAGTTATAATGAGATAAAGAATACAAAAAAAAAGTTATAACCATGTTAATGAACCTAGGACCTTTAGCAAATGTTGTACAAGGAGTGAACTGACGATCACCCCAATCAGAGGGATGCTCACAAAAAGAGGATATAAGCTCGTCTTTAGACATGGTCTTAAGATGATCATAACTAGGGAAGTCAGGATGCGCTACCCTAGGGACATGGAGCACATCGGATACAATATCCAGAGTGACCACGATGCACGTGCTTCGAACGCGAGTGACAAAGAAAGGTATTGAATAATCAAATCCATGCATGTTGGAGTATAACTCCTGTATAAGCACGGATGGACAAGTGACCGGGACGTCATAAAGTGACTCCCAAACCCTACTGTGAATGACAGTGGGTGGGTTAGTGTCGAAGAAGTCCAACAAAATGACTTGGTGTTCCAAATGAATGCCTTGTCTAGAAAAGTTCTCCAAAAGGTCCTATCTGGCTTTATCATCACGGAACCGAACATGAGAGGGAGTAGGATCAGAAGAACCAAAACGAAGAGAGTTTCGAGACGGAGTAGATTTTCATTTAGGTGCCATAGAGCAACTAACAGAAAGAATGAGAGAAAAAGGGAGAGAGAGACACGCAGAAAAGAACCAATCACAATCAATATATAAGTATATAGAGAATGTAAGGTACGTATGCATAAAAATGCATAAGCATGTGATATGCAATAGTAAAAACATCATGGGCTCAACCCAATCCAATCCTACCAGCACACAATCATTTCAACAAAGTAAACATACATCTAAAATGCATGAAACATTGTTATAATGCAAATGAGATGCAATGCATGATGATTTAGAACCATTTTCACAAAGCAAAGCCCAAAAATTTCATAAACACTCCATCAATTTCGAAAAAACCCAATATTTTTCAAAAAAATCCTAAAAAGTTAGGTCATATGCAAGAAATGCATGAAGAATGAGTGAAAATGATCATACCAGATGAAAGAAGATGATCTTTAGGCTAAAAAAACTCTTGGGAAAGAAGTTTGAATTCAAAGAGAGAGGTTTTGGAAGGTGAAAAGTCAACAGGAGTCGAGAGAGATTAAGAGAAATGAATCTAATATCGCGTGGATCCTATATATAGAACCTCTTAAATCTTGATAGATCGAAAGGTGTCGAGGTTTAAACTTCGACAGATGCATCTATCGGGTAGCTATCCAGAGGTGTCCACAGCAAAAAGATGCTTCATGGATCAAGGAGCTATCGAGCATCTATCAAGGAGACAAAAACTTTCTCGATGGATCGAGGAGCTATTGAGATTGCGATAAAAAGAAGCTGAAGAGCTTAATAGATAGCCTAGCTGTCGAGATTGATTAAAAACAGTTTTTCAAGAAGAGAAAAACATATACATGAATGCAATCAAACATGCAGCTTAACCAAGGATCCAAACAATATTTTAATCTCTCAAAAACATCTCTCAACAAGAAAAATGTTAAGCACATAGATCCCAAAGCGCACACACACACACAATAAACAAGTCAAACCAATTTTATATTTCAAAAACAAGTTATGACAGTTTAGTGAGCATACATTAACACATGTATTCCTTGTGATGACAAAATCACACTGTACCTGCATATGTATCAAAAGTAGCAAAGAATATTGCGTGTTGTGTGTGAAAAACATCACAAGATTGCATAAGTGTCTACATGTTATAACGATTTGAGATATAAGAAAATCACTTTAACTTACACACAATCATAACTGTTTGATGAGGACTATCACCTTCAAGGTACATCCTATAACTCCTACATCTCTTAGAATACACATTTGCAATCATATATAAAGCATATTTATTCTTTTTGCTTTTTATTATTATTATTTTTTTGCATATTTTTCTTTTAGGCAAATCATGCATGGACATATAAGAGAGAGAAAAGAAATACCCAATTATGTTAAGTTTTTGACATTGCACTTTTGCTATGCTGAAGCATACAGATATCATTTCATGATTAGCGGACAACAGTAGTAAGATGGTTATTTATATCTTTCTCTTAGGATTTTCTAGTCCTTCCTGTCAAAAAGAGTGATACGAGTGTTAAGTAGAAGAGATCACTTAACCTTACTCATCATAAATAGAAGCCACAACACTCACTTGCTTAATTGAGCATGGAGATGCTCATCTAAGAGCATCCCCATCAGTATGTGCAAAGTTGTGCAAAATAGAAAAAGTAACTGATTTTAAACAATTTGAGCAAAAAAACACCCACATCAGTGGGTGTAAAATTGTGCATAAATGCACAATTGCTATAGTAACCATGGATATATGCACGGTTATTGTAGCATGTGCATTTAATATTTTATTGTTTTTTCTCTCTCCACCTTACTCTCTCTTTTTCTCACTAGTCTGACTCTTCACCTCATTCAAGTTCCCTCTCTTTCCCAATGATCATAGCAACTCAGCAAAGAAGAAGAAGACAAATAGAAAAACCCTAACTCAGCACAACCCAACTATCACCACTGCAACCCATACCCGCTGAAAAACCCTTTTCAAATCCAAACCAAAATAAATAAAAACTAAATTCAACGAAACACCCATATGAAAAATCCAACATAAACTCACATGAAAAACCCAATGGAAATCAGTCAAAGCTGCCGCCGGATCTACCTTGCTACTACTGCCGCATCTACCTTGCTGCTGCCGCCGGATCTACCTTGCTACTATTGTCGCATCTACCTTGCTGCTGCTGCCACATCTGCCTTGCTACCATCGCTAGATCCAACCCAAATGGACTTAGATTGACATGGGTTTGTGTTGAAGTGAAGTTTTTTGGTTTGTTTATGGAGTTTTCTGGTTTATTAATGGAGTTTTCCGGTGAAGAAAGGGGCAAAAGAAGAAAACTTGACAAGTGAAGAAAGATGAGAGAAAGAAGAAAAAGAAAGAAAATTCACCGAGAGAGAGAGAGAGAGAGAGAGAGAGAGAATAATGTTCAAAAAAGAAAAGAGAGAAAGTGGAATTGACCAGGGAGGATGTTGAAATAATAAAAAAAAGAATATAAAATGATTATTTAAAGAAAATAATGTGTATAATAGACAAATTGATGTAGGCATTTTGTAAAAATAGGAGTGTAAAATAAAATAAAATAAAAGTAGGTTTTAGATTGCAAATTTGCAAAATTTTTGCATCCACTGATGTGGATACTCTAAGCTACAAAAGATACAAAATTTAGAAAATTTCGTTTCAATGGCCATCCAAGGTACACAAGTACCAATGTACACAGACACACACTGTATTTGTATTTTTCTGATTTTTCAAAAAAAAATTATATGAAAAACAAAATAAAACAAAACTGAAGGGTAACCAAACAAAAACATGTTAAATAAGACAAATCAATGCATAAAACTAGACTGATTCAAAACATGAAAGCAAAACACACAAGTAATGTGCAAAAACAAAAACATGAAGGAAAAAGAGAGAATAAGCAACAGAATCACTTGGAGCCCCTTTCCTTCCACACCTTGGAAGAATCTTTCCGTTTAGCAAACCCTTGATCCGGCGATGAGGGGGAAGAGTTAAAACCATTCAAGTTTGAAAGGAACATGAAGGCTTTGAGAAGATCTCCAAGAGGAGCAAAAGAGGATGGAAATTGATTCTGGTCTCCTAACGTGATCATGTTGTTGCTCTTTTAAGTGGCTAACCATTTGTAGCAATTAAGTCGAGTATGTCCAGCTGCACCGTAGTGATGACAGAAATGCTGCTTTTTTTACTTAGGCTTTTGAGAGTTTCCCTTCTTAGCCCTAGGGTTCTTAATCTCTTTTTTATCAAACTTAGGGGGTGCTCCTAAGATAGATTTACCCTTATCTATGTTCTCACTAGCTAATTCATGCTTAACATCATTGTTCTCAGTTTCAACATTATTGGCAGAAGAAACAAAAACAGTAGTACTAGTAGAAGCAATATTAGGAGAAGGGAAATCATACCCTAAACCGGTTCGATCGGTAGTCGATTTCTGAAGACTGAGCATCTTATTGAGCTTAGCGCTTGAAGTCCTTTCTAGCTAAGCTCTAACTTGGAACAATTCTGCCTCAAGTTTCTTGGTCTTCTCATCCAAGAAATTATTCTTAACTCTCAATACTCCAATAGTCTAATTGGCTTCATCAAAATTTGTAGAGATTTCTTCTCGCTCAAGCTCCACATCACTAAGCTTCTTGGTAGCCAATCTATACAACTTCTCATACTTTTCTGAGACCTTGTACAACTTTGCATAGGCTGTGTGGATGTCATCTTGTTCATCCATCTTCTTAAACTTAGACTCCACCAATTCCTCTTCTTCATCCACATCTTCAACAATACTCTCAGTAGGATTTACAGTGGCAATGAAGACATTTAGGATTCCATCATCCTCATTATCGAAGTCATCTTCATGCTCAGTATCACTCAAGGTAGTAGCAAGTGTCTTGCTTTTTTTGATGGCCTTGAGATAAGTATGGCACTCTTGTTTCATATTAATGAAACCTTGACACCCAAAGTACTTTGCTCCTGAGGGAACAGTGTATTGACCGCCATCCCTAATATCATTTTTCCTTTTATATTGACTCTTGAATTGTGAGGAACTGGATTGCCTACGGTCCTTGTCGAAGCCCTTCCCATTTGCATTCTTCATGAACTTCTTGAATTGTCTTGTAACGTAGGACTTCATTTTAGAATCTTCATCGTCTGAAGACTCATCAGTATCACTGGTTTTAGCCTTTAATGCCATGCTCTTGCTCTTTCTCGATTTCCCGATCCTTGTCAAACCCAACTCATAGGTTTGCAGATTGCCAACCAACTCTATCAAAGGAATTTTCTCAATATCTTTTGATTCCTCAATCGCGGTGATCTTGGCATAGAATCTCTCAAGTAGAGATCTGAGCACATTTTTCACAATCTTGGGTTCAGGAATGGTTTCCTCAAGATTGAATGCTGAGTTTACTATATCTTTGAGCTTAGCATCATCCCAGTCGTCCGGAGCTTTTGTAGGCTTAGTCCAGCCTATCTCTACAGCTTGCTTCACTTTCTCATCTAAAGACTGCAAGAAAGCTCTCATGCGTACTTTTCAATATGCATAGTTAGTGCCATCAAATAAAAGAGGTATAATAAGAATCTGTCCTCTATCCATGACAAACAGGGGTCAATGGATCACACAACAAAGATTAACCCTAATTAAAGTGTGCCTACTCTGATACCACTTGATAGGCCAAGAATGTATTGACCTCTTATGATGAATTAATTGATTAATTATCAAAGTTTATTAATTAATCAAATTAACATGCAAGATGTGTGGTAGCACAAAAAAATCACCAATTAAACTAAATATGCAATAGAAAATAAATTGACATGGTGATTTGTTTACAAATGGGGAAAACTTACACGACAAAAACCCCATCGGATGATTTTAAGGTCACCACTTCCGAGAATCCACTATTATCAAAACAAGTAATTACAAGTAAAGGAATCTTAGTACCTTATACCAACCTACAGTTGAACCTCTACCCTAATACCTAATTGGACTTATTCTGTAGTGACAATCTCTCATTTTTAATGCATGGCTCCCAGTACGTGACTAACCAATTGCGCGGATCCCAGTACATGACCTAATCACCAACTTGAGATAGATGTTAGCTGCAAAGTTTTTCTGTTCATCATACGATGAAGATCATGAATTTTCTTGGTCACAAAACCCTACGGTGTACAAACACAATGGCTTCTTCAAGGAAAAGATGAACTAGGGCAAACTAGGTTTCTGGTCACACTTTTCTTTACACTTGTGGAATTATGCTCTTGTACAATTATATGTAACCTTTCATGGCCCTTAAAATAATCTTTATATATGTTTAGGGTTGTGAGAAAAGAGAGCCCAAACATACATTTACGGATTGAATGAAAATCAGCTTTGAAAAATTGAACTTCATAAATCTCAACAGATACCCTATTTGTCAAGTAGCTATCGAGCATTGGGCTGAAACAGCTCTTTTAAACCTCGATAGATACTAGCTGTCGAGATTTAATGAACAACACTTCTTAACTTGATTCTTGGACAGTCTTGCATGGTTTTAACACTTGAACTTGAAACCTTGTTTCTTGAAGCATTAAACACATCCTAGATCTACCTAAATACAAGTATGTTTTGTCAAATGATTAACCAATTACATAAAATGTTGACATATGTTCCTAACATGATTCACATATGTCCTAACATTTTGCTTTGGGCCTACATCCATAGGCAGCGTCTATGAGAAAATTTCACTAAGAAAATATGGAGACAACAAAGTATGGATGGCAGGACCTCATCAACAAGGGAATCAGGAATCAGAAAGGAAAAAATGCTTGAAAGCATCCATATGTAAAATTGCTCTAGGGGCCTCAGTGTACTAAGTGTGGTCTCAAAGAAATGCCATTATAAACAATGGCGTAATCTGGACTAAAGAGAAAATTGTAAGGAAAATACAGAACGATGTTAGAGTTTGGAATTCGGAACTAAGTTTCAAAGATCTGTTCTCAATAATGTTCTCTATTAGAAACGGGGTATAGTTTCTATATCAATCTTCAATTGAGTCTCACAGTGAGTTGTAGTGTAGCAAGCTCTGCTATTTTGAGTCTAGAAAAGTTGTCTAGTATGTGAATTATATGTAATAGACTAATAGGTATCTTCTATGTTTTGTAGGTTCTTGTAATTAGCCTTACTGGATTTACTGCTGCGCAAAGTTGGTCTTTGCTGTACAATACAGTGATTGTTTGGGATAATATTCCCTGCTGTGTTGTTGGGACCATGTCCTTGAGGGTGTGTTTGGTTGGAGTGAAAACATGGAGGATGGAAAATAGGGGGAGAAAAATAGAGTGGAAAATGTTGTTTTCCACTGTTTAGTTGAGGAAAGAAAATAAGGGAGAAAGTTTTCCCTCCTGGACCCACTTTTTTTATCCTCCCAAATTTGGAGGAAAATGAGGAGGGAAAAGTGACGAGAAATGCATTTTACACAAATACTCATACTTTATTACACTCACCTAACCCTCTCACTTTCCCATTATTATATAACAAGGACATAAAAGTCAATTTATATAAACTACATTTTTCATCCTCCCCTTTTTCTCTCCAACCAAACAAAAAAGTTTTCCACCCTCCTACTTTTCCACCTCTCCAACCAAAGACACATGAGGGAAAATCAAATCTTTTCTATCCTCCCACTTTTCCACTCCTCCAACCAAACAGATCCTGAGGTTATGGTTTGGCCAATGTTGGCTGGTTGTGTAATTCTTGTTTCTTCATTAATGAAAGAATACCAATTCATTCCAAAAAAATGTGTTAAATGTAACTGTGAGTTCCAATTAGATCAATTGGAAAAGTCTCTTATTGTTGATTAAGGGACTTATGTTCAAATCTCACTTACACCAAAATCTAATTCATGTCTTAGCTTAATGATAAATTGACAATCATCTTGTAGTGGATGCTATAGGTTTCAATGCTATCATATCTATCTATCAAAAGAAAATAAATCTCTTAGTTAATATCTCAAGGTAATGAGTTTAGATTGATGTCTAAAATTTTGTTATGCTCGCACCACTTCTTATGCTTAATTTGATTTTTGAAAAATGGGGATATTAACTTATTGGTGGAGTACTCTTCGAATACAAACGTTCTGCATCTATTGCTTAATACCATAAGATTTGCATGTCCCCTACAATTATCAGGGGCAGTGGGTTGAAAATTTCAAAGCATATTACCTTTCACTTTCGTTGCTAGGATTGCATGTTTTCTAATGCTACAAGGTCGGTGGGTTAGAAATTTGGAAGCATATCCTTTCGCTTCGCTTTAGATGTTGCTACATGGGAAATGGGTATACTACGCGTTTGATGCTATTTCCGTCTCACATACGCAGGTCAAAGTTTTCTCTCAAAATTTCCAATGCCTTTCACCTCGATGCTACAGGGGCAATGGGTTTTAGTCAATAAAGCCAGTCTTGGGGGATAAGTGAGAACTATTTGTGCACCGAACACTAGTATTATGTGCTCCTCTTATCTCTCTGTGTCCCTCCATATATGTATCACTCAATTCCATTCAAATGGTCACTACCTTCTCTTAAAAAAAAAAAAAAAAGAATAGCTTGCTTAGCTTCTCTCATATTCAATTAGAAATGGGTCGTTCCATGCCTAAGCCATTTTCATACCTTCCTGATCCTCGTCTCAACTGGTAAGAACGAACAAAATCTCAAGTTATTCAGGTTTCTGTACCATATCTATATTTTTATTTTCCTCGCTTTATTTGATACAAATTCTTTTTGTATACACAGTGAAGAAAAGTTGCTATTGCAGCTTGAAGTTGCTGGGCAAATTGTATACCTCCTCATCCTCATTGTTGTGCTCATTTTTGCAATACGCAAGCGTAAAAGTAATAATTCAAGAGGTGGTGGTGGTCAAGCCCAAGCGCCTGTCAGTGTCAGCTTTACCAGTGATGACGGTGATACCAGCAGCGGCACTCAAATCGCTATGGGTCCAACTTCCCTAGCTTTCAGTACCACCATGGCTTGCTAAGAAAAATTACGTTCATGCAGGAAAAATATAAAAAAAAGTTGTGTTCATGTAGAATTACATCTTTGGCTTCTGTTGGATTGTTATAAATATGGTATCATGAACTAGCGTTTGAAGTGTGTGAGGTTCTGCAGCTTTTCCTTTCTGTATTATTGTTATCATATGTTGTAAGAAGTCTTTGCTTGTTTGCAGTATGTGATGAGGTTCTGCAGTTTTATTGGGTACTTGTGTTATTTGATATTATGCTATGAGCTGCTCTATATTCATATGTATAAATTGGCCAAATCAATATCCAGATACCAATTGTGAATATAAGACAATTTGTTTGTGTCTACTGTGCCATTGGCCATGAGGAAAGAGAGACACAAGAACGTATAGTTTATCCCGGGTATGTTTAATGTTTGTTGGTTTTTTTTTTTTTTTGGTTGTCTTTTCTTTTCATTGTTTTCAACAAATATGTTTTTTCTTTTAGGAGGCCAGAATATTATTGTATTGTTTCGAATTATGCTCTCTCTCCCTCTCATAGGGATGAATCTCATAGTCTGGAACTATTCAATAATAGCCCCCAAGAATGATCTTAGAATTGGGCTCACAGGCTTTAGTATAAAGACATCAAAGGGCTTAAGCCTGGGTTCTCAAAAAAAAAAAAAAGGGCTTAAGCCTGAGGTAATTTTGGTCAGCGTTGGGCCTAAGGAGAGATAGAGTTTAGTTAGAGATTGTGCAAACTAGCTGAGGAGGTAAATTTTTTTTATTTATTATTATTAATACAAAGGAGCTGGCCTGAAAAATTTTGGGATTAAAACACTTTTTTGTTGTTATTTTATTATTACTAAAGGGGAAAATTTTATTTTTAATTAATAGGATTTTACATTTTTTTTTCTAACTTCTATTTACAAAAAATTATTACCTTTTGAAAATTTGGAGTTTAATTTTTTCCATTTGAAATTACACCATTTAATCTATTATACTCTTAAATTATAGAATTTATTTTTTGTGATAAATTATAGAGGTAAATTTGAAATGCAATTATATAAAAATAAAATATTGGGCCAATGTATTTCAACTTTGTCTTTTTCTTGACCACGTGTACTTCTCTAATTTGTTTTTTTTTTCCTTATTATTATTTTTTTTTTTTTTTGAGACTTTAAAAGTATCTTGAGAAGAGTATTGTATCTCAACTAATTGGTATTTTTTTTATATTTTAAACCAAAATATCTAGAATTTAAATCCCATCAGTTGTAAGTTGTAATTATCATACTATTTATAAAAAATTAAGGAAAAAAAATAGGTTCAAGTTACACATTTTTTAAACCATTGGATTTAAGTAGATCCAACGGTAAAAAAAAAAAAAAAGACCCTCATTAATACTAATATTTTAATTCATCTCATTTATTATCCCTAATTTAATACATTCCATACTTATTTCTAAACCCAAAAAAATTTATAACACAACTATTGCTTTTAGTTGTTCTCTATCTCTACATTTCTCTCCCTAGAACACTCTCTCTTTTGTTGCATCTCATGCCCAAATGTTTATCATCATTAGCAGATTGTTACGAAAGTTAAAAAATAGATAAACATAGGGACACTCTACCAACAAAACAAAAGTTAAAAATGAAAATAAAAAACTCTGATTTTGAGGATAAGTTTGATTTTTTAAGGGGCCATTACAATGACCAATGGCTTATTTCGAACTTTCTGCCTCAGAAGCAAAAGGGTCATAGCTACAACATCTAATGTTGTTGCAACGGATCATGTCCAATTGTTTGTCATCATCAGCACTTAGTTTACAAATTAATTTACACAAACATAATAACGTAAGGAACTTAAATCTACAAACAAAAACAAAAGAGAAGGAGAAACACTTTCGTAAAGAATAAAAAAAATCCAGAGAAGAGTGTTCTAGAGAGAGAAACATAGAGATAGAGAACAACTATAAAAGCAATAATTGTGTTATAAATTTTTTTGGGTTTAAAAATAAGTATGGAATGTATTAAATAAGGGATAATAAATGAGATGAATTAGAATATTAGCATTAATAACGTTTTTTTTTTTTTTTAACCGTTGGATCTACTTAAATCCAATAGTTTAAAAAATGTGTAACTATTTAAAATTACACCAAGTGCAACTTGAACACATCTCTAAGAAAAATATTAGAGTTATAAACTTTTTTATAAATTGTTAATGTGGTTACTCTGTGAATAGTTATTAGAAGTGGTGTACTTAGACACACCCTCCCTTAAAAGTTCCTATGACTTTTGAGTAAAGTTGTGGTGTGCCTTTGTGTTAGAACATATTTCCTTCTCTTTTGTGTGTGTTTGTTTTTCCCCCCAAAAAAAAAAAAAAATTGTCACTTCAACCATTTGTGTATATATATATATATATATATATATTTTTTTTTTTTTTTTTTTTTTTGGCGAAAAGCACATTTTAATCTGTACATTTTCAGGCTATTCCCATTTTAGTCCCTACATTTTATTTTTACCGCTTTTAGTCCCTATTCTGAAAAACAGTTCCCATTTTGGTCCCTGCCGTTACATCATAAACGGATATTGTTGACGTGGCAAACGACATTGATAAATAATAATAAACTAATGTCTACAGTAGCCTACCTTGCATCTATTAGTTGCTCCCCGCCCTTAGTAGTCACGTGTCCCTCATGTGACCGTCCCTAACCCAAATAAAACCCCAAATCAACGACCACACCTGAAATCCCATGACGGCAGACTTGCAGAATCCCTAATCTTACCCATTGCTCATCACATGACCATAGAGTTGCACAAAAAAACTACAAATCGGCAAGCACAAAAAACCACAAATCGGCAAGCACAAAAAACCTGACCACCCGTTGCTCATCTTACCTTACCCGTTGCTCATCATCACATGACCACAGATTTTCACAAAAAAAACACAAATCGGCAAGCACAAAAAACCATAAATCAGCAAGCATAATCACAGATAGCTTCAGAGTGTTTGTGCTGAGCAGATTGCGAAGGTTATATTTCTCTCCAACTCTCTCTCTCTATCTCGTTATGTCTCACTCTCTCTTTGTGTTATGAATGCCATTTTTAAGTGTTGGGTAATTGTTCTAGGTCTGAATCTCAGCTGTTGGGTTTTGAGAATTTGGGAATTTTGAGATGTTGTGTTTTGTTATTGCTCTGGAATTTCAATCTATCTCTATTTCTCTCTCGTTGTGTCTCACTCTCACTCTCTCTCTTCTTCTCTCCCTTTATAGCTTTTGTAGTGGACATAATATTGACTGTGATAGTGGAATATTTTTGGGATTTGCATTGTTTGGCTGTTGTGTGTTGCTTTTGGTATTTGCAGCTCTGTCCGTTTTACTTTTGTTTATCATGGACCACAATATTGACTGTATTTTTGTTTGCAATTGCATTGTTTGTCTGTATTGTGTGTCACTGTTGTTTATCAGGGACCACTATATTGACCTTGATAAACTACGGAATCTTTGTGTTGGTATGTGCATTGATTCTCTGTATTGTGTCTTGCTTTTCAAGAAGTGGCTAGGTCCATGTGGTTTCCTTTGTCAGTATTGTATGCTTTTTTATTGTTTATTAGCCTAACAAAGTATTATTAATTTCAAAAAGACCATTTCCGTTCTCATTATGTTTTCTTCCCGTGACTTGCATGCAGAATGGATGAGCTTTTTACACTACATGTCCACCATGGTGGACATTTCATGTGGGACCCTCAAGTGTATGTGGGAGGAACAGTTGATATAGTAGATAACTGTGACCCAAATAAGTGGTCAAAAATAGAGATTGAGAGTATCTGTAGGGAGTTTGGCTACATTGAAGTGGATAAGCTATGGTTTAAAATGCCTGGTGTGAACCTAGAGCAGTCAAATTTCCATTAGGTGGTTGATGATGATACTGCTATGTTCATGACTGACTTAGTGAAGGGATATGGGGAGATTCATGTCTTTGTGAAGCATCCAGTGCATGAACCACTTGAGTTACCAGTGGAGGATTTTGATCCCTTAGATGCTAGACTACCTGGTAGTGAACTAGAAGGTGTAGATGCTAAGGCCTTAGAGGTTTTTGTTAGTGACAGTAAGCTTCAAAGTGATCACTATTATGAGTATGTTGAGTATGGTGATGAAGAGTACAGACCTGATTTTTCACAATTTGGAGGCCATGATAATGCTGAATTTACTAATGTTGACCATGGTGAGCCACATGAGGTAGATGCTGAGCATGTTTGTACTAGGAGGGCTAGCAAAGCACCTGTTGTTGATGACCAAGTTGAGGAGAGTAGTGAGGGTAGTGAGGATGAGAGAAGTGACTTAGAAGAAGAGCCAAAAATGCAACCAATAAACATTGGTGAAGATAGTACTGATAGTTGGGACAATTAAGCTGAAGATGATAAGGTTGAACCAGGACAAATGGGTGGTGGTGTCATGAATTCTGACTATGAGAGTAAGGAGCTACTCAGCCTTGACAAATCATCATCAAGCAGTGAGGATGGTGATGATTCAATTGATGATGACATCCCTATTGCGAGGTTGACAATTCTATTAGAAGGAGCAAATACCCAATCTTTAGGCCAGTAGCCAAAGCTGAGCACCTTAGGTTTGAGAAGGATATGTTGTTCATCTCAGCTAAACAATTTAAAGATGCTATAACTGATTATGCAGTCCATGGTGGGTGGGGTATAAAATTTGTGAAAAATGACTTGGTGAGAGTGAGAGCCCAATGCATGCAAGTTTATTGCCTACCTTGCAAAGGTGCCAAGGGAGAAGAGTTTTAGATTGAAAACACTGAATATGAAACACACTTGCAGTAGAAGTTATAGAAATCCAAGGTGCACAGCATCATACATTGGGAAAAAGTTAGTGAAGAGGGTTAGGAGACAACCTGACATAAAGCTAAAGGACATTTAGGAGGCGGTGCATGAGAAATATGTGGTTAACATAAGTGCAAGCAAGGCAAGTAGAGCTAGAGAGAAAGCTCAAGATGTTGTTGATGGGGCCCACATTGTACAGTTCAACCAACTATGGGAGTACTATGATGAGTTGAGAAGGTGTAATCCTGAGAGCACAGTATTGATGAAAGTGCATACTTATAATGATGATGATTTGGTAGCTGAGCATGGATTGGCAACTGGGCTACCATATTTTGAAAGAATCTACATCTGCCTGGAAAGTTGCAAGAAGGGCTTCCTGGCAGAGTGCAAGCCAATCATTGGTCTAGATGCATGCCATCTGAAGACCAAGACAGGTGGTCAGCTGATGTGTGCTATTGGCAGAGATCCTAATGATGAATACTTCCCCTTCGCATATGCAGTAGTTGAGGCTAAAACAAAAGACACTTGGACATGGTTTCTTAATTTATTGCTAGCTAACATAGGAGATGGCAACAACTAGGTGTTCATATCTAACCAACAGAAGGTATGATAGTAGCTTTACTACTTGCTGAATTAATTGTAGTTGATGGTAGCTTCATTGCTTGCTGAATTAAATGTTTGTGCTTTACAGGAGTTGGTGAACACCTTTGTTGACAATTGGCCACAGTATGAGCACAGGATCTGTTGCAGACATTTATACAATAATTTGAGGAAAAATCATCCTGGTGTCCTTATCAGAGACCTTTTTTGGAAAGCAGCCAAGGCTACCTATCAGCAAGCATACAAGAGGGCAATGAATGAGCTGAAGGAGGTGGATGAAGATGCATTCAAATGGCTACAGTCTCACTCAACAACTATCTGGGCTAGGCACATGTTCAAAAGTGATGGACAGAGTGACACAATCCTAAACAACATGTGTGAAAGTTTCAACAGCGTGATAGTTAAGTTCAAGAGCAAACCTATAATCACCATGATATGCATACTTCTCCCTTTCATGTGCATTATGATCCATAGACCTGTGTATGTATATTTGATTAATTCTCCCTTTCTCTTTATGTGCTTGTAGCTTAAGTGTATTAGGCTATATCTAATGACTAGATTTCAAGCAAATAAAGAAATGATTATGAAAGTGGAATCTGAGTTATGTCCTAAGATAAGGAAGAGACTGTACAAGGAGAAGTTGGTATGCAGCAAGTGGCTAGCATGTTGGGCTGGTCGTACCAAGTTTGAAGTGAAGAGTGGGCAGGAGAGTTTAATTGTGGACTTGGAAGAGAAGTGCAGCTGTAGGAAGTGGGACATAATTGGCATACCATGTTGCCATACCATTTCTTGTATATTTTTCAACAGAGAAGATGTTGAAAAGTATGTCAATGTTTGCTACAAAAGGACTACCTACATTGATTGCTATGAACCCATTATAGAACCCATCAATGGCTAGAATATGTGGAGATCTAGTGGATTGCCACCAATGCAACCCCCTATCAAGAGGAGACCTCTTGGCAGGCCTAAGAAGAAGAGGGTACTAGAGCCTGATGAACCTAGAAGTCACAGAAAAAATAGAGGTCTAGGCATCTCAAAACAATGCAAGTTATGTGGGAAATTAAGACACAACAGGAGAAGCTACAAGGGAGAAGTATGAGGGAACTCCTCCTTGCCTGGGAGTGTGTCCCAAGCCAGTAGTACCATTAAAAGGGTAAATATACTACTTTGACTTAGATATTCCTATTGTTTTGTTTTTCAGTTGGCAAACTATTAATTGTTATTGTGCTTGTGCTTGCAGGCAGCCAAGGATGTTGTAGGCAATGCATAACTAACTGTAGGCAGTGCACAACCAGGCTCCAATGCTCAGCCAACAGTACATAGGGCACAACCAAGCTCTAATGATGATGTGACTAGAAGTGCACCTCCACCCCCCACTGATAACCAATCCAATCCAAGACCAAAAAGACAAAGGAAGAGAAGTGCAATCATCACTGAGACCTTGAATGCAACTGGGAATGCAGCAAGATATATGGCAACAATGAGATCTGCTAGAATATAGCAAGAAGCAGGACCTTTTTTGTTGGTGTGCTATATGTTGAAACCACTCTTCATGTATGAATTATATGGTGTTATGAAAGCAAGTAGGACCTTTTTTGCTAGAACAATTGGCATTTTTTGTAATTATAGTAGTACACCAAAAACTGTCATTGAAGGGCAATTGTAACAGGGAATATTGATGTATGAATTATATGGTGTTATGAAAGGAGTTTTTTTTAATTATATTGTGTGTGTACTTTTCAACTGTGTATCCAACTCAGCTACAAGAATTAGTTTATTTTAATGGTATTCTCTTGGTTCCTTTTTAAAATATCAACCAGTTCCTTGGATGTATCTACAACTATGCTAAAGAATGTTGCTTTATTGACTGCAAGAGCTGGATCTTTGGATGTATCTGCAATTCCCTCAAGTTATGCAGTTTAATATGCAATGATGTATGAATTAATGTGTAATGATGTATGATGTATGAATTAATGTGTAATGATGTATGAATAAATGTAAATTATGCAGGTTTGCTAAATTGCTTGGTGCCATGACAGAAGAGAATGGATCCATTCCCCTAGCAAAATGATTCAAAAGAACCAGTAGATGCAGGTTTGTCTAGTATCTCTTAAAAATTACTTTTATTGGAGTTTGGCCTTCCTTCAACTAGTAGATGCATGTATCTTGTAGCAGACCTTTCCTTGTTAATTCAACAAACTGTTATAGTGATCTATGATTTCAAAGATCATATATATATGTTGGTTGTTGGGTGTGGACTTGGTTATAGCTATATATACTTGTTAGGTTTCCCTACCAACTAGTTTAAACTTTTAGGTTGGATGCTTTAACATGAATTTAAAGTTTGATTTTTCTGGTTCTCCCATTTGTTCTTGTTTTGGTTTCGGTTGATTCATGATCATGGCACCAGTCATCTTCTAGTTTTGCATATTTTCTAGTTTTTTGTTTATTATATTTAGTTCCATGTTTTTTTTAAAGCCTCAATTTAATAGATATAACTATATTTTTTTATACAGCTTATTTTTTAAAACAAAATGAAGCACCAAATATAATTTAAACCAAACATATGCATGTGGGACCATTTTGTTTTAGGATCGATGCATGTGGGCACCTAATATGAAGAAACATAACACTAGGAGGCCCCTCTTGAAATAATAAAGTCACTGACATTTTTTTTCTTGTCATTCAAATCCTGTTATCTGGTAACTTGTCTTTACCTCTTGATGTCTATCATTTTTGGTTGTAGAAGACCTGTCATATATATTCACAATTTAGAATCCAAATTTTTATGCTAAATGTTGTTTTCTAACATATGGAATCAGATCCATGATCATGGCACCAGTCATCTTTCTACCATAGATTACGACTGCTACTGTGAATAATAATGTTTGTCATGTCATGTCTATTTATCATATTATGTTTGTCATTGCTTGAACTACAGAGGGTCTCTTGAATCATTTTGCCAGGGGAATGGATCCACTCTCTTCTGTCATGGCACCAATAGTCTATCACCAGCTCCTTTTATTTGAGTGATGCTAAATATATTACAAAATTTTCATAAGTTTTAAAAACTAATGTTTCTGCAGTCAACTCCATTTTCTTGCTGTCAAATTGCTTGGCAGTGTCAAATTGCTGTCTGTCTAAAACAGGATGCTATCTCAAATTGCACAGTTTAATATCAAATTGTTGTTTCCATTCAAAATTTACAGTTGATGCACAGTTAATATTACAAATAAACCTTTATCTGTGTATGAAACTAAAAATTTTGTTATAAGGTACACAAGGCACAAACACTTCACAACAATGCATTCAAATTGGTACACAAGTCAAATTAATTAAAAAGACCATTTCCATTGATAAAGTCTCGGATTACATACTTCTTTACACCAAAATTCAGGTCTTTTCCCACTAATACATACCTACACAAATTATGGCATTTTTCCACTAAACCTACCTAACTAATGACCCATTTCCCCCCCCCCCCTCCCCTAGCTATTTAGCCAACCAAAAGAAACATCATACAAAGTAGCATCCCACTTATCACCAAAGACAGCCCCAGGCAAATGAGTAGCCTCTTCTTCTCTCTCTTCCTGTAGCCTACAATGGCAGCTTCAAGGGTCAAAATCTGTTGCCTCTACTTCAGAATCAGCAACTTGCCACACTCGCAGATTTCATCATCAAGCCACTGAAAAAATTTACACTTGCGTCCAACCTGACACCCAACAGCCAGTTAAAACCCATTATATCTTCAACCAAAATCATGAAAAACAACAACAAAACCAATTTATATTAGTATTAGCACAAACAACAACAAATCAGATAAAACCCATTATACCTTACCTAGAAACTAAAATAGTATTAGCACAAGGTCAGCAACAAGAAAACCAACACTTGTACTGGCAAAATACAAGAAAACCAATTTATATTGTTAGCAACAAGAAAACCAACACTTGTATTAGCAAAATACAAGAAAACCAATTTATATTGTCAGCAACAAGCTGAGGTTTTTTTTTTTTTTTTAAGAAAAGAAATTCTGGGTTCTCAATGGTCTAGCACGTCATTTAAGTGTCCACAGAAATAAAAGAAAAAGGAAATAAAAGGGATGTAAATGAACGAGAGAGGGGTTTGTGAGCTTGAAATGAAAATGAAGAAGGAAAAGCGAATATAAATTAAAACCTAGAAACTGAAATTGGAACCTGAAGTGCTTCCAAAGTTAAAAACCCAGAGATACTACCTTACCCAGTAATTTGGACACCCGTACAACCTTCTTCCAGGGTTGTCAGGTGTCCATGAAACGACCAAAACAGGTTTCTCCGAGCAGAAGCATCGGGTTGGGCCCCTTTTCCTCAAGCTTCCACTCAATGACATTGAGCTTGAATCCATGGAAAGCAGTTGATTTGAAGATGTTTTTGGGCTGTGTGGTGAGCGAGGAGCAATTGACTTGAAGATGTTTTTGAGTTCGTGACTGGTGAGGGACTTCAATCTGTGTAGTGACTGATGAGTGAGGAGCTAAGGAAATTTGGGGGTTAAGGATTTCAGGTGTGGTCGTTGATTTGGGGTTTTATTTGGGTTAGGGACGGTCATGTGAGGGACACATGACTACTAAGGGTGGAAAGCAACTAACAGATGCAAGGTAGGCTATTGTAGACATTAGTTTATTATTATTTATCAATGTCGTTTGCCACATCAGTAATATCCGTTTATGATGTAACGGCAGGGACCAAAATGGGAACCGTTTTTCAAAATAGGTATTAAAAGCGGTAAAAATAAAATGTAGGGACTAAAATGTGCTTTTCGCCATTTTTTTTTTTTTTTTTTGAGAAACAGTTAAAACATTATGGCCTATTTGGAAGTTTTATAAAGGAGCGGGAGTAGAGTAAAGGGAGATAGAGTAATTCAATTACCTTATTTGAAGGTTTTTTAAGGAATGAGGGAGAGAAGTTTGGAGGGGTTTGGAGAACCTCTAACCTCTCATTTTTAATTCCCTAAATTGGAGAGATTTGGAGGGAGAGTAGAGTAGATAAGTTATTGACTAGATAAATTTTCCAATTTACCATTTCTAAATTAATAATAGAGCAATGTTGCAAGTTCATTTTCAAATATGGGTAAATTTGTCAATTTTAATCATTTCCTCTCCTCTCCATCATAATTTTTAAAATATCAATTACTCCATTCCCTCTTACTAATTTTAAAAACATCCAAACAAGGTGGAGGGAAATCACTCCCTTCTACTCTCCTCTCCACTACTCTACTTCATTCTACTCTCCTCCCTCTTTAAACTTCCAAACAGGCATTATTATTTGTTAAAATAGTGTTTTTGATTTTTTGTTATTTCTGTTAGTTTTTAGACCCCTTAAAACACAATTGGATTAATTTAGGAATTTAGCCAAGTTGTCACTTAGTCAAATTAATTAAATCTAGATTAACACAATCAAATAATCATATCAAGTAAAGCAGCGGAAATATAAATAACACAAGATATGATCACCCAGGAAACCAAACCGGTAAAAACCTGAAGAGGATTTAACCTAACTATCCTCAAGGTAAACTTAAATCCACTATCTTGAAAGAATCGAAGTTCATACAATAAGACTTACAAGCCCCCACGCTCGACTTCTTATTGCTACCCACCAATAGAATTTACTGACACGACCACGTGCAAGCTCCGAATCCACAGACTCCTTCTTTCTTGGATTCTCCACCAAATACAAGCAAACCCGCTTGTGTTTTCTTTAAGCTTCAATGGTAGCAACTTGAATGATCATCAAGGTGTAAAAAATTCTTCTCTTTGAAAATTCTAAGTTTATGTGAAGGAAACCTCCTCAAAGATCTCACAAGAGAGTCACATAAACCGCAATATGAGCAACAAGTCCTTGGAGAGTTTTTGGGTATAAAACCCTAAAATACAAAAGGAGGCACACTCTTTTCTCTCTAAAAAACTTATAAAAAACGTTTTAGGGTTTTCCTTATATATAGGAGTGTTTTACTTGAACCCTAATACGTTTAAGTAGAGTTTAGGCTGAACTGGAACTCTGCAGAAAAATAAATCTATACGTGGTTCGATCAATCGAGTCTAATTTTCGATCGATCGAGCCTTGCAGATTTAGTCCAATAAGTTCTGCAATCACTCGATTTCAATTTTACAAATAAACATACTTTGAGCAAGTCTAAACTTAGACTCTATGTTTTGATCATGGTTTGCCAACATAATACAAATTAAAGTTCTAATACATTAGTTCCTAAAGTCTTAGAACCTAACAATCTCCCCCTTTGGCAATCCGTGACAAAATACATCACAAACATGAAATGCTCAAAGTTACAAATAGCCCAAATACAATTTAACCTAACTACTATCTAACAGTTGCAAGTGTAGACAGCAGCATGACTGAATCAACCTGTATATTTCCTGAAACACTAAACAAAACACATAAACGCATGTGTGGAAAAAATAAAAAGAGGAAAATAGGAAAACAACAAATATGTAAACTAACTCTCCCCCTAAGTTAGATACACCAAAACGTACTTGTATTTTCCACTATCATAAACAATCAATGTATCTCCCCTAAACAAAACAAACAGAATTCCCACATTTCATATAGATCTCCCCCTTTTTGTCACGCATTGACAAAGACAACTCAGTAAGGAGTAAACATATGCAATAAAGGATAAGAGAAAATAGAGAATCAAGGGAACACAAAACAATCCAACTCTATATGAAATAGAGACAACTCCCCCTATAAAGAGCAACAACTCCCCCTAAGAACCACAAAGGTTAAAAAAAAAAATTTCTCCCCCTATAAAAATAGGAAAAATAAAACAAGTTTTGGAAAAAACAGTTTTGGGGAAAAATAAAGGGGGTGGGGATAAATAAAAAGACATAAACCAAGTTAAAAAAAAAAAAACTAAGTTGAGGATACACATGAAGAAAAAATATTCTCTCTTTCAATAAAATGCAAACATGGCACTATGTGACCCATAAATAGTTGCATGAGTAGAGAAAATATTTGCACATTGATTATTTATCATATCCCTTAAGAAAAATATTTTTTACAGTTCACACTTAAAAAAAGGCATATATTAGAAAGTACATTGCTCAAAAATTAATCAATCAATTTTTTGATCAAGTTGAGTACCCAATGTAGCAAAGTGTATGCATGTTATGTGTGAAAACAATGAGAGATATGACTGCAAAACTGCAAGATAGATACAAAAACAATGCAATGCATGTGAATCCTAAACACAAATGATGCATGAAAAAAAAAAATTTGGTCAAACCAAAATTTTTATCGCAATTTCGATCGATCGAGCAACAGGTTCGATTGATCGAAAATCTGGAAAAATCAATTTTTTGAAAAACAAAGTATTTTAATGTAGAAACTCTTCAAAGCACATTGTTGTATGAATGAAATGCATAAGTATGAGATTAAAAGTTTTTCAAAAACACTTGAATTCAACCCAGATCTTCAAAAAACAAGATTTTCAATCAATTTGTCCTCAAAGCGCAAACATTAAACACATTTTGCATTAAAATCAATGAACTTATAATTTTGGATGGCCACAACAAAATCACATACAATATAATGTACCAAATTTAGCAAAGAATAACTTGTGTAGTATGTGCAACTAGCAAAATTTTGAGATACATGTGAGGTGATATGTGAATAGCAATTAATCACAAAGTCTACAAAATTCATCACATAAAATTTAAAAGAAACTATCACCTAAAAAGTTACATCATATAACTCTCACATCTCCTAGAACATAAGCTTACAATCATGTAAGTTTCTTGAATTTTACCTCATAATATATACACCAATTTTAATTTATTCAGAAACTTATTAAAAAACCAGGATAATGTACACACCAATTTTAATTATGTGATTTGGCATCAAGGCTAATAGTACACACCAATTTTAAGCATTAAGCAATTAAACCGAGACTACACCTTATATTCTTTTTGTGCATGTGCTACACTTTCTCGAGCACAAAATCTTATGATATGCATTAAGATGTTCATGATTGGCTAGTGAATAGTGGTGAGATGGTTATTTATGCCTTTCTCAAAAGGATTTAGTTCGACAGTCAAATAACATGTGACTTCAAAATTAAGACAACGTGATAAACACCAAAAATATCTTTCCCACATAACATGCACTACAAAACTTCAACTAGTTAAGTGCAAAGAAAATAAGCTCATCAGAGCTAAACAAGATACATAAACATGTTATGTAAAGATAAAATGACCAATCCTTGATTATAAATCCAAGATGTGAAATACATAACACAAAAATCTTTTTGGTTTTAAAAATTATATGACCAAAAACAAAAAA
This sequence comes from Quercus agrifolia, assembly GCA_029955455.1. NCBI lineage: Eukaryota > Viridiplantae > Streptophyta > Magnoliopsida > Fagales > Fagaceae > Quercus > Quercus agrifolia. The sequence goes on from JARQAD010000001.1 coordinate 2,362,937, forward strand.
GCACATATTATGCTAAATGAACAATGAAAATGCAATGCATGACAGTGCTTAACTAAGCTATAAAGGGTACACAAATAAGAACTATCAATTTCTTAATTAACCCTTGTGTACATATACAAATTAGTACATACCCACACAAAATCAGAAATAGCTTAGCACTTATATAACATATACTATTCAAGTTTCTTCACAATATCAAGCATGTTCTAAATCAAGAGAGAGATATCTTAATTCATGTAATCCTCAAGAAAAATAAAACTAGACACAAAATAAAATATTTTTGTCTTTTTGAAATTTTTCAATGTTTTTGGTTTTTTTTTTTAATAAAAAAAAACAACCTAAAAAACAAAACAACCAAAAACTAAAAATAAACATGTCCACAATTAATTGAAAGAATTAAATCAAGGACAAGTAAACAACGCTCACCTTAAAGAATCTTTTCTTACCTATATAGCATGAGTTTTTGGCTTTGTAGGTGAAAATCCATGAGAGGCAGAGTGTATTTGAGGAATTACACCAATCTTTTGAAAGAGACTAAAATCCTGCAAATTCCTTTCACAAGCCAACAAGCTTAAATTTTTCAAAAGCATATGAAACAATTTATTTGGACTTATGGCAGGAGAAATATCATTACATATCCTAGATTGAAACATAGAATGCTTAAATTTCAATTTATGACAATTAGGACGAATGTAACCACGGACACCACAAAAGTGGCAAACAGGAACAAATTTAGGAACATCAGTATTCCTAGTGGGGTTTCCAGTCACAAGCTTTGGTTATTGCCTCAACAAAGAACAATTTGGTCTAATATGACTAACAACACCACAAAGGTGACAGGTAGGCACAAAAACAGATTTATTATGCTATCTAACAATAGGTTTAGACTTAGGTTTAAAAACTTCAGCGTCTACATCAGAACTTTTACCTTTGTCTAACCTAGCAAAATAAGCCTTTTCTTTATTATTCCTCTTAAAAAAAGAGATATAAACTTTCTCAGTTTTAAGCTTAAGAGAAACAAAAACACTTCTGTTATCAACAGCAGGCTTGGTACTAGTCAAATTTTCAATTTTAGCTTTAGATTCAATTAACTCTTGTTCCAAGCTTTTCATCTTCTCATCTTGAGAGGAAATTTGATTTCTCAAAAATTCATTCTTTTTATTAGATTCATCTAATCTAACAATCAATTCCTCTTTTTCCATATTAGCCAATTTTAACTCTTTCTTGAATTTCTTAGCAATTTTCATAGATTTCAATAATTCCTTACGAAGAGTTTCACAAGCATCAATAAAATCAACAGAAGCATGGGCAGAAACATAATCAGAAAAACACTTCAAATTATCCATGACAACAGGGGTCAAGGATCAACTCTTAGATCAAAAGATCTAAAACAAAAGAGCAACATGCTCTGACACCACTTGTTAGTTTTTAGACCCCTTAAAACACAATTGGATTAATCTAGGAATTTAGCCAAGTTGTCATTTAGTCAAATTAATTAAATCTAGGTTAACACAATCAAATAATCATATCAAGTAAAGCAGTGGAAATATAAAAAACACAAAATATGATCACCTAGGAAACCAAACCGATAAAAACCTAGGGAGAATTTAACCTAGCTATCCTCAAGGTAAACTTGAATCCATTATCTTGAAAGAATCGAAATTCATACAATAAGACTTACAAGCCCCCACGCTCGACTTCTTATTGCTACTCACCAGTAGAACTTACTAACACGACCACGTGCAAGCTTCGAATCCACGGACTCCTTCTTTCTTGGATTCTCCATCAAATACAAGCACACCCGCTTGTGTTTTCTTTAAGTTTCAATGGTAGCAACTGGAATGATCATCAAGATGTAGAAAATTCTTCTTCTTAAAAATCCTAAGTTTATGTAAAGGAAACCTCCTCAAAGATCTTACAAAAGATTCACATAAACCGCAATATGAACAACAAGTCCTTAGAGAGCTTTTGGGTATAAAACCCTAAAATACAAAAGGAGACACACTCTTTTCTCTCTAAAAAACTTATAAAAAACGTTTTAGGGTTTTCCTTATATATAGGAGTGTTTTACTTAACCATAATACGTTTAAGTAGACTTTGGGCTGAACTGGAACTCTACAGAAAAATAAATCTATACGTGGTTCGATTGATCGAGTCTAATTTTCGATCGATCGAGCTTTACAGATTTAGTCCAATAAATTTTGCAATCACTCGATTCCAATTTTATAAATAAACATAGTTTGAGCAAGCCTAAACTTAGACTCTATATTTTGATCATGGATTACCAACATAATACAAATTAAAGTTGTAATACATTTCTTCCTAAATTCTTATAACCTAACAATTTCGATGAAGCTAGTGGAAATGGCAGACTGGCAGTTGACTTGAGTGTTGAGAGACGTTATTCTTTTTATTCTTAACGCATTCATTGCTCCCTTCCTCCCTTCAATTGTTTTTCAAATCTCTCTCTCTCTCTCTCTCTCTCTCTCTAACTTCTTCCACTCACGGAGGCACCGGGGGCATCATCGTTTTGCGGAAATACAAAACTCCGGCATCAATTACTTCACCGTCGACCAACACACACATTTATCACGGCAAGTTTATTTCTCTTATTTTGATTTTTAGGCATTTAAAAAAAAAAAAATAGTTTGTTAATATTAGTCGATGTGCTATGACTCCTCCTCAAAGTCTAGCTTTTGAGATGGTATGCTGTAAATTGTTGGAGAAATTACATGTTGGAGTAACAGAGTGAATATTTAATGGAGTTATTATGCTATTGTAGCCTAAAAATTAAAGAAATTTAGGTTCACTGCTTTATGCAAATTCTTGTCTACTGTATAAAATGGCTGTATATGGTGACACAAAATTATCGAATCATTCAGTCAGTCTATTGCAGCGAGATGTTGGTGCAGCTGATATTTTATTGGGCATATAGAAATCAACTGCCTAATTAGTAATAACGATCCTTAATTTTTGGGACAGGAATTCCTCAACCAACTACGTAGGATTCAAATAATTTAGCGTTCATGTGTGTTATTTAAATGAGTTAATGAGTTATGTAGGTCAAATTTGACCTATTTTTTGACTTCTGAAAGCAATTTATAAACTCCTGCAACTGTTTTTTTTTTTTGTGGGGGGGGGGGGGGGGTGTGGGGGTTGACAAATTAATGAAATTTTTTTGAATAAATCCTGTGGGATGAATCGAAGTGGTAGGGCAGTATAAGGGTCTAACATGAACAAATGAAGATTGTTGCCATGGGATATTAACATTAATGTTTCTTATGCACTTGTTCAGTGCAGTCCCCGCAAACCAAAAGCAATTGTGCTGCAGAGCATTATATATATGATTTTCTTTTCTTTTTGTGGTCTTTATTTATTTATTTATTTATTTTTATGAATAATAAGATTGATTTCAGTCGTTATTTTGCTATAAAGATAAAATTTAAGGATGGAGGGAAGGGTAGATAGGGGAAATTTAAGTGAAAACAGGCTTATGAACCTTGCTGCAATAAGCCTCTGTGGAGTTAAATTGAGTAGCAAAGCCCTGGTCAACGTAAGATGAATCTTTTTCCAATAAGCCTTTGTGGAGTTAAAAGGTGGTTTTTGTTGGCAATTTTTTTAGGACAAATTGGGGGGATTTGTTTGCATGTGTTTGTGGTGGTTTAGTATTAGTAGTTGTGGATCTATGATTTAGAATTTTTCAGAGAAAGGGTTATGAGGTTGTGTTAGGAATTAAAAGGTAGTTTTGATTAGTTATTTGATGGCTACTTGGTAAAAGAAACTGTGGAGAGTTTTTCGGTTTTGATAGGTAAAAAGAATAGCTTGATTTGAGGTTGTAAGGAAGAAGGAAAAGAGAGGATTTTATGGTGTTCAAGGGTTGTATGAACAGTTAAATAAAGAGAAAAGAGAAAGGGAGAAAAGAAAAAGACTAATGTACCTCAATACCAAATACCGTTAATAGCAAGAATTGCAGAAATTATAGTTTTACCCAAGGATACAAAATTCACCATAAATTATTAAAAAAAAACCAAATAAAAAATTGTTTTAACCCTTCGACATGTACAACTACTTAATTAGACCTTTAAAAGCACACAACTTTCACTTCAATTGGACTTCCCATGTGGACCTTATAAAATAAATCTTGAAATGACCAAATTTGCAAAGTAGTAACAAATCAATCATCCATGGTTTCATCATTCTCCACCAGTTGGAAAAAAACTCATTCCCAAGTTTTAAAGTGTTGAAATATATGAACCTTTCAATTTGAAACTTGTACCAATGCTTCAATCATCTTTGTAAGCAGTAGTATTAAGTAATATTTCTTTCTCCCCATATTGGTAAATTCACTTGGAATAATAAAATCAATGTTTGGAAGACTTTTCAACTTAACATCAGTATCTTCCTTGGTCTTGACTTTCCCATTATCAACCTTTTGCTCATCTCGCTCCTTTGTGGTTACTATTGTCCTTGTGATGCAATTCTTTGTTTGTTCTTGAAGTTTGACTAGTGTTGAATCATAAGACTGAGTTTATGTCTCCTTTATAAATTATACCACACCTTGAGGCATTGAATCAGTACCTAATTGAGGTTGCTGTGGCAGCAAATTGGTAAGGCCATATCTATCAGATTTCGAGGGGATAACATGTGCAATGTTTTCCACATATGTGGGGATAAACTTGGGTCTAACTTAGATATCTTAGTTCTTGATAAGTTGTCATCCTATCAAGACGTTTTATCTGAAGTTTCTCACATGGTAAACAAATCTTCTAGCTTTGCATCTATTGAACACACCCTTTCATCTAATTGTTGCAAAGCCTTCTTTGTTTCTTCGTAGTCTTGAGAAAAAGTCTTGAACACTTGTAATCCTTAAAATGATGAAAATGCAAAGTAATAACAAATCAATCTTCCATGGTTTAATTAAAGATCAATTGTAAGAGTATTAATGAATAATCTTACCAAGATCCTTGTAGCTCAACCAGCACCTCCTGGTGTTTCCAATTGAGACATCCCGGATTCAAATCTCTCCTCTCCCATCCTAACTATTGAATTTATCAAAAATAGTAAAAGAGATTAATGAATAATTTTTGATATGTAACATATGCACACTCACATTGTGAGCTTAACCTATCCATTGTGAGCTTAACCTCAATAGGGTGGCTGAACCTATCCATTGTGAGCTTAACCTCTTCATCATGAGCTTAAACTTACCTGCTGTTTCATGCTTTAATACCATTGTTCTGAATTAAACTATGTTCTTGATTTTATTTGTTGAGCATTTTTTTTTTTTTTTTTTTGTGTGTGGGTATAATGAGTTTGCTAATGCATTTTCGGGCCCACTTGTTTTATCATAAAATCCAGATTATTTACTCCATCAGCTAATGTACATGTTTTTAAAGCCACACTTTTTCTAGTTACAACTATACTTTTTCTTAAGCAAACTTTTTTTTTCAAGCCAATCAATATAAGTCATCCAAATACACATTAATTCTGGTGGTTGCTCTGTCTGTTAGAAGATCTTATGTTAATTATATTTCAATGGCAATTTATTTGAAAGCCCTGTGTCTGCATCAGTGAACTGTCAGATTTTGCTGGGACGACACTAGCAAGAATGCTGATCTGTAAACCCTTAGGTTGATGAAGATGGTAGAATTTGTGGCTGTAAAAAAATTAATTTTAAACATAGGCTTAAAACTGCTGCATCAAGAGTAATTAGTTTTAATATGTGTAGGTGCTTTATCTTCTTTGCTGGATGCTTTAATAAACAGGAAATACTATTGGAGAAATTGCTGGGGAGAAGGCTGTCATGTTCAAAGCTATTGTAATTTGATTATGCATACAATAAGAATTTGTAATCTTCCCTTTTCAGATATAGAAAAATATTGGAGAAGTTGAATCTCACAAGCTTTGTGGGCTATTATAATTACATTCTGATGATAATTTTGCATTGGTATTACTGATCTGTTATCATGCCATAGAAAGAGGAATTTGTGGATCAAATAGCTCTGAAGAATTTGAGCATGTGAGGAACTTGAGCATTCTAAGTTTTATTAGTATACTGTTTGGATTCCGAGAAACTTGAAAATATGTTTTATAGTAAAGGCTTTTTGTTTTTGTTCAGGTAAATTGTTTGATGCTTTTTTTCTTTTCTTATGTTTTTATAAATTTGAAATTTTAAATTGAGTATCTATGAAAATAAGGAGATGCCAATGCTTTGGGGAGTTGAGCTCAGTGTTTTGATGAAATTGATGGAGGGTAATAATTGTTTATAGATTGAATGTAAATGGTGATATTCCTTTGCTAATAGGGCTGTATGATCTATATTGCATATCATGCATGCTGGGAAGAGAATAATAATTCTTACACAATGCTCTCCACTGCAGAGCACACTGGCATGAAAGACGATCTGGCCCCAAATTTGAGATGGGTGTCTCTAATAAAGCTCCTGAGTTTCTCAAGATGAAACCTATTGGGAAGGTATAATTCTATATTGTGGAATTTGTGGTAATGTATAATACTAATCATATGTTAGTTTGATAAAGGGCTTTTATAATGAATCTATTATTCGTGTAGGTTCCTGTGTTGGAAACACCTGTTGGTTCAGTATTTGAGAGCAATGCTATAGCACGTTGTATATGGTAAGACTATATAGCCTTTCCTCCCCCCACCCATTAATTTTGGTGATCCTCTGAAGATTGTTTTGTTGGAACTTATGGTTTTTTATCTGTTGTTGCAGTTACTCACCTGAAGGCAGACAATCCTCTATATGGTTCTTCTCATGTTGATTCTGTGAGATGTTTGTTACTACTGATGGTGCTCTCTCTTTCTGCATGTGTGTGTATAATGAGGCTTATTGTTATGTATGCTTGAATTTTCTGGCCCAGATAGAGCACTAGATTGATTTTGCATCATTGGATATTGATGCTAATATTCTGGTATGGTATAGACGTAGACTTGGATGTGCTGTATACATTCCTCGGGTGAGTTGCATCTTATTTTATTAAGGAATTTTTATATTTCCTTATGGCATCTAAATGATGACCTACCTTTATGGAAAACTTAGATAAAGTATGAAAGGAATGAAATAAGGAATTTGTTTTCCTTGATGTAAAATATATATTAAAGCGAGCTATATATACATATATTATGCATTATATATAAAAAAAAATTTCTTCGTAAAATTTCTAAATGTTTATAATCCCTTCGTAACTATGTACTGCCCTTATTTGATGTGTATTATGTGTTTCTCTGGGAAGGCCGAGAAAGCTGAACTTTCTTCATTGAACTGTGCGCTGGGTGCTTTAAACACTCATCTTGCTTCAAACACTTTCCTGGTTGCATTCCGTGATCCTGGCTGACATTGTTACAACAAGCAAATTATATGCGGCCATTACCCAACTCATGACTAAGAGCTTTACTTCTGAGTTCCTTCATGTGGAAAGATACTTCTGGAACCATTGTGAGTCAACCAAATTTCAGGAAGGTTCTAGGAGGTGAAACCAAGTGAGTCTGTCCAACCTTTTACAAAGAAGTCATTCAGCCTAAAGAATCTGCTAAACCAAAGCCTAAGGATGAACCAAGAAAAGAAGCCAAAAGGAGGAGCCAGTGAAGCCCAAACCATAAGCTAGTGAGGAAGTGGAGGAGGCTCCCAAACCTAAACTAATTCAAAATATAAAATCTTCCACACAAAAAAAGAAAAAGAAAAAAAGAATCCATTGCAAGTCCTTGGTACCCAATATTGGCAAGAAGAAACAGTTACAGAACTCAGATAGTCAAGAATCAAGATAAAAGTATAACACGGATGACTAGTTCTTTAGAGTAATAACCATGAAGCTTTACAGCACTGGGAGGACCTCAATATCTGTTGCCACCGATGGCAACTGGAAATGTTCTTCCTCCTCCTCGGGAGCTTGGATTGTGACCAGGTCAGGTAAGGGAGTTTTGGGGATCCCAATCAAGCGTTATCTTGAACTTGGTACCAAGAACACCCTGTATCTGTAGAACATGTCTAAGAGCAGAGTTGATTAACTGGCTGACCAGAAGAAATCATATATCCATCCTTGAACTTCATGGACTTTGCACTTTGTGCACTAAGTTTTCCACTAACAATCACCTCACGTCCCTTTGCCCCGCTTTCCATGACAAATCCCAGTACACCATACCAAGCCCTTCTAAAGGCAAGGCCTCGAGTAGCTTCGTATTAGAGAGACTCAGCCTGAGCAATAGCACAAAGCCCTCTGTTGCTGACCTTCTACGCAAAAAGCTCCACGTTTTTCTCTGGAAACTTGAACCTTTCCTCTATTACCGAGGTCAGCTCTGTGATCCCTTATCATGAAAAAGTGTGTAAAAATACGTATAATATTGTTTAAACATTGAAAACTATTGTTTAAAATACACTATCAAACAGCCCATAGTTTTATTTTACATCAGCTTTGGCCTGCTTTCTTCCAGATAAAGTGAACTTTTTTCTGCTGGTTTTTACGTTATCATGGACTTAATGGCAGGTAAATGGTTCAGCAAAAGTCAGGTTGGGGGAAATAACAGATGTTATTTGCAGTGTGAAGGTATTTAATGGTTCAAGATACTGGATCTTTACAAGTATCTACATTAAGCATTTCCTCCTGTGTTTTGTGAAGACTTGTAATGTTGTCTACTAATCTCTGTAAATGCTGGCAGAACTTGGAAAGCCAAGTTCATTGCAACCTGACAAAGGAAAGGTTGCCATACATGTTGATTTCAGTCAGTACCAATGTTTGAGGTTTATCTGATGCTATCTTCTAATACCATCAATTTTTGTTGATTGAGCTCATATAGTTACTCTTCTTATAATTATTATTAGGTTGAACTAAATTTCATTGGCTTATTTTGTTTTAAAAATAAGGTGTATAAAAGTACAGTTACACCTAGAATAAGTGAGTTTTTAAAATGTCATAGTAGTGAAAATAAGTTGGCTGTTTTTTATTTTTTTTTTTATTTTATGAAAGTTGTATTCCTCGTTGCCATAAGTCTAATGACTCTAACCCATCATTGCCATCTTCTGCTTTTTGAAGGACCCCACATCCACGTTACTTCACGATCCCTCCTCTCTCTCTCTCTCTCTCTCTCTCTCTCTCTCTCTCTCTCTCTCTCTCTCTCTCCTACCTAGGTAAAGAACAATAAGGTCTGTCTCTGTTTGCTCTCTCACTCTCTCTCATAAATAATATTCCTTTTTCTTTTTTATGAAAGTTGTATTACTACACAAATTAATTATATGAGAGAGAGAGAGATTTGGGGCTCAAATAAAATTACATCAATTATGGAGGTTAATTTATCGGACAGATTATATTTTAAACTACTAAAATTTCATTGCTTGCATATTTGCTAAGAGAATCCAGAACTACATCATAGATCTCTTAGACCAAACAATTGTGGGTTTATGTAAAATAGAAAAAGACAGTCTTAAAGGGAATACGAGATTACGTAACTTGGCTCTAAGATCTTGAATTATCATCTAAAGGACAATCTAAGAACATATTTCATATTAAGTGTGGATTGTAAATTATAAACAACTATCATATAAATTCTAAGATCTTGAATGATCATGATTTCACAACTACCCAAATTAATTATAATGCTTATCTTAATCTATTGTTGAAATTTTCTTAAGATCAAGTTAAGGACAAACTCTTTTTTTTTTTTTTTTTTTTTTAATGAAAGTCGTATTCTTAGTTGCCATAAGTCTAACTCATATTTATCTTAAGTCTAATCCATCATTGCCACCTTCTGCTTTTTTAAGGACCCCACATTCCACTCTACCCCACTATCCCCTCTTCTTTCTCTCATTCCTACCTAGATATTATAGAGAAACAAAACTCTCTCCTTCCTGCCTCGCCCTCTATCATTCCTACCTAGGTAATAAAGAGCAATAACCTCTCTCTCTCTCTCTCTCTCTCTCTCTCTCACATTTCTACCTTGATAAAGAAAAATAAAACCCTTTCTCTCTCCTTCCTTAATTTTGCTCCTTTCACACCTGGGGACTTACCTGTTCAGAATCTAGATAATAATGTGTTTGTGGTTGTACTAAAATCAATGGTAAACATACAATTAAAACCACTGCTCAAGAGTAATTATGTTAAAGTGCTTTATTATTTCCTTTGCTTGAAATACTATATATTGGTGAAATTGTTGGGCAAAAGACCACCATGCTCTAAATTATTGTAATTTGGTTTTGCATATGATAAAGTTGGAAATTCTCCCTTTACATCAAGTTACACAAAATATTATAGAAGTTGTAACTCACGAGCTCTGTGGGCTATTAAAATTTATATATAATTTTTTTTATTTGACCTTCTTAAAATAAAATTTTGAATCTCTTGAACCTAAATTTTTTTAAGCCTAACTGAAATAAACTAAAATATGATCATCTTGACAATATCTTGGTCTTATTAAACACACAAAAAAAAAAAAAAAAAAAAAAAAGAAAAAGCCAATAACAAACCAATTTGATCTAAAATATGGGGGAAAAAAATAGTAAGTCTAACAATAAAAGTATAAATTTTCTCATCTTAAATCTTTTATAAAAAAAACAATTTAGATCTCGCTTGGAGTTTACTTAACAACAATAATTAATTATTTTTTTTTTGTATTTAAAAACAATAGATTTTTCTTTTGAAGAACAATAGATGATTTCAAAATTTTAATCTTAACAATAATAATTAGTATGTTCATTGTATTAAGAAACAATATACAATGAAATTATAGTTTTTTTTTTTATGGACAATGAACTTATAATTTATCTTATATGAGAAACGCTATGTCCATAATATTTTCTCAACAAATTTTAAGTGATAGATTGTTGCTAACTATTACTGATGAATAAAAAATTAATTTCAGTAGTATATTTAAATTAGAACTAATAAGTATCTAAGATTTGTAGAAAAAGTATTGTGAAAATATTATAAACACAACACTTCTTATCTTTTATTCTCTTGCTAGTACTTACTATGGACAAATTTGTAATAAGAAAATCACATAGACCACAAGAATCTTTTTTTTTTTTAACTCAAAATGCATTTTCTTACTGACCCCCCTAAAAATAGATCCTAGAGCCCCCATTTGTTAGATTATGATGACAAATTTGTGTTGGTGTTATTCAGCTGTTATCATGCCATATAACGAGAAATTTGTGTCTTCTCAAAGAAAAAAAAAAAAAAAAAAGACAAAGAAGAAGAAGAATTTTGTGTAACAAATAGCTTTGAAGAATTTGTGTATATGAGGAACTTGTGCGTTCTAAGTCTTATTAATATAATGTTTGGATTCCGAGAAACTGAAAAATAAGTTCCATATTCATCAAAAAAGAAAAAGGAAAAATATGTTCCATAACCCTTGCAACAAGATCCATATAACCAAACTTAATTAACCAATTATAAAAAATAAAAATAAAAAATTGATAAGATTAACCAATTAATTAATACCAAACGAAATCATAAACTCAGAAAAAAAAATCAAGTGCTATTAGAGTCTTCTAAAACGGAACTCATAAGTCGGCTCATTCATAAAAAAATAAATAAATAAATAAATAAATAAGTCGGCTCATTCTAAATTTCTAATTAGAGAACCCAATCATGTGGCTCGACGTCGTTGCCTTTTTTGAAGGATCCCAATTATCCCATATCCTACGCTACCCCTTTATTTGATAATTTGATTCTACTTTCTCTCTCTCTCTCTCTCTGATAATTTGATACTATTGCCTCTCTCTCTCTCTGATAATTTGATACTATTGCCTCTCTCTCTCTGATAATTTGATACTATTGCCTCTCTCTCTCTCTCTCTCAACCTTTTTCAAAGGATTCCCATCATCCCATATGCCACGCTACCCCATTATTTGATAATTTGATACTATTGCTTCTCTCTCTCTCTCTTCTTTCTTATTATTTTTCTTGAGGGATGTTGCCACTAGTTCTCCTAGTTAAGGATAAGAAAGGCGAAAATGGCCAAATAGCCATAAAAATCTAACTATTTAGTTAGTAGATCGATTTTGAAACTATATATTTTTTTAGTGACTCGAGTTTAAGAGAGTCGATTTTGGACTATAAATCGAGTCTTTAAGACTCGATTTTCATGGTCTAATCATATTTGATGTAGCATCATGGTCTAATCATATCTGATGTGGCATCTTTTTCCACATGACGACCACTTGAAAATCGAGTCTTAGAAACTCAATTTGTAAATCAAAATTTTTTTAAAAAACTTGAAGTCTCAAGCGCGGCCTCACCTCACCAGATCAGATCAGATCAGAGAGAGAGAAAGAGTCAAATCAGAGAGAGGGAGACCAGATCAGAGAGAAAGAGAAAGAGTCAGATTAGATCACGGCCTGGGGCTCACGTGGCCTGGGGCTCGCGCGGCCTAGTGCTCGTGCGGCCAGGCTCGCGCGACCTAGGGCTTGCGTGGCTAGGCTCGCGTGACCTAGGGCTTGTGCAGCCTAGGTCGCGCGGCCCGAGCCCCAAGCCGCGCGACCCAGGCCACCAGGCTCGCGCAGCCTGGGGTTCGCCGTGGCTTGGGTGGTGGGTCTGATTTTTTCTAGGTTCTTTCTTTGTCTTCGTCTTTTTTTTTTTTTTTTTCCTTCTAGCTCTGATTTTTTGTTGTTGGTGCTATTGTTTTGTTATATATGGGCTTATAAATCAAGTCTTTAAGACTCGATTTTCAAGTGGTTGCCATGTGGAAAATGATGCCACATCAGATGTGATTAGATCATGAAAATTGAGTTTTAAAGACTCGATTTACAGGTCAAAATTGAGTCTTTTAGACTCGAGTTACTAATAAAATATATAGTTTCAAAATCAGTCTACTAACTAAATAGTTAGGATTTTATGGCCATTTTCGATAAGAAAAACATGAGACCAAAATGTAAGGGTGGAACCCACAGGTACATTTGTCTTCCACTCTCTCCCTCTCTCTCTCAATTCTAGCGTATAAAGCTGACCAAAATTTTATTCTCTTTCCTACAAAACTAATTCATACAAGACTTTCTTTCTCTCTCCTATAAAGCTAATTTACACAAAGCCAAATTCGTTCTCTCTCTCCAACAAAGCTAATTCACACAAGACCAAAATTCTCTCTCTCTCTCTCTCTCTCTCTCTCTCTCTCTCTCTCTCTCTTGTGGCTACAAAGCAAGTTACACGAGACCAAAATCAAAGAGTGGAACCCACACGTTTCTCTTCCGAGAACATGGTTTTCTCTCTCTCTGTGCCATGGTATAACCGTGTAAGTCATATGTCATAACTCCATTGCCATTGTGTGCATAAAGAATAGCTTAATTAGGCTTGTCTCATATTCGATATATATATAGAATAATAGAAATAGACAAATAGTAGTCTGATTTTATTATTGTTTTTTATATGTGAAAAATAGTTGTTTCTGTTAGTAACAATAAACTGATTAGTGCCTTTTCAAGATGAGTTGATTTGAATCTTGGTTAGTTGTTTAAATTTGATAAAATTAGTTGATCATATCATATGTTGTGTGAATTGTAGAACAATGTTGTTGTGCTGTGTGCATAGTAGGTGTCTTGTGTGTATGTGCCTCTTTTTATTTGTTTATTTGTCATTTAGCTTTAACATTTTTTTTTTTTTTTTTTGAGGGAGATTTAGCTTTAACATTTGGAAAATGAGTTTTTCACGGACTCTTTGATTTTATGTAATGAAAAAGAAATTACTTTGACATTTAATATGAATTTAATTATTAATGATTTTTAAGATTTAATTATGTTGAGATAATTGCATTATAATATATTAAGAAACAATTATTTTGTGTCTTTTTATTTGTTGATAGTTTATTAATACTGAATAGATGTTTATTTGTATTTTTATAATTTTTTTGTTATTATTTATACTTCGCCTCGCCTCCCCTGAATCAAACTCTTGACTAGTCCATCCCTGCTTGTAGCAAATACTAAAATGAGAATGACTTAAAAACACGAGTTATATTGAAATGTCCACATGATCTCAACTATACTCTTCACTAGAAAACTATTTTACATGATTAGTGTCATCTTTCTCATTATTAGGCACTATGTCTTCTATAGTATCTCATGCCAGGTTCCACCCACGTTCACCACCCATTGAATGTTTCACAATTCCTTGTCTTTTTGTGCTCACCCTTGAAAATACTAAAGAAGGATTTGTAGTAATTTTCGTTTGCAGTCTTAAGATGGATTACTTTGTGATTTATGTTCAAGCTCCAGCTAGCGATAATGGTAGTTTGATCCAAGAGAAAAGTGTACAAGAAAATAATTTGAATTCTATTGAAATATACTCTTTGTGACAAATTAACAATTTTTCCAACCATAATAATACAGAATTCCCACATAAAGAGGAGAAAAAAAAAAAAGGACTTTCATGCCTCAAGATCATTAGGATTAAGATCCAGCGAGTGAGAAAAAATTAAGATATTTGGCCAACAATTTAAGTAAACTAACCCCCATAATGACACTTTCATTAAAAAACAACTTAAAATCAGCCTCCAATAAATTCATCCCATTTTATTGCGAGTTACTCAGCATTAAGGATGAGTCAAATCATACAGAGAAGTTTTGTAAAGATTTGACATATAGAGTTTGATACTATTAATGCCTCTCGTTTTATTGTGTGAACATATTTAAATTGTGCCTCAAATTAAAATGCAATAAAAAGAAGTAGAAAAGAGAAGGTTTTGTTTAGATTTGGCATCCAAAGCATGATACTATAACTCAAATAATGGACTACTTTTTTTTTTTGGAGAATGAAATAAATGGACTACTTGATTGTCCTTAATGGAATCATCAACTATTTCTGAAGGGTGTGAGTTGAAGATATAAATGAAAACATAATTAATTTGCTGTATAATCAAATGAAATCACATTCTACAACAATGTTACCCAAGTCAACAACGTGATGCAATTTATCAATGAGCTACATGATCCTTCATTAGTGGATTGAAAAGGGGGCTTAACATAAAAATTGTTTTTGTCATCAATAACATTCTTCAAAGTTACTACTCATGAGTAAGCAATATCTGTTTTCAAAGCATTAGATCAATTCAAAGACTTGGATCCAATCATCCAAATCCCTCATTGCAACCTTTTGCTTTTTGAAGGACCCCACATGCCTCCCCTCTCTCTCTCTCTCTCTCTCTCTGCCCTTCCTAGCTAAATAAGAAAAATAAAACTCTCTCTCTAGACCTACTTGTTCAGAATCTAGATAAATATTGTGTTTGTAGTAGGCTTCTAAATAATAATGTGTTTGGGGTAGGCTTTGTGGTTGTACTAAAATCAATTGTAAACATACAATTAAAACCACTGTGTCAAGAGTAATAATTAGCTCTAATATGCATAGTTTTCAGACCCGGACCGGATCGTACGGTCCAACCGGATTAACCGTGACCCTCTCAGCAATCCGGTTCTTTAAACCCAAAAAACCGTTCTATACATAAAAAGCATGAAACCGTTCAAACCGCGGTTGAATCGGCCGGGTCTAAAAACCGTTCACGGTTTTCACGGTTCAAATCACAGCAATAAAAAAAAAAATTTTAAAAATGGTTGAACCTTCTTCTTCTTGCGTGTCTCTCTATTACTCTTTGCATTTTTCTTTTTCCGCTCTCAGATCTTCCATTTCGTGTCTCTCCATAAAGTTTGGATCTTTTTTCTCAAGTGACAGAGAAGAGAGGGCAGCATGAGATAGAGAAAATGAAAGAAGTTGTTGACCCAAAAAAAAAAAAGGTGAAGAAGGAAGAAAAGAACAGAAATTCACAAGCACACGGTGGAGGATGCTCAAGTGAAGAGAAAAATAGAAAGCACTCCATCTGAAACTTACAAAGAAAGAAGTAAAGAGAAGTTTTGAGTGGTAAAATGCCAACTTTGAAGCACTTTGCGTGGAGGAGATGCTGCCAACGCATTCTTGGAAGCTGAGCACTTTCATTTTATATTAATACTCTTTACTTTTATTTGTTTGCTTTATTGGTCTGTCCGCCCACCAAAACAAGAGACTTCAAGTGCTGTGCTAGTTAGTGTACTGTTGAAGAAGAATGAAGGCTTCAGGTGTATCATCACATCAATTCACAACTAATGTCTAATGGGCTATTTATGTTGGGCCCAAAGAACCTAACAATTACAACAACTTTAGTTTTCTTTTAAGTTAAATCACAAGGCCCAATGTTTCTTTGTTTAGCCCAAAAAGCATTTCCATTACACGTGCAAAATATGAAATTGCTAAAAGCATGATGAGAACTTTTGAGTGAGTTGAATCAACTTGATTCGAGCTGATTAGGAAAAAATATCCAAGATATAATAATGGGTTAAAATGAAAAAAATATCATAACCTAACCGAAAGTTATGATATAATAACTTAAGTTACATATTAAGTTACATAATAACTTAAGCATGGTTTTGTAACATAACCATGAAAGTTATGATATGAAAAAATACATTTAAAAGATAGATTTTTATATTTAATTAGTCATTTAATTTAATTTTTCTATTTATACTAATTTAATATATTTATTTATATTTAAATAATTATTAAATTAATTATGACATCATCACGGTTCGACTCCGGTTCAACCTCGGTTCGACCTTAAAAACCTTGAACCTCTTCCTTTTATGGTTCAATGAACGGTCCGGGTCTGAAAACCTTGCTAATATGTTGAAGTTCTTTATTATTTACTTTGCTGGATACCTTAATAAACAGGAAATATTATTAGAGAAATAACTGGGGAAAGGGCCATACCATGTTCTAAATTATTGTAATTTGGTTATGCATATGATAAGAAGTTGGAAATTCTCCCTTTTCATTACGTTACACAAAATATTAGAGAAGTTGAAACTCACGAGCTTTGTGGGCTATTATTGTCACATTATGTCATTATGATGACAATTTTTTGTTGGTATTATTAGGCTGTTACCGTATAAAGAGGAATTTGTAGATCAAATAGCTCCGAAGAATTTGTGCATGATAAGTTTTATTAGTATAATGTGTGGATTCCAAAAAACAATAATGTTTATTAGTTCATATTTTTTACCGCAACTTATAACGTGGAAAGTTATAAGTGATGAAAGTGTAAATCCACCACTTTTATTTCCATAACTCACATCTCCATGTGATATGAATTGTAACAAAAATTATTAATTTTTTTTGTTTAGTCCAAACATTTTTCTTTCTAATATTGGTAAACATTTTTTGTTTACCAAAAAAATAAAAGAAAAAAGAATACATAACATAAGTTGGCTACAATCCAATCACGTGGCTCCACGTCATTTTCTTTTTTGAAGGATCCATTTCCACACGCTACCCTATTATTGATAATATGATACTATTGCCTCTCTCTCTCTCTCTCAGAAAAAGAACTCTATTTTTCTCTCTCCACGACCTCTTCTTTCTAACTACTTCTGAAGTTTACAGAAAAACATGAGACCAGGGTGGGACCAACACATTTGTCTTCCAGACTTCCACAGTTCCACTAGACAAGCATGGTTCCCCCTCTCCCTCCTGTTTAATCTCTTTCTACTTTCTAGACAAAAAACATGATTCTCTCTCTCTCCTTTTTAATCTCTGTCTACTTTCTAGACAAAAGACATGTTTCTCTCTCTCCTTTCTAATTTCTTTCTACTCTCTCTTTCTGTCTTTTCTTCTAGCCAAAATCTCTCTCTTTTCCTGTTCTAGCAAGAAAGCTTACTAAAATATATTTTTCTTTCTCTCACTTCTACATACAAAGCTAATTTACATAAGACCAATTTTTTTTCTCTCTCCTACAAAGCTAGTTCACACAAGAAATTTCTCTCTCTTTCTCTAATTTCTAGTCTCTCTCTCATCTAGCCACAAAACTAACCAAAATCTTTCTCTTTCTCTCTCTCTTCAACTCTCTCTCTCATATGTATCTTTAAGTCGAAGATAAAGACTCAAGTTCAGCTCAAAGAAAGAAAAGTTTCTAGATTCTAGACAAATGTTCAAGAACTTCCGATTGATCGACAATTAATTTGCATCAATCGAGAATTATTCTAAATCAATTGAAAATCACTCAACTTGATTCTAAAAAGGCCTAGTAATTCTTCTATTTCAACCCTAATTAATTCGTGCCCTATCTACTAGACTATATAAGGGCACATTAGAGATGGCCAAAATGAGAGAGAGAGAGAGAGAGGTTTCAAACGTGAATATAGGCGCGTCATCTATGAAGGCATCCATATATTGATACATTCAAAGATTTTGAAGCAGTATAACATTTCTGCTATAAGGTGTTAATTCGCTACATAATAAACTACTAGGGTCTAAATTTTCCAACACTTGAGATATGGTCATGTGAAATGTCATCAAGATCATATGACTGTTTTTATTTTTTATATTTATGAAATAAAATTAAATGCAATATATTATAATCCAAACAAGTTAAAATGAATAATGATTTTACAATATATATTGTGGGGGGAGCAAAACTTGGGCCCTTGCAGTGGGCTTAAGTACCACATTTTACCAACAATACGTCCGAGGAGAGGAAATTATAAGGGAACCTCGTAACTAACAGTAGAACGCGTAAGTGTCCAGGAATATTGGTCCGAGAGGAATACCTTCCTCGGGTCTGGCATATGTCAGTGAGGAAGGCCTCGGCTCCCCCTTAGTCCACCTTCCAGGAAGTTCCAGAGGTGAAGATAGATTACCAATGTACCCGGAAAGGATAAAGATGCAGAAATATCTTAAGAAAAGCTGCTACCACCACATTAAATGCATTACAGCAGCTTTCCTGGCCGCATTTATGTAGAGTAGACCTCTGAACAGTGTTTTTGATCACCTTTACCCCCAGAAAATCAAAAAGCTGTAAGAGAAGAAACAGGAACTCGAGTACCACGCTAGATGGCAGACAAGTGGACGATAAGATCGAACAATGAAGGACTATATAATGGGGTGAAACCTCCAGAAGAAGGGGATCGGAAAATAGAAAGAAAGAACAAGAAGGAAGAATTACTGTAGCATCTGGAAGAACACAACTTAAAGAAAAATATTTTATTTAACAACCTACCCCTCGGACATTACTTGACGCCACCAATTAGTCCAAAACTTGCTCCTCGGACCTGAGATCTTAACTTGTTTATGTGTTTTAGTATCCTCAGCCAAATTCCTAACATTCACTAACTGTTGTAAGACCCGTTATTAGCCCAATTCTTTCGCCCACTCTCTTACAAATTTATTGTATTGGGCTTATTGGGCCCATCTCCTATTTCCATCTGGGTGTGGGCTACAATTTGTGACCCTACATATATATATATATATATATATATGGATTTAGATCCTCTAAATTTTCTAGGATACTCTATCAATAAATTTCCTTAAATTCTAACCATATTTTAATGATTTAATGGTCTAGATTTTGCCATGTCAACATTCCACTAACAATATTTTTAAAATAATAAAATAATGTTGCAAACAAAACAATTAAGATTTAAAGAAATCTATTTTGTAGAGTATATTAGAAAATCTAGAAGATACGAATCCATATATATATATATATATATATATATTTAAGATTATGAATTAATTTGAAAAGTCATGATATTTATAAAGTTTCCAATTATGAATTTTCGTTGTTTAGAAATTAAGGAATTGAAATCGATTAAAATACACAATTCCTTAAGAAAGTTTCCCATAAGGAAACTTTAAAATTATTGATTACATGCAGTACTGAATTGAACTTGAACTTCAAAATCACAAACTTCAAACTAGTTTGTGATTTTGTGTGTCTCGTAAGTGAATTGAACTTGACAGCAAACGCTTTCAAGATGGGACAATTATCATCTCTAGAATAGCATTCCAAAATTAGGCTCAAAGTCACATTGATTTTCTAAATATTAATTCCTACTCATTTTTCAACAATTTTTGTGATTAGAGGTTAAAAGAATTGTCCATGCCTCAACAAACTCATCAAGATGATAACAAGATTAGTTGGCTAATTTAGTTTTCTTCAACATGAAAGCAAAACCATATTTGATCTTAAGGCTTAAATCCTATAAATTAACAAGGGTTCATGTTGTGTGTGCATGCCAACACTAATAGCAAGCAATGTTTATTTTTTTGCTAAAAGACTAATTAGCAATGGTGCAATACTATAGCTTATTTTACAAGAAGGACACGTAAACGTGGTGATGACGAAATGGGTGATGGAATGGTTGAGTAAGAGTGCAATCTGGGGGAGTGGGTTTGTGTAGGAAAATGGGAATAAGGAAAATTTTTTTGGATGCTTACATTTCTAGCTCTGCCCTTGCCCCTTGGGTCACCAATCTTTCACAATCATGCATTTTGTCTCTCTCTCTCTCTCTCTCTCTCATCTAGCCACCAAACTATTCTAAATCTTTCTCTCTCTCTATTCTAGCTAGAAAGCTGGCTAATTTTTTTTATATCTCTCTCTCCCTTTTAGCTACAAAGCTAATTCACATGAGACTTCTCTCTCTATCTCATCTGGCCTCAAAACTGACCAAAATCTTTCTCTCTCACTCTCTTTTCTACTCTCTCTCCATTCTAGCTAGTCTCTCTCTCTCTCTCGTCTATCCACCAAACTAACCAGAATATTTCTCTCTCTCTAGCCACAAAACTAATCAAAATCTCTCTCTCTCTCTCTTCTAGCTAGAAAGCTGACTAAATTTTTCTCTCTCTCCCTTTTAGCTACAAAGCTAATTCACATAAGACCTCTCTCTCTCTCTCTCTCTCTCTCTCTCTCTCCTACAAAGCTAAATTACCCAAGACTGAAATATATGGGTGGAACCGTGGAACCCACACGTTTGTCTTCCGAGAACATAGATCTCTCTATATATATGCCATGGTATAAGTCATATCCCCCATTGCCATTGTGTCCATAAAGAATAGCTTAATTAGGGCTTGTCTCAGATTCAATTCCAATGGGAGGTTCTGCCATGCCAAAGCCATTTCCCTACTCCCCTCCTCTTCCTCTCAACGGGTAACAATGGCTATATATATTGTACGGTTATTTCTGTTCGTTTGTTTTTATTTTTGGGTGTTGATACAGTTTTCTTTTGTGACAGGGAAGAAAAGTTGCTGTTGTACCTTGACGTTGGGGGGAAAATAATATACCTTCTGATACTCATTGCTATGCTCTTTTTTGCACTGCGCAAGTGTAAGCGTAATGGTGGCCGTCGCCAAACTACTCTCCGTGTCAATGGCGCTGCCAGTGATGATGACGGTGATACCTGCAGCGGCGAAATCGCTATGACTCCAACTTCCCTAGCTGTGACTACCACGATTCCTTAGTACTGTCTAAGTGGTCGTGAGGCTTCCACTTTTGGAGGAGGAAATCTGCTTTCATGCTTTGAAAATAAAAATATAGTTGTCATTATTTAGATTTCTATGTTTGTTCTTTGTCGGTTTGTAAAATATAAAAATGTAATGGTGTGTTATGAACTAGAGTTTGAGGTGTGTGAGGGTTTGCTGCTTTTTCTTTCTGTATTGTGTTAAACTCTCTGTTTGATTGAATCGGTTTTAAGGTTATTAATTATTTAATTATTATTTAGAATTTCATTTTTGATTTTTGTTGGTTTGTTAAATATATGGCATCATAAAATATCAGCCTTCTTTGTTGCCTTGAATCCTTGGTGGTTGGGTAGCAAGTATAGTCGTCCAAGTTCGAAGGTCAGTACTTGAGTTGTGAGAGGTTTTGCATGCTTTTCTTTCTACATGAAGAAAGATCTTTTTCCTGCGCCAAAAAAAAAAAAAAAAAAAAAAAAAAAAAAAAAAAAAGAAGAAGAAGAAGAGAGAGAATATTATGTCTTTTCTGTTAGGAGGGCCCCAAAGCTAATCTTAGGATTATCACATAATTTAATTTATATATTTCAAGTTTGTGTTTATAATTTTTTTTCTTTTTCTTTTTTGGGATTCATTTTTCCTTTTTGTATTTTTTAAGGGACTTTAAATAGGGTATTTTGTCAAAAAGTGTGTTTTCCAAAATTTGACAGATAGGCGAAGATGTGGGAAGAGAGAAGAAAGAAAGGAAAAGGGGCTGACTTGGAGTAAAGTGTGTTCAGAGGGGCTGACTTTTGATTTTTATTTCTTAAAATTACTAAAATGCCCCCCCATGAGTTAAAAGTATGTCACTATGTATTCACTTTTTCAGGGCCATAAATGTAAAATATACATTTTCTTTTTCCATCCTTTTGTAAACCAAACAAAAATATTCATCATATCTCACTTCCTTTCCTTCCTATATCCAAACACCCCAAAGAAAATTTTTTTTTTTTTTTTTCCCCGTTCCCTCAACTTCAACCATAGCTTAAATGTCTGTTGAAGACACCGAGATGTGCCAAATTCACTATTTGCTTTTAAAAAATGGAGATTTGAGACCATGATTCCACAGCCTATACTTAAAAACTCTCGAGTCACACAGAAAACGCGATTTCGGGCCATGGTTTTAGCTTTCTTGACCTCATTCATTGCTACCCCCTCATATCAGTACCATCGACCAACACCGTCTTTACTCTTTATCACGGCAAGTTTCTTTTTTTTTTAGACATTTTGGTTTGTTAATATTATATGATGTGCTATGATTTTTCCTTAAAATTTTAACTTTGTAGATGGTGTTCTGTAAATTATTGGAGACGTTAATTGCTTAAGAATTAAATATTTACTTATGCAAATTCTTGTATACAGTAGTAAAAACTACAAATTTGCAAAAAATGGTTGTATACTCTGCACAGATTCATGGGATCATTCAATTAAGTCAATTTCAGTGACAAAGAGTGAGTTGATTTAAGTTGAGAGCGCGAAAAAAAGTATATGTAAATTAAGGAAGTAAGAGAGTATGGCTTTGGATAGAATAGACTTGTGAGAAAATTTTACACGTGGCCGACCTGACTACTCTGTTGAGGATCTATACCTGACCTCAAAATTTTGGGATTTTGGTGGTTATATTGATGTCAAGATCAAATTTAAGGATGTACTGCATGGATAGATAGAGATTAAGTGGAGACAATATCACATTAATATGATATTCTTCAATTGCATTAATAGAATTTTGGTGAACTCTCACATTTTGGTGAACTTTCACACTAACAGATGTTTTTTTTCAAAACCCTGTATACATTCATGAACTGTCACATTTTGGTGGGATGACACTAGCTAGAATGTCTATTTGTAAGCCATTAGAGGCTGATGAACTTGAATAATGGCATAGTAAAATTGTTTCAAAATTAATATTATTATTTTTAAAAGTCCTGTAGTTGCTTGTGCAGAATCTAGATAATAATGTTTTTGTGATAGGCTTTGTGGTTGTACTAAAATCAATTGTAAACATACGCTTGAAGCCACAGCGTCAAGAGTAATTAGTCCTAATATGTGTAAGTGCTTTATTATTTCCATTGCTGGATGCCTTAATAAACAGGAAATAACTATTGGAGAAATTGCTGGGGAGGAGGCCAACATATTCTATGTTATTGCAATTTGGTTGGTATACTGTTTGGATTCTGAGAAACTGAAAAATAAGTTCCATATCCCATGCGATGCGATCCATATCACCAAACATAATTAACCAATCAATTAATACCAAATGAAATCATAAACCTAGAAGAAATCAAGTGGTTCTTGCGTATGATATTCTTTTCCTTCATTTACTCCAGTTAACTGTGACAAACTTAGCAAAGCAATGGACTGTTATGGATATCGCCAATGAAGCATCTGAATTCCTCTGGCATACAATATTGTTCCCTTCACTTATGTCCTTGTTTTTTGGGGCTTTTTAAGGAGATCTACCAAAGTATTACTTGATACATATATGCTCTGGCCAAATAAAAGGTAACACTACAAATATAGACACAATTTTACTACAGTTCTGGTGGTAGAAATGATCTTTGTAAGGAGCACATTGTGCGTGCCCATTTAATAAAGAAATTGGTTTTATTGATTTAATGTGTCTTTTGCTGTTGGTTTTTTTTTTCCTCTGCCAATAAGGGGTCTTCTTTCTCCTTAACAAAACATGGGTATAAAAGACCTGAATTTCTTTTTGACATTAGGAACTATTGTTAAGGATAACGTCTTTTCTAACACCTAATGGTTTCCTTGAGCAATTTTGCTGTTCCTTTAGTTTCTGTACCTTCCTTTTTGTCTTTTTTTTTTTTAATATCTTCTCCCAGTATTTACAAGTTCAAATTATATGTAACATTGCAACCATTATTTCTCTTCGATTTATGTATGTGCAGGAATGGTGGGACTATCTCTGGGAGAAGAGCACTTTATACAGGATGGCATTGTTCAAGACCTTCGTTCTGATGGTCAAAAAAGATTAACTTACCATCCTATTTATGTCAAAACTGGATTTATACCCCAGGTATAACATTCTTTTCAAATACTTTATTGAAACATAGTCTGATGCTGGAAAAAGGATTCATATAGCCAAACCCAATTAATTGGAATTAAGTCTAATTTGAGTTGCTTGGTAGTTTACCTCATGTAAACATGGAAAATAATTTCATGGACTTAATGGCAGGTAAATGGTTCAACAAGAATTAGGTTGGGGGAAACAGATGTTATTTCCAGTGTGAAGGTATATAATGGTCTGAGATGCTGGATCTTCAACACATATCTACAGATTCTACACTAAGCAGTTTCCTCCTGTGTTTTGTGAATACTTGTAATGTTGTCTACTAATTTCTGTAAATGCAGGCTGAACTTGGAAGGCCGAGTTGCCATACATGTTGATTGCAGTCCAACTGCAGCACCAATGTTTGAGGTTGTATATCTTATGGTATCTTCTAATATTTTCTACTAATTTCTTCTTCTTCTTCTTCTATTATTACTATTATTTTTATTTTGTTTGGCTGAGCTTATTTTGTTTTAAACAATAAGGTGTATAAAAGTACAGTTGTTCCTAGAAAAAGTGAGTTTTTAAAAAAGATGTAGCAGTGAAAATAAGCTGGCATTTTTTGCTAAAACAAACTGACCCTTTTTTTTTTTTTTAAAAAAAAAAAAAAAAAAAGTTCATTATGTGAAATAGCAGTTGAAATACAATCATGGCACAATGGAGAAGAGTTAGTCTCATTGCCAATTTTCTTCATGGTTCATATATTTTATATATATTTCTAATTCAGATTTACTCAGGGTAGAGGGGTGAGGAGTTGTCCACAGAACTCTCTGTTGCTCTTCAGCGTTGTCTCTTGGGTGCTAAAAGTGGAGCTGATATGAATCTAATGGGAGCTAGAGAAGTTACCACCAATTTATTGCCCTATATATGCTTTCTATCATTTGGCAGTTCATCCTCTGATTTGTTTTTTGATTATAGATTCTTGCTTTGCTTGAATTGAATATCTTATTTAATTTTCCCCAGGAGCTGGAATTGATCTCTCGTCTCTAATAGTTGTGATGGGAAAAATTTCCTGTGATCTTTATATTGATTGTCTTTTAAACAATCTTTTGCTAATGTTATTAGGGAATGGTATCCCCCGCTCAAATTTTTACCCTCTTTTTTTGTGCATGGAGACTGCTATGCCCTGCTCAAATTCCTCATGATCATTTAGTTTTGGAGCTTAAACTCTAAGGTTTTTTGTTTTCCTCTCCTTAAAAAAAATAATAGTGTGCCATATTGAGATAAGTAGTATTTATTTATGGAAATTGAATTATCAAAATAAAGTGACCATTTTATGCATCTTTTGTGTATTTTTTTAACCCTCTATCTTCTTCTATGTGTGTATTTTGTAGAGCTGCATTGAGATTTTAGAGCAGAGGTCATCTATTCATTGCTTGGCCACTTGCTAAGAGAATCTGGAACTACATCTTGGATCTCTTACACCAAAAAAATAGTGGATATATGTGAAATAGAAAAGACATTCACACCATTAACACAAAGATTTGCGTGATTCGGCTTTAGGCCTATGTCCATCGGTGGTGTCTATGAGAAAATTTCACTAAGAAAATAGGGGGATAACAAAGTATGGATGGCAGGACCTCATCAGCTGGGGAATCAGGAATCTGAAAGGGAAAAGCTTAAGATTATCCATATGTAAAATTGCTCTAAGGACTTCAGCGTACTATATATGATCTCAAAGAAATGCCATTATTCACAATGGTGTAATTTGGACTGAAGAGCAAATAATAAGGAAAATACATACGGATGTTAGAATTTTACAGAGATCTGTCCTTAATAACGTTCTCTGTTAGAAGTGGGGAATAGTTTCTGTTTCAATCCTCTAAAAAAAAAAAAGAAGTTTCTGTTTCAATCCTTTTTTTTTTTTTTTTTTTTTTGATGAACCAGAAATTTTATTGAGAGGACGAAAACTGACTACAAGGCCCTACTAGACTCCTCCAAAATAATGGAAGAGAAACAAGCAGGGCTATTACCAATATCAAAAGGGCCAAAGAAATTACAAAATAGAGAGTGGGTTGCTGCATTACACAACCTAGGCATCCACTTCACAAAAAACTTATCAAAAACAGACAACAAATTCCTCAAATCAGAGCACAAGGACTTGATCCTCCCAGGGGGGGCTCAGCCAAATCATTGAGAAGCTGCACACAATACTGGCAATTCGATTCCACAATGATGCACTCATTACCCATGACAGGAGCTAAAGAGAGGGCCCACTTAATGGCCTTTGCTTCTGCCTGGAGAGGGAGAGTAGTGTTCACTTTCATAGTACCAGCGAATAACAACTCCCCTCTTCGGTTTCTCGCCACGGCGGCTATAGAAGAGAAACGGGGTCCCACAACAACATCAACATTAATTTTAAAAGACAAACTTGAGGGAGGGATCCAAGTCTAAGTAGAGGAATGAGCCTGCTGTCTTGTGGTAGAAGTATTGGAGTTTTTGTGCTCAGAGAAGAGACATGAGATTTTAGTAGAAACCCCATCAATATTTAGAGTGCTATCTCCAAATAGGGCATGGTTCCTCTGCTTCCAAACCATGTCACAAAGGATGGCTCCATACAACAAAAAGTCTTCTTTTTGACCCAAACACTGATTAACCATAAAAGGGGGAGACAGGAGGAAGTTGGCAAAATTTGATGTCGACCCAAAAGCCAATGAGTATATTCTCACACTCCAATGGCTTCAGAACCATAGAGATTTAGCAATAGGGCAGATTGTGAACAGATGAAGGGATGTTTCCAAATCTGAATTATACAAAGGATAGCTCCCATCCACATTCTCATTGAACATACTTATTACCTATAGGGCAGATTGTGAACAGATGAAGGGATGTTTCCAAATCTGAATTATACAAAGGATAGCTCCCATCCACATTCTCATTGAACATACTTATTACCTTTTTGGTAGGTAAAACATTGGCAGCAATTCTTCATAAATGCATTTTAAGGCGCTCATGAATTTTGGATCTTCAAATCTGACCTCTAATATAGTTGAGGTTCGAGGGAGGAGAGACTTCCCTACAAAGCCAATAAGCTGACTTGAAAGGAAAAAGCCTGGAGTTTGTTGCAGTCCAATATGATAGGTCAAAAACGAATTGACCTATTGTGATGAATTAATTGATTAATTAGTCAAGTTTATTAATTAATCAATTTAACATGCAAACGCGTGGTAACACAAACAAATCACCAATTAAATTAAGTGCAATGGAAATTAAATTGACACGATGATTTGTTTACAAATGGGAAAAACCAACACCGCAAAAAGTCCACCGGGTGATTTTAAGGTTATCACTCCTGAGAATTCACTATTGTCACAACAAGCAATTACAAATAAAGGAATCTCAGTACATTATACCAATCTATAATTGAACCCTTACTTCAATACCCAATTAGACTTGTTCTGTAGTGACAATCTCTCCTTGTAATGCACGGCTCTCAATAAGTGACTAACCAATTGCGCGGATCTTAATACGCGACTTCAATCGCCAACTAAAGAAGGTTGTTGGCTGCAAAGTTTTTCAGTTCATTCATACGATGAAGATTAAGAAAATGCTTGGTCACAAAACCCTACAATGCATAAACACAACAACTTCTTCACAAGAACGATGAACTAGGGCAAATTCTGTCTCCAGTCACAATTTGCTTGAACAAACTTTACTCAACACTTGTGCAACTTGTGTTACCTTTGACGGCCTTTAAAATAATCCTTTTATATGTCTAGGGTTGTGAGAAAAGAAGGCACAAACACATAGTCACGGATTAGATTCAAAACAGATCTGAAATTTTGTTTTTCATAAACCTTGACAAATACTCTATTTGTTGAGTTGTTGTCGAGCCACAGGGCTGGAATAGCTCTTCAAGCTTGATAGATACTAGCTGTCAAGTTTTAATGAACTTGCATTTTTTAGCTTGAATCTTAGATAGACTTGCATGGTTTTAACACTTGATTTTGAAATAAGGTTTCTTGAAATATTAAACACATCCTAAATCTATCTAGATATAAGTAAAGTGCGTTTTTTCAAAAGATTAGCCAATTACATAAAGTAGTGACATATGTTCCTAACAAGTGAATCACATATGTCCTAATAATCTCCCACTTTGGTAATCCGTGACAAAATCACAACAAACAAATGAACTTATGAGAGAAGTCATAAATCACTCAACTCATATTTACTTGTTGAATACAATAAAATTTATTTTTAACACAAACTCTTGAAAAACTTTGCAAGAGAGTTTATAACAAGTAGACTTTGACAACCTATATTTCTAAAACACTTTAAACAAAACTCATTGAGGAATCTTTGTGTGAAACAGAAATAATAGATTGCAGACAAGTAATAAGAAGCATGTGCATAAAAAGAGAAAAAAAAAAAAAAAAAAAAAAAACAACACATGAAAGGGTAGGTGAAAGAATCATACATCAACATATAAAGAACATAAGTACAATGTATGTCAATAATGGTCACAAGACCTATGTACAAGATATAAATGTGTCTAAAGTAGAGAAAAGAAAAAGATACAAATAATCCTCACTACATCCCTCAGATATCAACATCTCCCCTAACAAAAAGGTCCTATACTAACTCTCCCCCTAAGAATGACTACTTTCATATCCAAAAGTACTTCCCCTTTTGTCACGAGTGACAAAGGGTAAGAGTGTCAAGTAGACATCTCGTCTGTACCGGAAGAGCTAGCATCTCCATCATCATCATTCTCGGAAGTAGTAGCATCATCAGCAGCATCATCATCCTCATCCTTAGAAGTCGCTGGAAGAGGTGGAGGAGCAGTCTCAAGAGCAAAGCCACCCATTACCGTTTACCATCGTGCAATACGGTCGACACGAATGTTCACTTGATACAGCTCAGTAGAGAATGTATCAAGACAAGCATCCATGTGTTGAAACTGCATCATGATGTCTCCGAGAGCCACATTGCTCGTAGAAGATGAGGGAGCGGATGTGGATGGAGTAGATCGGGATAGAGCCGAACGAAAGGGAGGAGCTGCTGACCCAGACTGCTTTGACCTAAACTACGCCTCGCTTCGTTTAACGGTAGCAGGGTCTATGGCACACATATAGGAAAAGTGGTCGGACGCTGCAAAGGGAATAGAAAAGTGGCGTAATATCCTTGTGATAGCGGAAGGGAAGATGGGCTTATTATAGGACGTCGAATCCCTATGGACATCTATGATAGAAAGAATAAAATGAGAAGGAAAATCTATAGTAATATGCTCAAGAAAGGACAACAAAAATAGAGCACGAGGCTCTATGATAGAGTTATAGTGAGATAAAGGGTGAAGAACAAAAGTTATAACCATGTTAAAAAACCGAGGGCCTTTTGTAAAGCACAAATAGTAAGTGAACTGACGCTCACCTCACTCAGAAGGGCGCTCACAAAAAGTAGACTTGAGTTTATCTTTGGACACAGTTCTCATACGCTCATAACCAGGGTAGTCAAGAAACTCTACCTTAGGGACATAGAGCACATCTGCAACAACTTGCGGTGTGACAACAATACGCGTACCTCGAACACGAGTGATAAAATGAGGTACTGAAAAATCAAATCCATGCAATTTGGAGTAAAACTCCTTGATCAGCATGGATGAACATGTGACCGAGATGTCACATAGTGACTTCCAACCCCAACTGTGAATGACATCGGGTAGGTCAGTGTCGGCGAAGTCCGCTAGGATAACTTGGCGTTCAGAATGAATGCCTTGCCAAGAAAAATTCTTCGAGAAGGCCTTTCGGGAATTTTCATCACAGAACCGAACAGATGAAGGAGTAGGATCAGATAAAATGGGTGCCCTAGAATGAAAAGGGTTTTGGGACGAAATAGATTTGCGTTTAGGTGCCATAGACACAGACTAATGCAAACAGAAGAGAGAGGGAGAAAGAGAGAGAGACAATCAGAAAAGTCCCAACACAATTCAAATATAGCAAGTATATTGAAAAGAAAGAACGTATGCATGAGAATGCATGAACATATGACATGCAATATAAAAAGTATCATGGGCTCAACCAAATCCAATCCTACCAGCACACAATCAATTTCACACATCTAAATGCATGATAATAATATTATAATACTTATGTGATGCAATGCATGATGTTTAAAGATCATTTAAACAAAAACCCATCCTAAAATTTTAACAAAAACACAACAATTTTGAAAAACCCCAAAAATTTTTAAAAACCCCAAATCCTAAGTTTCAAAACATGAAATGCATGAATATGAGAGATTAGAAGCTTACCAAGTGAAGAAAAACTTGAAAAGCTTGAAGAAACCTTAAGGAAGAAGTTTGGAGTAAGTAAGAGAGCTTTGGAAGGTGAAAGGACGGAAAGATCGAGAGAGATTTCGAGCAAAATGACAAACGTATCGCGCTGAACGAATATATAGTAGTTCAGTAAATCTCGATAGATAGAGGTGTTGAGAGGTGTCGAGCATAATTGGCTTCGACAAATGTAGCTGTCAAGAATTTGTCAAGGAACAATTCAACATAAAAGATAATTAAGAAGCTTGATCGATCCACCAGCTGTCGAGAAGCTATTGAGGGTCCGAAAAGTTTGTCGATCGATCCACTTGGTTGTCAAGAAGCTATAGAGATTATGATAAGAAGAAGTTGAAAAGTTCGATACATAGCTAGGTGTCGAGAAGCTATCGAAATTGATTAAAAATAGTTTTTAAAGAAGAGAAAAGCACAGATATGAATGCAATCAAGCATGCAACTTAACCAATGATCCAATCAACATTTTAAGCTCTTAAAATCATCTCTCAGCAATAATTTTTAAGCACATAGATCCTAAAAACATACAGACACACACACACACACACACTAAACAAGTCTAATTAATTTTATATTTCAAAAACAAATCAAGACAATTTAGTGAGCATACATTAACACATGTAAACCTTGTGATGGCCAAATCATATTGTATTTGCACATGTATCAAGAGTAGGAAAGAATATTGCGTGTTGTGTGTAAAAAACATCACAAGATTGCATAAGTGTTAAATAGTTATGATAATTTAAGATATGAGAAAATCACTTTAACTCACACACAATCATAACTATTTCATGGAGACTATCACCTTTGAGATACATCCTATAATTCCCACATCTCCTAGTATACATGCTTGCAATCATATATAAAGCATTTTGTTCTTTTTGCTTTTATTTTTCTTTGCATATTTTTCTTTTAAGCAAATTATGCATGGGCATATAAAAGATAGAAAAAAAAAATACCCAATTATGTTAAGCATTTAACATTCCAATTTTGCTATGCCGTAGCACACAAATGTCATTTAATGATTGGCGGGTAACAGTGGTGAGATGGTTATTTATGCATTTCTCTTAAGATTTTCTAGTCTTTCCCATCAAAAAGAGTGATACGAGTGTTAAGTATAAGAGATAACTTAATCTTACTCATTACAAATAAGAGCCACAAAGCTCCCTTACTTAGTTGTGCATAGAAATGCTCATCTAAGCTACAAAAGATACAAAGTTTAGAAAACTTTGTTTCAATGGCCATCCAAGGTACACAAGTACTAATGTACACAAAACACACACTGTTTTTGTATTTTTTCTGATTTTTCAATTTTTTTTATAAAAACCAAAATAAACAAAATTGAAAATAAACAAACAAAAACATGTTAAGCAAAGCAAAGTATAAAACTAGACTGACTCAAAATATAAGTGAAACACATAAGTTGTGCAAAAACAAAACACGAAGAGAGAAAAGAAAGTGATAGAATCACTTGGAGCCTTTTTTTTCCACATCTTGGAAGAACCTTTCCTTTGATTAAACCCTTGAACCGGCGTGGGGGAAAGAATTGAAAGCGTTCAAGTTCGAAAAGAATATGAGGGTTTTGAGAAGATCTCCAAGGGGAGTAAGAGAGGATTAAAGCTGATTCTGGCTTCCATGTGCTATCATGCCATTGCTCTATTGAGTGGTTAACCACTTATAGTAATTTGGTCAAGTATGACTAGCAACTCCACAATGATGATAGGGATGCTGCTTCTTTTGTTTAGGCTTTTGAGAGTTAGCCTTCTTAACCCTAGAGTTTTTAGCTTCCTTCTTATCTTACTTAAGGGGTGCTCCTATGATAGATTTACCCTTATCTATGTTCTCACTGGCTAAATCAGTTTTGACATTATTGATCTCAATTTCAACATTATTAGCAGGAGGAATAAAAACAGTAGAACTAGTAGAAGTAATACTAGGAGAAGAGAAATCATACCTTAAACCGGTTCGATCAGAAGCAGATTTTTGAAGACTGAGCATCTCATCAAGTTTTGCACTTATAATCCTTTCCAATTAAGCTTTGACTTGGAACAGCTTCACTTCAAGCTTCTTGGCTTTCTCTGCCAAGAAATTATTCTAAAATTTTAGTACTTTAATAGTTTGATTGGCTTCATCAAACTTTGTGGAAAGCTCTTATCGCTCAAGCTCCACATCACTAAGCTTCTTGGAGGCCAACCTATACATCTTCTCATGCTTCTCTAAGACCTTGTACAACTTTGCATGGCTGTGTGGATGTCATCTTGTTCATCCATCTTCTCAAACTTGGACTCTACCAATTCTTTTTCTTCATCCACATCTTCAACAATCTACTCAGTAGGATTGACAGTGGCAGTGAAGGCATTCAGGATTCCGTCATCCTCATTGTCAGAATCATCTTCAGGCTCAATGTTGCTCAATGTAGCAACAAGTTCCTTGCTCTTCCTAATGCTCTTTAGATATGTAGGACACTCTTGTTTCATATGACTGAAGCCTTGACACCCAAAGCACTTTGGTCTTGAAGGAATAGTGTACTGACTGCCATTTTTAGCATCCTTCTTTCCTTTATCTTGGCTCTTGAACTGTGAGGAGCTAGATTGCCTACCGTCCTTGTTGAAGCCCTTCTCATTGGCATTCTTCATGAACTTCTTGAATTGCCTTGTAATGTAGGACTTCATTTTAGAATCCTCATTGTATGAAGACTCATCAATATCACTGCTCTTGGCCTTTAATGCAATGCTCTTGCTCTTACCTGACTTACCAATCCTCGTTAACCTTAGCTTGTAGGTATGTAGATTACCAACCAGCTCGGTCAAAGGGATCTTGTCAACATCCTTTGATTCCTCGATCGCCGTAATCTTGGCATGGAATCTCTCGGGTAGAGATCTAAGCACCTTTCTCATAATCTTAGGTTCAGGAATGGTTTTCCCAAGATTGAAAGCTGAGTTCACTATGTCCTTGAGCTTGGCATAGAACTCATCAAAAGACTCATCCTCCTCTATCTTGATTTCTTCAGAGCTTGTAGTGAACCTCTGAAGTTTTGAATCTTTGACAGCCTTGGTTCCCTCATAGGTTGTCTGGAGAATGGTCCATACCTCCTTAGCAGCTTCAGTAGAGGATATCTTCTTGAACTCCTCATTTGTGACTGCACTGAATAAAGCATTCAATGCCCTGTTGTTGAAGTTTGTCGCTTTGATCTTGGCATCATCCCAATCGGCCGGCACTTACTTCGGCTTGGTCCATCCTATCTCAATAGCTTACCACACTTTCTCATCTAAAGACTGCAAAAAAACTCTCATTCGTACTTTCTAGTATGCATAGTTAGTGCCATCAAATGATGGAGATATAATTAATGACTGTCCTCTATCCATGACAAATAGAGGTTAATCAATTAACACAGCAAAGATTAACCCTAATTAGAGTGTGCCTACTCCGATATCACTTGATAGGCCAAAAACGAATTGACCTCTTGTGATGAATTAATTGATAAATTAGCCAAGTTTATTAATTAGTCAATTTAACATGCAAACGCGTGGTAGCATAAACAAATAACCAATTAAACTAAGTGTAGCGGAAATTAAATTGACACGATGATTTGTTTACAAATGAGGAAAACCAACATGGTAAAAACCTCATCGGGTGATTTTAAGGTCACCACTCTCGAGAATCCACTATTATCATAACAAGCGGTTACAAGTAAAGAAATCCCAGTACCTTATACCAACCTACAGTTGAATCATTACCTCAATACCCAATTAGACTTGTTCTGTAGTGACAATCACTTCTTGTAATGCATGGTTCCCAGTACGTGACCAACCAATTACGTGGATCCTAGTACATGACTTCAATCACCAACTAGAGAAGGTTGTTGGCTGCAAAGTTCTTCAATTCATCCAGACAATGAAGATAAAAAAGATGCTTGGTCACAGACAATGAAGATCAAAAATATACTTGGTCACAAAACCCTACAGTACACAAACATAGCAACTTCTTCATAAGAACGATGAACTAGAGTAAATTCTGTCTCCGGTCACAATTTGCTTAAACAAATTTTGCTCAACACTTGTGCAACTTGTGTAACCTTTGATGACTCTTAAAATAATCCTTTTATATGTCTAGGGTTGGGAGAAAAGAAGGCCCAAACACATAATCACAGATTAGAGTCAAAACAGATCTGAAATTCTGTTTTTCATAAATCTCAACAGATACCTTATCTGTTGAGCTGCTGTCAAGCCACAAGGCTGGAACAACTCTTCAAGCTCGATAGATACTAGATGTCAAGCTTTAATGAACTTGCACTTTTCAGCTTGAATCTTGGACAGACTTGCATGGCTTTAATACTTGATCTTGAAACAATCTTTCTTGAAGTATTAAACATGTCCTAGATCTACCTAGATACAAATAAAGTGCATTTTGTCAAAGGATTAGCCAATTACATAAAGTAGTAACATATATTCCTAACAAGTGAATCACATATGTCCTAACACAAGACCAATTATCTTCTATAGGGTAACTAGGAATGGTAATTTTTTGGATTAGATCAACCACATGCTCCTTAAACAACAATCTCAGCTTTGAAATATCCCAGCTGGTTCGGTTTGGAGTAAGGAGCTGAAAAACCACTAAAGCAATATCCGGATTAGCATCAACTTTAGCCTTTAGGGGCAGGGGTAAAGCTTGGGAGATCAAGGATCCACGGGTCTGACCATGTTCTAATGGAATCCCCATTGCCTACTAAAAGGCAAGCTGCCTTTATGATAAGGTGTTTTATGCCCATCATGCTTTTTCAAAAGGGGGAAGCATTGCTAGGAGAATGATGAGCCAGCCAATTATCCCAAATCTTGTATTTCGCCCTTTAAACCTTAATACAAAGACAATCCTTTCTGGATAGAATCCACCAGCTAAGTTTGGAGAGAAGAGCTTGGTTGAAATCCCAGAATTTTCTGAATCCTAAGCCACCCTCCTTTTATGGCGAACAAAGAGAAGACCAAGACATCGGAGTCCAGTATGAACCCGCCTTTGATTTGGGGCTCCACCAAAATTTGCTCACTGATGCATCTAATTTATCATAAAGACCTTTAGGGAATAGAATAGCCAACATAGAATACGTTGGGATGGCTTGGGCCATCGATCTAATCAAAGTTGTTCTACCAAACCAAGATAGATTTTTATTTTTCCACCCACTGAGCTTACTGTCCAATCTTTCTTTAACATATCTGAAGTCTTAGGATTTGCTCTTTGACAAGAAGAAAGGAACACCCAGATAGGTTGTACATTGTGGAAGTGTATTGAGACCCTAACAACACTCAACTTGATTCATAAATTGAGGGCTCACACCTTTGGAAGGGAAGCAGCCAGATTTTTCCATATTGATAGATTAGCCTGACTAAGAGCAGAATTTCTCCAAACAATTACTAAGAATGGCTAGTTCGTAGGACTTAGCTTTGCAAAACAATATAATGTCATTAGCATAGCAGAGCTTAGAGATTGGGAAGGGGGGGGGGAGGGGGGGGTATTGGAAACTTTAACCCTGGTTAGGTTTTTTTGAGACACTTCCCTGTTTATCAACCTCATGAGAACCTCATTGCCCAAAATAAATAAGTATGGAGACACGGGGTCCCCCTGCCTAAGCCCTTTAAAGGGAAAGAAACTTGGTCCAAGACCTCCATTCAAAAGCAAAGTGAACTCAGCTATGGAGAGGGACTGATGGATGAGATTAATAAAGCTGTTACTGAAACCAAAAGCTTTTAAAACTACCATAAAAAAATTCCATTCCATTCTATCATAGGCCTTTCGGAAATAAAGCTTAATTCCAAGGAAACCTTTCTTCTTCCCTGTATATTTGAAGTTGTGAACAATTTCGTGGGCCAAGACCACATTTTCATTAATCCATCTATTAGACATGAAGGCCACTTTAGCTGGATCCACCATTTTATTTAGAAGAGGTCTTAGTCTATTCATTATAATCTTGGCTATCACTTTGTAGCACACATTACATAGCCCAATAGGACGGAAATGGTTGAAATTGCATGCACCTTTCCTTTTAGGAATGAGAAAGATGAAGGTTTTGTTGAAATCTTTCACAAGCTAGCTGTTACAAAAGAAAGCTTTGGGTGGCTTGAACCACTTGATCACCCATTGTGTCCCAATAATGTTTGAAGAAGAGGGCTGGGAAGCCATCCGGACCTGGGGCTTTGAGGGATTTCATCCCAAACACCACCTTCTTGATCTTTTCTTTAGTGGGAATTTTGCACAGCTCCAAATTCTCTTGGATAGTAACACAAGGCTCTATTAAGTTCTCCAGGTTTTCTGGGAATTGAGGGAGACTAGATGAGAATAGGGAGGTAAACTTTTCCAAAAAATGGTTTTGAATTTCCTCCCAGTCTCTTATCCAAGAACCATCCTCAAGCTTAATTTCTAAGATGCAGTTTCTTCGTCTTCTAATTATGGTTGAGAGATGGAAGAACCTTGAATTACGGTCACCTTCTTTAACCCACAATTCTTTAGACATCTGTTGTAATCTCATGTCTTCTCTAGCTAGCCATTCATCAAGCTCTAAATTTAGAGAGGCTTCTAGTTCCAAGTTTTCTCTTGTGGGGGTTGACTGTTGTATCTCAGCAATTTTGACTTTGAGGGCTTTAATTTTTTCCTTTGAATTTCCAAAGGTGCTTTTGTTCTAGTGTTTTAGCTCTCGGCAAGTCATAGACAACTTTTTGACTAACTTAAAGCTCTGAGAGCCCTCAACCCAAATTTTCCAAGCATTTTCCACAATTGATCTACTTTCCTCTTCCCTAGTCCACATTGCTTCAAAACGAAGCGGCCATGACAAAACATCAAGTTCCAGAATTGTATCAAGCATAATTGGGTTATGATCTGAGTTAGAATTACACAAGTGTTTGACCCCTGCTTTGGGAAATAAAGATTGCCACTCTTGGTCACATAAACATTGGTCCAACCTTTCTTTTATATTGGCCAAGCCTTCCCTCCTGTTTGACCAAGTAAAGGATGGACCAGTAAATCCCAAATTAATAGCACCTGTATTGGACATGAAATCTCTGAGGTGACTTACAGAACTTTCGGTGACTGCACATCCACCACGTTTCTTTTTTGCTCGTTTGATGCAATTTAGGTCTCTAATTACTACCTAAGGCCCTGAGAAGGTGGACACCATATTCTCCAACATTTCCCAAAATTTTTCATTTTTGGATCTTTGGTTTGGACCATAAATAGCAAAAAGAAGCCATGGAGCTTCAAGGGGGTTTGAATAAACCAGTGCCACTATTATGTTTTTATTTGAGAAAACCACTTCTACATCAACACCCGATCTCCAAAACAGCGCAAGATCCCCAGACAAACCATTAGCATCAACACACCAAGAATCTACAAACTTCAGTCTATCACAAATCTTATTTATCCTTTTAGATTTTATTTTGGTTTCAGAGAGGAAAACTCTATCCAGATTTGACTCACGAATTAGCTCCTTAAGAGCTCTAACTGTTAGGGCTCTACCAGCACTTTGACAGTTTCACGCTATGGTCCTCATGGCGAGGTGGGGGGCATGATAAGGCTTGCCTCCTTGGCCATCGTAGAAATGCATGGTGAAAAATTAGATTGGAATTAATGGATTTAGGGGAATCATCTTTACTTTGCTTGAAACTTATAGCTTGTGTAATTGTCTTTGCTCTGGCTTAAGCCTTAAGTGATTTTTTCATGTGAGGGCCAGATTGTCTAGGTGAGGGAAGTGGAGTTGTGGTTGTGTGAATGTGTTTTTTTTTTTTTTTTAGGGGAGGTTTATGGGGAATCCGATGGGCTATATTGGTTGGCCCTTCTTTTGTAACCTATTAGTGGGCTAGGTGGGTTCTTTTTGTTTGTAGGCTGGGATATGGGCTTTTTTATGATTTTGGGTTTTAGGGAAGATGGTCCAGCCCGTGAGGTCTTGGTTGGGCTCACAGGGGAAAGGAGGATGGAATTTGGGTCAGAACGGGGTTAGAAAGTAATTAGATTGGAATAGGGATTGAGACATACCAGAGATTTTGTCAGGTCTACAGCGGTCGTTTCCAAACAAGTCCTATCAATCTGCTGTAGGGTCTCCATCTCACACTGCTTAAGAGCATCTCCAATAGGCTATGGATAGCCAAAATATGGAGAGTGACATCGGAAAAAACAAGGAAAGAGGGCTCCAATAGCCTCTCTAAAACTCAAATTTTTTTTTGCTAATGAACAGTAGCTGATTAGGTCTGATGAGCTATTGTTCATTCTTCAAATCCTTTTTTTCTATTATAATAATTAAGTGTTGAATAAAAAAATATTGGAAGATATGTAGTTGTTAAAAAAATAATAAATAATGAATAAAAAAATAATATTTAAATGAGATAGATAATGAGATAGAAAGTCTGTTGGAAAGTGTATTTGAAAAAGTGGATAAATATAGGTAAAAGTCACTGTTCATTCTCCAAACAGTACTAAAATTTGCCTGCTAGAGATGCTCTAAGGACCTTCAGTGGCTCATCTCTTATGCCTAGCCCTTCTTTGGTAATCATTGCATCCCAAGAATCCATGGTTGATTGAATCCAGTCGGGTTGGCTGTGAGTTACATGAGTGTGACTTTCATCTGTAGCCGATTACCTTTAGTGACCGTTTGGCCTCCACGTCCACGTTTTCTGCTTCACGTTTTCTGCTTTTTTTTTTTTTTTTTTTTTTTTTTTTGCCCGCATTTGTTGACTTTGGGAGACAAATTTTACTGTTATGAACAGTGTATGCACTGTTCACACACTGTGCATACACTGTTCACGTATTAAAAAATATTAAAAATGGGTCCCACGATACTATTTACACATTTAAATATTATTTTGCTACAGTGTTTTCAGTTTTCAGTTTTCAGTTTTCAGTTTTCAGCAACAATAAGTTCAATCCAAACACACCCTTAGTACATTCTGCCATGTCTGGGTTGAGGAGTGTTTCCAAGTTGATGCTCGGTTGAAATTCGTCATTATTTGCTCGAAGCCATCTGCCAAAGAAGCTAAAGTTGACCCCTTCCCTTAGGAGGGTCTGAACCCCCTTATCTTGGTAATCATGTTGGTCATGGCCCAACATTCCACATCCAAAACAAAAATTGCCTAGTTTTTCAAATTTGAAAGGGATCCAAAGGTCCGGAAGTTGTTCCCTCTCTAAAAGGAAGCCAAGGACTAGAGGGCAGCTAATATCCACCTCCACTCGGACTCTACACTTCTTTTCCATATCCCTGATCCTGGGCCCACAAAGTTTCTTTCCAAGGCTCTACCCACCATGCTACCAATTTTAAGAGCATTTTCTTCACTTCGCCTGTTGAGAGGAAGGCCATGGATCTGAATCCAGAATTCTGTGGTTGAAAAATCCACTTCTGATACACTAATATCGGAGTTGAAACGCTCCAGGATTAAATGTTCCCCCTTTACTGTCAAGGGTCTTTTGTCCCAAGCACGCCTCACATCTGCCTTATGCAATAAGAAGCTTTTTGGAGTTTTCTTTGGACGATGGGACCGCCTCTAGACTGATTTTACTTTTAAGCCAGCTGAGTTTGGCCGCTTGTGAATTAATTGTATCAACTGTATCCTCTGCCATGACAGGTAGGTCCAGGTCACAAAGGACAGATCGGGAGGGTGAGAGATTTGAGGGATGACACCATTAGAGAAGAAAAGGAGGATGGTGAAAAATACTGACAGGGATGGAGGGACTGAAACTTCACGAGATGAGGCGCTCACTAGGAGAAAGATGAAAAATACTGTGAATTATATATAATAGGTCTCTTCTATAGTGTAGGTTCTTGTAATTAGCCTTACTGGATTTACTGCTGCGTAAAGTTGGTGTTTATTGTACAGAATTGTACTGATTGTTTGGGAATGGTCCCTGCTGTGTTGTTAGGACTGTGTCCCTGAGGTTCTGGTTTGGCCAATGTTGTTGGTCGTGTAATTCTTATTTCTTCATTAATGAAGGTATACCTATTCATCCAAAATCCTACTTACACCAAAATCCAATTTGTGTCTTAGCCTAATGATAAATGGGAAATCATAATGGAGTGGATGCTATAAGTTTCAATGCTATCATATCTATCTATCAAAAGAAGATAAATCTCTTTGTTAATATATCAAGGTAATGAGTTTGATTGATGTCTAAAATTTTTTTAAGCTCACACCAGTTCTTATGCTTAATTTGATTTTTGATAAATGGGGATATTAGCTTATTGGCGGAGTGCTGTTTGAGTTCAGTTCAAGCTCAATTTCTGGTTGGCATAGATAAATTGAATACGAAAGTTCTATATCTATTGCTTAATACTATACAGAATTGAAATACTTTTACACTTCATTGCTCATACAATTTTCTTGTTTCACTTATCTTGTGGAGAACAACTGCAAGTCCTATTCTAGGATTTTAATGTTTTAGGCAGAAGACAATCCATGCTCGCTTCTAAAATCTTGATCCTTTGGCCTGCATAGTATTGGAAATTTGGTCATGCTATTCTAAGAATATGACCGTTTCCCTCTGATGATTGAGTAGCCTCAAGGGGAGGGGGATTGGGATATTTGAACCAAGAATATGACAATTTAACTCAAAAACGTTTTGGTATGTCAACAGTTGGCTCTTTTTTATTTTTATTTTTTATGATCTATCTCTTACTAAACTTGCATAATACTTTTGTAATCAACAGTACAATGTTTCTTTATATGTTAATATATGTTTCTTAACTTTTATTTGTTGACTTATCTGAAGTCTAAACTTCTATGCTATAGGTCCCTCCTTTTGCACTATTTCTCAACTGTCTTATGCAACAGAAAGCTCTTCATCTAAATTACAATCAGGTAAAGCTGTCATCTACCTTTGTTAATTTTCATAATTTATTATAATTTTAAGGGTAAAGAGAAATAGTGAACATTACCTTGGTGTTGCCCATTGTTGCCTTTGCCAAAAAAAAAAAAAAAAAAAAAATCATTCCTTTTCTATTCAAATATATTTATTGGTCTCGGTGATTAATTTTTGGCTCCATTTGTTCTTGATGTATATTGGTGAATTAGTATTATTTTTACTTAGACATACCCTGATTACACTTATATCATTTCTTTTCTCTAAAGCTTTTTGTTCGTTCGTTAGGATTATAAGGCATTGATCAGAGGGCTGAAGTAGTGGTAAGCAGTCATGATCTCATTGCAGAATTAGATAGTAGTTGCGTACTGCTGTCTTCAACAATGCGCACTTCTGTCTTTGATGTAGTACTATGAGGAGCTATTTGCCTATCTGTGTGTATCGCATGCATATTGTGTGCTATCATGGTAATTATTGATCAATGAGCCTGTACAATTTATAATCCTGGATTGAGTTGGTG
The DNA here is from genome assembly GCA_029955455.1 of Quercus agrifolia. NCBI lineage: Eukaryota > Viridiplantae > Streptophyta > Magnoliopsida > Fagales > Fagaceae > Quercus > Quercus agrifolia. Next base: position 2,404,927 of record JARQAD010000001.1, read on the forward strand.
TGGATTGTTTATCTCACATGTTTTCTCTAGTTGCTAAAAAATTGGGTTCGGATGAAGGTTTCATCTGGTTTCAAAGACCAGCATCTACACATTCAACAAGAAGAATTAGAGCTCACTACAAATAGGCTTGTATTTATTGATGTGCCTATTAATCTATAATCCTCCATCAATTACTTTAAGACCTGACTATCTTTTTTCATTCTTTATTTCTTTATACAGTCTAGTATGTGGATGCTCAGGATTTTCCAATTCATGAGTTTATACAAAGCCACTGGCAGAGCTTATAACATTAAAAGTAAGAAAAATGTGTGTAGCAAATACTTAAATTGAGACAAGTGTCTTGCTCTCAAGTAATCATAGATTTTGTCTTCTCTATTAAGTGCTTCTATTAAACTACGATAATCATACTTTTGGCATCTATAAATGAACCATTTGAGTCAACCAGGACTGCACTAACACCACCTGTATTTGATTAGTTGACCATTATTTTCTCTGTTTCATGTTCTTCCTGTCTATAATTTACTTTGCTATACCATGCTCCTCGTTATTGCTTTGATGAATTAATGGTTGCATGTCAAAATAATACTCATTTTGTAGGTAAAATACTGGAAATTAGAAGGCAGACAAAGGCTCCATAAGCTGCAGGGACCATCCACACTGATTTTGAGAGATGACTCATTTGTGTGCTGAGGTTGTTCCTAACTCATTATTTAGAAGTCCCCTTTATTCCAACTATTATTGGTTAAATTAATGGACATTTTATAATTAGTTTTAACTCAATTTTCAATTGGATGCAGGTGATGACAACGTGATAAAAGTTGATTTTGGATGGATTCAGTCAGTCTCAGTCTCAGTCTCAGACCCTCAGTCTTACCCTTAAGAATTTAGAGGGAAAAAAAAAACGTTTTTTTTTTCTTTGCTAAAAAAAAAAAACTGTTTAGAATTTAGTCACGATTCTAAGCAACTTTATTCTAGGCTTAACCCCTTTTTATGCCTTTTCTCCTTAAGCCTCGGAGCCCAAATGCCCAATTCTAAGATTATTCTTTGGGGCCCTCCAAATGGACCTTTTCTTTAAAAAAAAAAAAAAAAATTTAAACGAAAAGGCATTATATTTGTTGCCAAAAAATAAAGACAACAAAAACAAATCAAACAAACCCGCCGAAACTGATTATATTCATATTTTCTCTTAATATTCATAACTGGAATTTGAATTAAGATTTGATCAATCTAGACAATGGCGACTCTAGGAATTTTGTTTAGGGTGTTCCTTAGGAAGCATAAATTACACAATCTTATTTTTTTTTAGCCTTTAGGTAATTAGGTTTGATTCAATGTTATTAATTTCATTCCGTTCTTGCCAGAAAATATCATGCCGGTAAACAAACCGGAACAGTAACCCACCCTATTCCACTTTGGAAAAATTTTTGGGTCATTCCGGTCTATTTCGGGTGTTTCGGTAAATGCCAACCGAAATTCAAGACTCGGTCAGCATGAAGTTTGTACTTTAAAAAAAAAAAAATTGTTCTTAAAACCAAAATAAATTTGCATTCTGTAAACCAAAAAAAACCTCAAAAGGAAAAAAAAAAATGAACAAAGGTACCTGTACAATTAAAAAAAAAAATTCATATTAAGAAATTTGAAACTCAAAACTTGAGAAGAGGCAATGCTGCACTGATATTGGTAGAAGACACAGACGAACAAGGAGGTAGGCAAAACGTAGATATAAAAGTGTAGATGAAGATGTGATAAAATTTATAAGTATGAAGTGTAAAAATCGAGAAGATAGAAGACGTGTGTGGTTAAGAATAAACAAGAAAAAATAATTAAAAATGAGAAGTAAGTAATATATGTCTGGTGAGGAAAAATTATACTGTAATAAAAAATAATAAAATGTTGAAAATTGTGTTGTATCGGGCAGTGTGCTGAGTTGAAGAAATCAAGTCACTTGTAGTTTTATTTATTTATTTTTCAAATTTTAGTTTTTTTTTTTTTTTTTGAGTTTTTCATTTTTGATTGAAAGACTCCCACACACACACACACACACACACACACATACATATAACTTTTTTTTTTTATGAACTCAAAACGATAGAAAACTTTATTGAAACTAAATAGAATACAAGTAAAAGACTGGGCATTAAGCTCAGATTTCTTTTTTTCTTTTCTTTTTTTCATTGGAAAAGGGGAACAGTAAACCATTAAAACAAGGGCCCAGGGAAAGGACCAAAACAAAGTGTAGCCCAGGGAAAGACTCTAATATATTATTAAGTTGCTCAAATTATGAATCAAAATTTAATTTTATTAACATAAAAAAATTCAGGGTGTTCCTATATTTTTTTTAAAAGGTAAATAAATATAAAATTTTAAATTATTATATATATATATATATATATATATATATTTTTTTTTTTCAGGTCAGGGTGGTCCTGGGACCACCCTGGCCATAAGGTGGCGTCGCCACTGAATCTAGATCAGCTAACACATGTACGACGTACCCAATAAAACTGATTGAATGAATCACACAAAGAGTTGCAACAGTTCAGCACAATACAGAAAGAAAAAGCTACAAAACCTTACACTACCTCAAACACTAGTTCATCATATTTTAACACACCAAACATGGAATTTTAAGCAACAATTGATGATAAATACACAAACGTGGAAAGAGGCTAAGACAAAAGCCTTCATGTAATTATTCTTACAATTGCGCAGAGCAACAATGAGTACAAGTGTACAACAATGAGAATCAAGAGGCTAACCGTTTCCACGGCGAGTTTGACACCCGAAAGCAATTGTTGATCTTCCCTGTACTTTACAAACAGATCAACAAAATTGTATCAAACATTCAACACTGGAAAAAAAAAGTGTACACAATGCATGAAAAAAAATTAGGTATTGTTTTGTTACCCGTTTAGCTGATGAGGAGGGTTTGCATAAGTGGAAGTGTTGCAAGGAGATGAAAACAGAGAGTATGAAAATGGCTGAATGGGTTCCATTCTAGCTGATAGTGCATGTGTTTTTTGTTTTTTTAAGGAAAAAAGCAATCTGGATATATAAAGCATTATTATGGGTAGGACTATATATTTATAGTTACCAGCCACTAATCAACAGGTACGCCTAACATTATTTGGGATCTATGACAAAAAATTTCTGCGAGATTTTTAATATGTAAATATTAATTAAATAAAATTATTTAATACTAATTAAATTAAAGTTAATTTGATACATTAAATACATAATTTGATTAATAATACTAATTAAACTAATGTTAATTTCATATAGAGAATTGAATATCATAATTGAACTATAAATATTAATAAAAGAAATAAAAATATATTACAATTAAAAAATATATTTTTTATTTTGGATATACAATTACACGTAGTCAAGTAAAGTTAAAATCTAATTTTTTAATTTTATATCTTTTTTTTAAGAGAGGGAGATAAATATTATTTAGTGTGTGGCATTGTAGTATATCAATTTACAAAAATTAAAGTCTCAAATTATTATGGGAGATTAATTTATAATTGATGATTTAATACATTTGCAATATATTTTTTTTGAAACATTTTAAAGTTTCAATTAGATTAGAGTTCTATTGGTCTCGTACATTGAGAGTCTTAATAGAAATGAAAAGGAAAAATACACTTAAAGCAGTATAAAATACTTACAATATGATGTGACATTAACTCTCATTGACGAAGTACATCAATCTAACTAATAAATATTTAAATCACTTTTTTGTGATGATTAGTAACATGATAATTTGTAAGCCAATAGTAAAATTTGTAATATTCTTAACATTATTAATAAAAAAAAAATACACAACCTTTAAAAAATATGTATGTTTTTATAAAATTTGGGCCTTTAACCATTAGAAGTGTGGCCTTTTTCCCTAAGGGGAATTTTTTATTTTTTTTTGGTTGGGGGCCTTAGGCCTAGGTCTAACTTGCCTAGGCCTTGGGCTGGTCTTACTTCTTGACTCGCCCTATTGAATTGGACCAAAATAGACTGAATGTGACCGAATGAACCAAATTGGACCAAATTGGACTGAAGTGAATATAATGAACCGAATATGACAGAATTGGACTGAATGGATTGAATAGGACTAAAGTGGACCGAATATAACTAAAATGAACCAAGGTGAACATAATGGACCAAATAGAATCAATGTGGTTTGGATATGACCAAAGTAGACATAATGGATTGAAGATGAGTGAATTGGCCAAATTGGGACCGATTAATTGGACCAAAGTGAACCGAAGTACACAACATAAATATAAGAGAAACAAAGTTTTATTTATTAATTCTTATTTAAAATGCAATTCATGTATTATAAATAAATATAGGATATTTAATGTTTGACACCTTGTTATCAACCTGAGTTTCGATGTATTTGTTTATATAAATAATGAAATATTCTAAAGTTTTATAAGAATCTCTTTAAGAAGGTTTAACTATGGTTGGTAAAAAAATAACTAATAAATTTAAAATAAAAATGATAATTTTATTAACACAAGACCTTAATAAAAGGTTTTTGAGCAAGCAATAGATAGTCCAATACTCGAAACTCAAGCTTGATTGTAGCGAATATTTGTCAATGAATAGTCCAACACTCCATTGATTCCACTTTTATTGGTGATTCTTGTTCACTGGTTTGATTCCACTTCTATATGATAGGGTACATAACCGCACAAGTTAATTTCACATGTCGTATGCTTCACTGGGGACATGCGTATATGTATTATGTATTGCGTTAAAAGTTATAACACGTTTCAATACATAATATTAACTGTTAAAATATCATTTTCGTCTCACAAAAGTTTATTTTTTCATCTTGAAAGTTGAAACTTAAAAAAAAATCTATTTTCATTTCTAAATTTTACAAAAGACTTTCAATTGTGGTTAATCCAATTGTCGTATGCTTATTACCTAGGTTAATCCAATTGTGGTTTTAAGGGGTCTAAAAACTAACAAAATACAATATAAAGACTTTCAATTTGGTAAAAATAAACTTAAATTGTATTTAAAATAAATTATAATAATTTTTATAAAAATTAATATTCCAACACTTTTTGAATGGTAGAAAACATGAGTTTTATATTCTATTGTTACTAAATTCAAACTCTAACTTAAATTCATCAATCTCTCTGGATCAAAATTTTAATTACTCCCGTCCCTATTATAGACGGTCATAATGTCTAATCATTACTCTTAGTTTTTATTTTGATACATCGGTCAATCTTATCAGAATTTTCAAATTTGTCGCTTTCAATGCTAAATTTTGCAACTTCATTGTCGAAGCTACAGGAGAAATGGGCTTGCCGCTTGTACAAGCCACTGATTTCGATGCTAATTTTGCATCCCTTTAATTGTCAAAGCTACAGGAGAAAGGGGCTTGCACAACCCTTTGATTTCGATGCTAATTTTGCATCCATTTCATTGTCAAAACTACTGGAGAAATTGGCTTGTAATTACCTTTGCTTTCGACGCTAAACTTTGCATCCTTTCATTGTTCAAGCTACAGGAGAAATAGGCTTGTACAAACCTTGCTTCCCTTTCATTGTCGAAGATATAGGAGAAATGGGCTAGCACATTGCTTTGCTTTCAAAGTTTCAATACTAAAATTGCATACCTTTCACGTTCGATGCTTCAGGAGATCGGGTTTGCATACCTTTTGCTTTCAATTATATAATTTGCATTCCTTTTGCTTTTGATGCTACAGGAGCAGGGCTTGCATACCTTTCATATTTGATGCTAAAAAGTTGCATACCTTTCAGGGGAATCTAGGTAACTAATTTTATTTTCCCAACTATCTAGTTAGTAGTTAAGGTTTCAAAACTATATTTTTTATTAGCATCTCGAGTCTTTTAGACTCGATTTAGGGCCTATAAATCAAGTTTTTGAGACTCGATTTTCATGGATTGATCATGTCTGATGTGGTATTTTTTTCCAGGTGACATCTACTTGGAAATCGAGTCTCTAAGACTCGATTTCTAACCCAAAAAAATTAAAAAAATTTTGAAGTCTCATGTACAGACTGAAATACCCGAAAACAAATTCAAGAAATCCCAAAAACATCAATCCCAATCCTAAAGACTCAGATAAGAGGGAGAGAGAGATCAGAGGGAGAGAAAGACTTAGGCTGCGACGACCCAGGCGCGCGAGCCCCAGGCCGTGGCAACCTAGGCACGCGAGCCCTAGGCTTGGGTCGCGCGCGGCCTAGGGTGACCTAGGCGCGCAAGCCTCAGGCCTGGTTCGCGCATGGCCTGGGTCTGCCTAGGTCGCGCACGGTGGTCTAAAGCCACCAACTCCGATCTCCGATCTCAATCTTCTCTCCCTTTCTGTTTTTTTTTTTTTTTCTCTGATATTCTGGTGGTTCCTCTCTAATTTGTTCTTATTTATAAGGGATATAAATCGAGTCTTAGAGACTCGATTTCCATGTAATCGCCACGTGGAAAAATATGCCATATCGGACGTAATTAGAGCATAGAAATCGAGTCTTTGATGCTCGATTTATAGGCTAAAATCGAGTCTAATAGACTCGAGATGCTAATAAATTATATACTTTCTGAACTAAAACTACTAACTAAATGGTTGGAAAATTATGGTTAATTACCCATTTCGTCCTACCTTTCTCTTTCGATGCTACAGGAGACTTGGGTTTTCCTACTTTTCATATTCGATGCGAAAAGTTGCTTACCTTTCGCTTTCGATGCTACAGGAGATCGGGTTTGCATAGCTTTTGCTTTCGATTCTATAATTTGCATTCCTTTTGCTTTTATACTACCTTTCACATTTGATGCTAAAATTTGATACCTTTCGCTTTCTATTCTAGAAGAGTAGTTGGTGCACATACCTTTCGCTTTCTATGCTACAAGAGTAGTTGACTTGCATACTTTTCGTTTTCGTTGCTAATAAGATTTGCATGTCCCCTATTGTTATCAGGGGCAGTGGGTTGGAAGTTTCAATCCATACTACCTTTCGCTTTCGTTGCTAGGATTGCATGTTCGCTACAGGGTCAGTCGGTTAGAAATTTGGAATCACGTACTTTCGCTTCGCTTTAGATATTGCCACATGCATGGGACGCGTTTGATGCTATCTCCGTCTCACATACGCTGGTCTAAGTTTTCGCTCAAAATTTCCCAGCCTTTCACTTTCGATGCTACAGGGGCAATGGGTTTTAGTCAACAAAGCCATTCTTGGGGGATAAGTTTGTGCACCGTCTTTTAGTGGGTAATGGTCATCCATTAGTGCTATGAAATCAACGTAAGAATTTAAATGTTTCAGACGTGTCCACTATATGATAAGATTATAATAATGCTTATATATAATATAACCTATCAACTTTAGTATTAAAAAACTATCTTTCCGTGGTTATTTTTTCATTATATTCTAACTCTTTTTATTTATTAATTTGTGAGATTTCATATGAACTGACCTTATTTTATAAACCCAATAAACAAATTTATTAAGAGATTTTATATGAAATTCAATTAAACTTTTCTATTCTTCTCTCCTTGTTTCTTAAGTTTTTCATAGCCAGTGATATTTCTAGTATATATTTCTCTTTAAAATAATCACCTAACAATCAAAGGTACTACAACTTCATTTCTTAATATAATCACCAAACAATCTCAATTTGAGAGAGAGAGAGATTAGATGACTAATATTGATAATCTACTATATATGTGAGAATATGAAAACTCAGTTTATGCAAAGCTATTGAAGATGAGAGAAATCAATGTAAGAATTTAAATGCTTCAGCCATGTCCACTATATGATAAGATTATAATAGAGCTTATATATAACATAACCTATCAATTAAAAAACTATCTTTCTGTGATTATTTTTTCATTATACTCTAATAAACAAATTTATTACAGGAAATTAATTACTAATGATAATTTTGTACACACACATAATTTTACTTTTATTAAACAATTTAGAATTTCAAACTAGTTGGATTTTTATTGTCATAATTTTGGAGGCCTTCTTGAAGTGAGGAAACTCACCAATTTTTCTTTTCTTTAAAAAAAAAAAAAAAAAAAAACTATTAATTAAAAAATTTTGAGCCTATTTTCTATAAGGGCCTAGGCAATGACCTAAGTGGCCTTGCCCAAGGACCGGCCCTGTCCTATGCAATCCAAATTCTCAAAATACCCATGTACTATACCGTGGGGTGCAAAACAAACTCTAATTAATTGCTCATGACTTTGCGAGCTTCACTTTGCTTCATGTCAATTGAATTGGATCCCATAGAATATGCTTGCTTTAAATATTAGAATAGGTTTCCCTGAATGACTATGCTTTTTTTCTTTTTTCTTTTTAAGTGAAGTTACACATTTTTCATTGTTTTTAAGAGGTATTATACTTACCTAATCTTAATAACTAATAAAATATTTTGTCATGTGATATATATTCTAAAATAATAGATGAAGGTTAAGATTAGATATGTAGGTACATGATGTATAAAAAGACTATACGTGTACTACATAATCACCCCATTACAAAACACACGGGTTATAACTGCCTTTTTTTTAACCACGTTAATCTTTAATGATATATTAAGTATGTTGCAAGTTGCAACTTCTAGTCCCAAGCTTTACTTTCAATATTAGAATGGTCCCATGAACGACATATATGTTGTGTCTGCTTCTAATCTCAAGCTTGTCTTCTTGTTCTACTGTCAATTAAAATGGCTTTTCCACGTTCGATGTATGCTTGTCTTCTTTTTTCTTTCCTACTTTAATTGGTTGATTTACATTCAATATAAAATTTGAAATGGTGATCTCCTTAGGTATAAGGATGGGTCCCATTAACTACTATTATTAATGGTGATTCAAAGTCATTAATCGAAAATGGATCAACGGCTGTAACTTGGGGAGGTTGGTGCTTGGATTCCTCCTATCTTTTTTGAGTGATGTTTATTACAAACGGTTTTGCACATAACAGTACACACAAGTAAAACTTGCATCTAAAAAGTCACGATTCTCAAGTGAGTGGTGTTTGTTACTCACATTTTTGCATATAACTAGGCAGAGATTGATAAACTAATAAATGAAAATAAAGTTTGTGTCTCCTCACTGTTAACATAATCAAATGAAAGAATATATATATATATATATATATATATATAAAAGAAACATAGTGCATAATGATAAAATTGATGACAATGACGATGATAAATTTTTTTTACTTTAAATAAATGCAAAACCAATTAATTTGAGATGAAAATAATGCATTCACTATTTCACTTTGATTTTACCAAAAATACTCATTATTATGATTTACTCACTAAAAATGTATTAAAAAAAAAAAGATTTTCAAAATATAATTCCTCGTCATTCTCTTAGCTATATCAACACTCAAACTTATAAAGTTATGAACCAAAAAAAAAAACACTCAAACTTATAAAGTTATGAACATAATTAACTGAAATTTTCTTTTCTTATCTTTTTAAAATTTTTCAGTACAAAATGAGGTATGGGCTAACAATTTGTCAATTTCTTTATTGTGTGATTTTTTTTTTTAAACCTTTAAACTTTTCCTAATCTATATATTATCTAGGCGAAAACACCATTTTAGTCCCTACATTTTGGGGTTACGGTTAATTTAGTCCCTATATTTTAGTAACAGTCAATTTGGTTTATGTTATTTTCAACTTGTAGTCAATTTAGTCTTTACCGTTAACTCACTAATGGAAAATGATTACGTGACAAACGGTCTGCTTTGTTGGCGCACATGTGTTTAACATAATAAAATAAAATCAATTAATTAAATATTATAAAAACCACATCAGCATTTTAATAATAAAAGAAATTCATGTCAGACAAAAAAAATTCTGAAAAGATTATTTAAAAGAAAAAAAATAAAGAAATCCCAAAAAATATGTGTTCACTGCCACCAATCAAGCACTCTGGTAAGAACAAGAATCAAATGTCAAAATTTGTGTTCATCAAAAATATCGGAAATTCGTTGATACTCGCTTTGCTAGAAAACTGAAAGCCACCCAAAAAAAGATGCAACAGTAGTCGCAGGGGGGGCAGTCAGGATAAACCATGGACAACTGTTGCAAAAGAGAAGCATTTATGTCTCTTTCCTTATCATATTCTATTGAACTTCAAATTGTTTGTTTCCTTCAACTGAAAGAATCCTCACTTTCATATTGTGGGATTTTTTTGGCATTCACTCGGTATTAGGATTTGATTTTATATTGTGGTGTTGCTGGGTATATTCTGTTTGGAAAATAAGAAAGTGCAAGAATTCTAAAGAAAAAAAAAAAGTGAGGATTCTTTTAAAATTTTATTTTCTTTATTTTTTTCTTTTAATTAATCTTTTCCGAATTTTTTTTGTTTGACATGGATTTCTTTTATTATTAAAATGCTGATGTGGCTTTTATAATATTTAATTAATTGATTTTATTTTATTATATTAGTCACATGTGCGCCCAACAAGGTAAATCATTTGCCACGTACGTATTTTCTGTTAGTGAGTTAATGGTATAGACTAAATTGATTACAAGTTGAAAATATCATGGACCAAATTGATTGCTACTAAAATGTAGGGACTAAATTGACCGTAATCCCAAAATGTAGGGATGAAAATAGTGTTTTCGCCTATTATCTATTTGAACAGGTGCTTTGCTTTTCAATTGAAAGGGTTAACTTAAGGGTGATCTAGCTACTTTCCATATTAGAATGGATCCCATGAATGATCATCTCTCAAGTTTTATTTTCTCATTCTACCTCTAATAAAAGAAAAATGGGCACAATAAAAATTAACAATAATTTCACAATATTCCTATATTAAAAAATTTAATGAATACATCTTTTATTTTGCAATTAAAGGGTGATTTAGTTTGATCAATACAATGGATGAGTTTCACTCCTGATGATAGTTCTTTACTATTAGACTAAGACACCAATTGATTTCTGATGTAGGCAAGGATTGAATCCCAAATATCTTATTTAACCATTAGAGATTTTACTAGTTAAACAAATTGAAACCACTCCTCTCAAAGTTCTTATTCTTCAATAATTTTAAAAAATAAAATAAAATTAGAATGGCATAGGTGGCTCTTTTTTTCAATTAATTAAAAGAGTATTAAGATGGGTCACCCTGCAGTTGAATTGTATGGGTGATCATCTCATTTTAATATTCAAATACGTACCATGAAGAGGAGGACAAAAAAACGTCTTGCCATGGCCCATATATGACATGCATATGTGATGTGCGTTTGCCTAACTGCCTATGTTTCTGGTTTCGCATCGCTCCTTCCGAGTCTTCTTTTAGAGCATTCGCATGGCCAGTACAATAGAAAAATAACAAAACTTAATTAATACATTAAAAATAAAGTTTATATCTACTTTCAGTGTATATATTAGAATGGATCGGGGATCCTACACTCCAATTGAATAGAAGGAAAGAGTGCGTGCTTCGCTAGCTTTGCAATTTCGCAGCCTTTGCTTTGCAATTAAATGAGTACTGCAGCACTTTGCAATTAAATGAGTGCTTCGCTTTGCAATTAAAAGGGTAATTTACTTTTGTTTTTAGATCAATGGTTAACAATTTATTTTAGAAAAGTTTTAACATCATTTTTATAGGAAATGAAAGAAGCTGTCAAAATATTAATTTTTTTTTTTATTTATAAAAATTTTCTTTAAATGAATTGTTAACCAATACCTTAATGGCATTCGTTAGCATTTTCTTTTAATTAAACATTAGAGGGGATAGGAAAGAGAAAAGAATGCACCAAAATGCAGGTGCTGCACCAAACGCTGGTGGTTGTTTCTTGTTGTAAGTGAATGCAACGAAAAGACCCGGAAACTTTAATAATGGTCCCCGGTCTCATGCATTATAAGGAATAGACCACAAAATCTCTGACTATATAAGTCCTAATTAAGTAATGTAAGAGCATTATTCCAAACTAGCCAGAATGGAACCCAGTTAGCCAGTGGCGGCGCCACGTTGGAGTCAGGGTGTTCCTAGGAACACCCTGACTTGAAAAAAAAAAAGATTTTATATATAATAATTAAAATTTTTTTATTTTTTTATCCTTAAAAAAAATGAGGAACACCCTTAAGAAAATCAGGAACACTCTCAAATTTAAAAAAAAAAAAAAATTTATTTATTCTACTTTCAAGCAAAAAAAAAAAAAAAAAAAGCCCAAAAGAAATTTGAACTAAAATATGAAAAAAAAATAATAATAAAATAACAGAGCAAGCCCACAAAAAAGCCCAACATCAATCGTAAACGTAAAGGAAACCCAATCTAAAAAAATAATAACCCAACAGATGGTAAACCGAAAAGCAAACCCACGGATTCTCTCCAAAAAAAAAAAAAAAAAAAAAACAAAACTCAATATACACAAATCACTCAACCAGAAACCTCAGATCACTAATCAGATATCACTAAAGCAAATCAGATATCACTAAAGCTAACCTAGAGACAAAAACGTCAACAAAGCAACACAGCGAACAGACGGATCGAGCATCGCCGCATCGGAGAATGTTCAGCCAACACAACTCAAGCTCCAGTCCAGAGCACATCACGTCGGGATTTGGGCATCGGAAATCGCTCACTGGATCAGATCGAAGATCGCCGATCGGTCACGTCGCTCGTCTCTCGGCTCGGTCGCCCGTCATTTGCTCCATCGCCCGTCGCTTGCTCCGTCGCTCGTCGCTCGACTTGCTCCGGTGCTCCCTCAAGGTATTTCATAACTTCTCTCTCTTTTTTTTTTTTTTTTTTTTCTCTCTCTGACTCTCTCAGTGACTCAGTCTCTCTCTCTCTCTCTCTCTCTCTATCTATCTGAAAAATTAAAACGAATTGAAATCTGAAATGAAATAATGAGGCTCTCTTTATTCTTTTAAGTCTTTAATAGTTAACTTTAATAATTTATCTTATTCTTTTGAATAATTGTGATTGGCTTAGCTTATCTTTTAACTTTATTAATATTTTGACTCTGTTCTTGACTCTTTTTTTTTTTTTTTTTCTTGGCTTTATCTGTTAGTTTTGGCGTGCGTTGGTGTTAGTGATACTTGGTGAGATACAATTAATTATTTTATTGTTCTATTGTGATTGTGAAATTTTCTGATTGACAGCTGGCTTTTGTGATGGGATTTGTCTCATTGTCTATTGAGTGGGGTTGGGGGTGGGGGTGGATGGGCACATCACATGGGACTAGGTGAGGAATTTAAACTGGGGGAAGTAAACGCACATGGTGCAACTAATAAACAATAATTTAATAAATCAATAATTAATTAAGGAAAATAACTAATAAAAAATAATTAACAATTTAATTAATCAATATATTATAAAAAATAAAAAAATTAAATTATGTTAGGCTAAATAATAATTAATAATTTTATAATTAATGAAACAACAATATAACAAATTATAGTTTATAAAAGACAAACAAATTAATGAAATAACTAAATAATAATAATTAATAATTTTATTAATATTTCAAATCAACTTATAATTTATTGTTTATTCTTTTGCTAGAATTATGAACAAATTGATAAAAAAAACTACGTACTCAAGATTCATTTACTTGATGATGGCTTTGGCCTTTGGATCTTTCAACTTAAAAAAAAAAAAAAATTAGGAACACTCTGGGAAAAATTCCTGGAGTCGCCACTGCAGTCAGCCATTTTCATACTCCCTGTTTTCGCCTCCTTTCACTTTTGCAAACCCTCCTCCTCATCCTCTAAACGAGTAACAAAACAATACCTAAACCTTTTCATGCATTATGTACTTTTTTTTTCCAGTGTTGAGTAATATTCGATAAAATTTCATTGATCTTTTTGTATTGTACAGGGAAGAAGAAGAACAAGTGCTTCCGGGGGTCAAACTCGTGGTAGCAATGGTTAGCCTCCGATTCTCATTGTTGCACTCATTGTGTTGCTGAGCAATAGTAAGAATAATTCCAGCAATGGCACCAAAAGCGATGTTACCAGCAGCAGTAGCAGCCAAATCAGTATCCAACTTGGCCAGCTCTGAACTGAATATGACATGAAGGCTTTTGTCTTAGCCTAGATCAGTCCACGTATTGTATATTTCTCATCATTTGTTAACTTAAAATTCCATGCTTGGTTTGTTAAATATGGTATGATGAACTAGTGTACGTTTTATGTTGTGTAAAGCTTAATTTGCAGCTTTTTCTTTCTGTATTGCGTGCTGAAGTACGTATTGTTGCAACTCTTTGTATAATTTATTCAATCAGTTTTGTTGGGTACGTACATGAGTTATTTATTTGATTATGCTATGATCGAGCTGATCTAGATTGATCAAAATTTTTATCCAAATTCCAGTTATAAATATTAAGAGAAATTTTTTTTTGATATGTTTTGGTTTTGCCAACAAATATGATGTCTTTTTGTTTTAAAAGAATCAAAAAAAAATTTTCCGTTTAGAGGGCCCCAAAGAATAATCTTAGAATTTGTCATTTTGGGCTCCGAGGCTTAAGAAAAAAAAAAAAAAAAAAACCAGGGATTAAGCCTGAAATAAAGTTGCTTCGAATCGTGTCTAAATTCTAAACGGTTTTTTTTTTTTTTTTTTCCTCTAAATTCTAAAGAGATTATGCAGACTGGTCAAGGAGATAAATCTTTACTTGGATTTATTTTTTATTTTTAACTTGGATCTTTTTTAATTATTTAAAAAAGATTGTATTTTTTTTGGTTGCTAAAATTCTATTTACAAGACTGTCACTTTTTTAGTGTTTAATTTGGTAATATTAAAATTATATCTAATTTAATTTATTGCACCCTAACGCGTAATTTTTCTATTTATTTACTTTTCATGTAATATTTCTAACCAAAAAAAAAACTATGTATTTCAAACTTTTTTTTTTCTTTTTTTAACTTGTAATCCTCTATTTTGCTTGTTATTTTTTTAAGTGACTTTAAATGGGACATTTGGTTAAAAAGGTCACTACTCACTACAACAATTTTTTATAATTTTTTAAAAGTCACTATTTTACGAGTTCAAAATCGTAATTTGAGATCATGATTTCGTAGCTGATTTTTTTTTTTATTCTCTTGCTACTCTGAAAACGGCATTTGGAGCCACAACTTTAGCCTTTTTCACCTCATTTATTGCTCCCTTTCCCTTTCAATTCTTCTTCATCTCTCTCTCTCACAAGAATTGTAGAAATCATAGTTTTTCCCTTGGATATGAATTTCACCATAACTCATTATATATATATATATATATATATATATATATATATATATATATATATATATATATATATATAAAGAGGTTTAAGCCTAGGATACATATAACTAGTCTTTTAAAATCACATGACTTTCTTCAATTGGAACTCACTCATGGACCCCATAAAATGAATCTTAAATGATGAATTTGCAAATTAAGTAGTAACAAATCAATCTTCCATGATTGCATCATTCTCCCCCGGTTGAGAACAATACTCATCCTTGAGGTTTAAATTAAAGTACTTAAATATAAGAACGTTTAAATATAAGAATATCTAAGTTCTTTATAAGTTCCATCCTATCAAGATATCTAGAATAGCTAGCAAATCTTCTAGCTTTGTTTCTATTGAACACACCTTTTCATTCAATTGTAGCAAAGTCTTCTTTGTTACTTTGTATTTTTGAGAAGAAGTCTTGAACTCAACTTGGAATCTGATTCCGCATTAGAAACAATTATCTTGGATGGAAATTTTGTCAAGTAGTTGGCGGAACAACAAAATAAGTCTTGAATGAACAAAAATGCAAAGTAAAAACAAATTAATCTTCCATGGTTTCATCAAAGATTGATTGTCAAAATAATGAACATTTTTTCGTATGCAACACACATACGCTCATTTATTTATTGCATTGGGGTGGTTTGACCTATCCATTGTGAGCTTAACCTCACCCGCTCTTTCATGCTTGATACCAATGTTTATACAATGTGCAACTTATACATGGGCTTCACCCAACTCATGACTGAGAACTTTATTTCTGAGTTCCCTTGTGTGGAAAGATACTTCTGGACCATGGTGAATCAACCAAATTTCAAGAAGGTTCTGGGAGAGGTGAAACAGATAAGTCTGTCCTTGTTACAAAGAAGTAAATATCTCAGCCAAAAGAATCTGCAATACCAAAGCCTAAGGATGAACCCAAAAAGGAGGAACCAGCAAAGCCCAAATCAGAATCTGGTGAGGAAAAGGAGGAAGTCCAAAGGAAATGCTGCCACACATAATGTTGATTGCTGTATCACAATTTCAAGAATTGAAAATAGTATGTTTCATTGATTGATTCAAGTATACAAAGAATACATATATATACTCATCCATACAAGTGTGAACACGGATGTAACTACCTAACAGAAACTAACAAACTCATACACGTGCAAGTAACTCCTTAACAGACTTCCTCATGTGCCAATGCTTAAGTAAAGATTATAACAAGTTAAACTACAAGTCGTTTGCACTTCAGCCCTCACTTATGCAGCCCTGTCGTTTATGCTCTGTTGTAGGATCATCAATTCTGTGATTGAGCCTTTGATCTTCTGCTCCTCTGCTCTTGCTACTGTCCTTGGTATCTCCATTCTTACTTGTATTCTGATATGTTGTCAGCACCAATGTTTGAGGTTGTATATCTGATGCTATCTTCTAATACTATTAATTTTTGTTGATTGAGCTCATATAGTTACTCTTCTTATAATTATTATTAGGTTGAACTTCTTTTCATTGGTTTATTTATTTATTTATTTATTTTTAATTATGTTTAAAAAATAAGGTATATAAAAGTACAGTTGCATCTAGAAAAGTGAGTTTTTAAAATGTTATAGTAGTGAAAATAAGCTTTCTATCACTTCTGTAAAAAAAAAAAAAAAAAAAGAGCTGGATGTTTTGGCTTTTTTTTTTTTTTTTTTTTAATTTTTTTTAATAATAATTTCGTATTCCTCGTTGCCATAAGTCTACCCATAACTCATATTTCTTAATAAGTCTAATGACTCTAATCCATCATTGCCATCTTCTACTTTTTGAAGGACTCCACATTCTACCTAGGTAAAGAACAATAAACTCTCTCTCTCATTTCTACCTTGATAAAGAAGAATAAAATTCTCTCTCTCTCTCTCTCTCTCTCTCTCTCTCTCTCTCTCTCTCTCTCTCTCTCTCTCTCTCTCTCTCTCTCTCCCCTTAATTTTGCCTCTTTCACACTTGGGGACTTACCTGTTCAAAATCTAGATAATAATGTGTTTGTGACAGTACTAAAATCAATTGTAAATATACGATTAAAACCACTGTTCAAGAGTAATTATGTTAAAGTGCTTTATTATTTCCTTTGCTTGAAATACTATTGGAGAAATTGCTGGGGAGAAGACCATCATGTATTAATTATTGTAATTTGGTTATGCATCTGATAAGAAGTTGGAAATTCTCCCTTTACATCAAGTTACACAAAATATTAGAGAAGTTCAAACTCACAAGTTTTGTGGGCTATTATTATGATGACAAATTTGTGTTGGTATTAATGTATTATTCAGCTGTTATCATGACATATAAAGAGGAATTTGTGTCTGAAGAAGAAATTTGTGTAAAAAATAGCTCTGAAGAATTTGTGTATATGAGGAACTTGTGCATTCTAAGTTTTACTATAATGTTTGGATTCCGAGAAACTAAAAAATATGTTCCATATTCATCAAAAAAAGAAAAAAGAAAAAAAAATGTTCCATAACCCTTGCAACAAGGTCCATATAACCAAACTTAATTAACCAATAAAAAAAATTGATAAGATTAAGCAATTAATTAATACCAAATGAAATCATAAACTCAAAAGAAATCAAGTGCTATTAGAGTCTTCTAAGGTCCGTTTGCGTCCGTGTTTGGGGCTTTTTTTTTAAAGTTCAGCGTGTTATGCACTGTTCATTGGCCATGATCAGTGATTTTAGGCCAATGAACAATGCTAAACAGTAAAAAATAGTAAAAAAAAATTATTTTTTTATTGTTTTCAGTTTTCAGCAAAATAAGCTGTATCTAAACACACACCTAATATGGAACTCATAAGTCGGCTCACCCATAAAAATAAATAAATAAATAAATAAAAGTCGGCTCATTCTAAATTTCTAATTAGAGAACCCAAGTATCTCATATCCTATGCTATCCCTTTATTTGATAATTTGATACTATTGTCTCTCTCTCTCATATTTTGATACTATTGCCTCTCTCTCTCTTATTATTTTTCTTGAGGGATGCTGCCACTAGTTCTCTTAGTTAAGGATAAGAAAAAAATGGGTTTTTTTTTTTTTTTTTTTTTTTTTTTTTTAAATTTTAAATAACTATAAAAGCCAAACAATTTTGTTAGTTAACAATGTTTCCAAACTATTTAGAAAACTAAAAACTCGAGTCTTTTAGACTCGATTTCACTGTAGCAAATCGAGTTTAAGAGACTCGATTTCTGTGTGCTGGCAAAGCTAAGGTGGATTAAAAGATCCACGTGGAACTCGAGTCTCTAAGACTCGAGTTCTTGTAGCCCATCTTCTTCCTTTGTTCTTTTTCTCCTTTTTTTTTTTTTTTTTTTTTCTTTTCTCCATCTGCTGTCCCAAGAAAATTCTTCTTCTTCTTCTCCTTCCTCAAACATCCAAACCCTTTTCTCAAAATCCCAAACCCAAAAATCATGATCTCGAAATCGGAGCAAAAACCCAAACCCAAAATTCATGATCTTAGCATCGAAGCGCCATGGGTTTGACAATCTCAGCACCGAAGCAGCTTTGGTTTGTTGATCTCGGTACCAAAGGTCTGTTTTCTGTGTTTTCTGGTTTGGTTTGTCTCTTGATTCATTTTCTTTTTTTTCTGGGTTGGTTCTTCGATGGAATATTTTCTGTTGTGGGTTTGTGTTTCCTAGGTTAGTCTATTAGTGTTTTCTAGGTTGATGTTCTAGGTTTTTTTTTTTTTTTTTTTTTCTTTTTTGGTTGGTCTGTTTGTGTTCTATGGGTTGCTATTCTGTGCTGTTCTGGATTGTTTCATTTTCTGGTTTCTGGTTGCTACATTTTGTGATTTCTGGCTGTTCTTGGTATTTGCATTGGTGATTTCTATTTTCTGGTTTTTGGTTGCTACATTTTTTGGTTTCTGGTTGCTACATTCTGTGATTTTTGGCTGTTCTGGGTTTCTAGGTTTCTGCGTTGGTGATGTTTTGTGTTTCTGGTTGCTGCATTTTTTGAGTTTTTTTCTGAAAAGACTTGAGTTCCATGTGGATTTTTTTAATCCACCTCAGCTACGCACCTGATGGAAATCAAATCTCAGAGACTCAATTTGCAACAGTGAAATTGAGTCTAAAAGACTCGAGTTGTTAGTTTCCTAAATAATTTGGAAATGTTGTTAACTAACAAAATTGTTTGGCTTTTTTAGTTATTTAAAAAAAAAAAAAAAAAAACATGCATGAGACCAAAATGTAAGGGTGGAACCCACACATGTGTTCTCCACACTTTCTCTCTCTTTCAATTCTAGCCTATAAAGCTGACCAAAATTTCTCTCTCCTACAAAGCTAATTCACACAAGACCAAAATTTTATTCTCTCTCCTACAAATCTAATTTACACGGCCAAAATCTTTCTCTCTTTTTCCTGAAAAGCTAATTCATACAAGACTTTCTGTCTCTCTCCTATGAAGCTAATTTACACAAAACCAAAATCGTTCTCTCTCTCTCCAACAAAGCTAATTCACACAAGACCAAAATTCTCTCTCTCTCTCTCTCTCTCTCTCTCTCTCTCTCTCGTGGATACAAAACAAGTTACACGATACCAAAATCAAAGGGTGGAACCCACACATTTGTCATAAGAGAACATCTCTCTCTATGCCATGGTATAACCGTGTTAGCCATATGTCATAACCCCATCGTCATTGTGTGCATAAAGAATAGCTTAATTAGGCTTGTCTCATATTCGACATATATAGAGAATAATAGAAATAGACAAATAGTAGTTTGATTTTATTATTATTTTTTTATATGTGAAAAATAGTTGTCTGTCAGTAACTTAATTCAGTGGCTTGTCTTATTTTATTGTTTACAATAAAACTGCTTAGTGCCTTTTCAAGATGAGTTGATTTGATTCTTGGTTAGTTGTTTAAATTTGATAAAATTAGTTGATCATATCATATGTTGTGTGAATTGTAGAACAATGTTGTTGTGTTGTGTGCATGGTAGGTGTCTTGTGTGTATGTGCCTCTTTTATTTGTTTATTTGTCATTTAGCTTTAACCTCTTTTTCATTTTTTTTGAGGGAGATTTAGCTTTAACATTTGGAAAATGAGTTTTTCACGGACTCTTTGATTTTATATAATAAAAGAGAAATTACTTTGACATTTAATATGAATTTAATTATTAATTATTTTTAAGATTAAAATATGTTAAGATAATTGCATTCTAATGTATTAAAAAACAATTATTTTGTGTCTTTTTATTTGTTGATAGTTTATTAATACTAAAATGAGAATGACTTAAAAACACGATTTATATTGAAATGTCCACATGATCTCAACTTTACTCTTCACTAGAAGACTATTTTACATAATTAGTGTCATCTTTCTCATTATTAGGCACCACGTCTTTCTAGTATCTCATGCCAGGTTCCAGCCACGTTCACCACCTATTGAATGTTTCACAATTCCTTGTCTTTTTGTGCTCACCCTTGAAAATACTAAAGAAGGATTTGTAGTAATTTTCGTTTGCAATCTTAAGATGGATTACTTTGTGATTTATGTTCAAGCTCCAGCTAGCGATAATGGTAGTTTACTAGTTTGATCCAAGAGAAAAGTATACAAGAAAAGAATTTGAGTTCTATAGAAATATGCTCTGTGACAAATTAAAATTTTTTCCTACCATAATAATACAGAATTCCCACATAAAGAGGAGAAAAAAAAGGACTTTCATGCTTCAAGATCACTAGGATTAAGATCCAGTGAGTGAGAAAAAATTAAGATATTTGGCCAACAATTTAAGTAAACTAACACCCATAATGACACTTTCATTAAAAAAACAGCGTCCAGTAAATAAAATTCATTACATTTTATTGCGAGTTACTCAGCAGTAGGGACTAGTCAAACCATATAGAGAAGTTTTTTGAAAATTTCTCATTGGGAATCTGATACTATTATTGCCTCTCGTTTTATTGTGTGACTATATCTAAATTGTGCCTCAAATTAAATGCAATAAAAAGAAGCTGAAAAGAGAAGGTTTTGTTTAGATTTGGCATCCAAAGCATGATACTATAAATAAAGGGTGTGAGTTGAAGATATAAATAAGAATGCAATTAATTTATGAGAAATGATATGTCCACAATAATTTTATAATAATTTTATAACAAATCCTAAGTGACAGGTTGTTACTGATTGTTATTGTTGGGTTAAAAAAGTAATCTGAGTGCTAAATTCAAATTTGAACCAATAATAACTAACCATCCATGATTTATTGTAAAAATATTGTAAACGTAACATCTTTCTTAATTTATTGTATAATAGATGAAATCGCATTCTACAACAACGTTACTCAAATCATCCTTCATTAGTAGATTGGAAAGGGGGCCTAACATAGAAATTCTTTAAGTCATTAATAACAATTGTGATAATATTTCAGGGCGTAGCACATGTGATGTCCAACACTTTGATCAACCTTTATAATATATTAAAATAGGGTGGGTTATTAGAATTGAAATCCCTTTCCATTTAGGTTTGACACATAGCTTAATTTGTAACTTTTACAATTTTACATATCATTGTTATTTTTTAATTACATTCAATATTGTGCTTAACTCCAAGGCGGAGGAGCAATCCACCAAGGGAAAGTGTATGACATTGACAACAATTGCCATGGGCCCATGGCTTTGGTCGACTGCTCTAACCCTCTCCTTACGCTTGTGATAATAATTCAGGGCGGAGCACATGTCCAGCACTTTGATTAACCTTTATAATATATTAAAATAGGGTGGGTTATTAGAATTGAAATTCCTTTCCATTTAGATTTGATTTTTTTTGTGGAATCTTTCCATTTAGATTTCATAATCATTCGTTTCCATTTAGATTTCATAGATCCAGGTCCACAACTTTGAACGTCCTTTCCAATTAGGTTTGGATTCTTAAAATTCATCGATATCCACAAAAATTTCATGGATTCCACTATTCCAGTGAGTTTCAATTGGAGAAAGTCTAAGATCACATCATTTTTCACAATTTCTTACCATAATTATGACATGATAAAGTGTGATTGGTAAAGAAAAAATAGTGGGTCTATGTGTAAATGATAGTTGACTACTCACAATTTGACACGTTAGAATTGTGGCAAAAAAGTTGTAGAATAATTTGTGGTTCTAGAACTACTATTTTAAATGTTATTATTTCCTTTAGGCCTCGTTTGAGAGGAGAGAATTGAATGGAATAGAAAGGAATAAAAAGAACAATTTTAGAATATTCTTCCATTCTCTTCCTTTGTTTGGGAGTTTTAATGGAGAGAATGAAAAGTCCATTCTCTTGTTTGGGAGTTTAAGTGGGAGAGAATGAAATGGGTAAGAAGGAACACTCATTCCTATTTATTCCCTTAAAACCTCAAATTTTCATTTTCCTATAAATTGGGTGGAATGGGAGGAAATGAAATTAGATTTAACTAGTCGCTAACCCGTGCGATGCACGGGAAATGTATTGAGTACAATATATAATTTAATCTTTGTTTATTTTTTAACAACACCAAAATTGAATTTGTAAAATAAAATCATATAGCTAAAACATTTGTTAACAGCTATACGTTTCAGACATTTATTAAACTATATTATTATTATCAACTTAACAGTATTTTAATATATGATACCAACATGCTTCAAGAAAATGTCCAACACTAAAAACAATTTCGAAAACAAACTCAACTAAACAGTTTGATTAATAAATATATTACAATCTATAATATAAGCCAAGAAATAAACTTTGAAACCAATATGAACAAAATCCATGTCAAACAAAACCATTTCGATCATTAAGAATATGACTCACTAAAGTCATGAATAGAAATATAAGATAAAGATGGGTTACCCTCAAAAAGAATAATCCATGGATATTCATTGGAATCTTCTAGATAATTTTTGATAATAGAAAAAATAAAACCCAAAAGTTATGATGTTAAAACTTCCAAAAGGCCAAAAAAAAAAATTTTAAAAAAAATCAGAAGATTCAAAGCTTCAAAAGTATTGAAATAAAAAAAAAAAAATATATATATATATATATATATATATAAAATTACACAATAGAGAAATACAATAGAAAGAAGGGAATCCATGATTATAGCTTTTCTACTACTGAAATTGGCCAGACAATTAAATGTATTGCAAAAAATGAACTTAAAAATTCATATGTAAACCAAAAAATTAGAAGATTTTGAGCCAAGAATTTATTAGAGAAATATGTCTACACAACATAGAAATATTAGAGAAATATGAGTTACCTTTTAAATGTTAAAATTCAAAATATTAAAACTTTTAAAAGGTTAAAAAAATTTGAAGATTTAATTAAAAGATTCAGGCCCAGCAATTAAATAAACAAAACAACAATTGACAAACTTATAAGAAAAACCAACAAATCTATAATTTTTATTGAACAAATCAAATAACCCTAACCTTGATGCATTGACCGAAGAAGGAGAGGAGTCCAGTACATAAGTGGAATATGTGAATTGTGAAGCATGAGCCGCCCTAAAAAAAAATCTTGAAAAAAAATAAGTTTTAAGGAGAAAATTGTGTTACGGCAAAAGAAGATAATAGCAGATCTAATCATAAAATCTAAAATAAAAATAATTTAAAATAAAAATAATAAAAAAATTGTGGTGACCAACGGCCATACATATAAATATAAGATATTGACCAACCTTTATAAAAAGATGTCAGTTTCAATATTCACTTTATAGTGAGGGTCCTCAAACTTCATCTTCTTCGCGAATAGTTTTTGGGGCTTAGGTTTTCTACGCAAGCAATTCTTAAATAGGAGAGAGTAGAGGCGGTGGGAGAGTGTCCTTATTTGCCTAGAAGTCTAATTTGCATTGAAAAAAGAAAACAGTGATGAGGTGGAAAATTTAATTTAATTTAAATATTATTTAAATATTATGCTGACGTGGAAAATTGTGGGAGCTTCAAAAGCTTTGGTTTTATATATATATATAGATGATTTTTTTTACTAAAATTCCCAAAATACCCTTATATATTCAACCCTTTATTTTAAAATAGGGGTCTAATAATAATACTGTCATAAAATGATTCCATTCTATTCCTTCCATGTTGCTCCCAAATAAGATTACTTACATTCCATTCATTTTCATTCCATTCATTCATTTATTTTAAAACATCCAATTAAGGTTACTTAATTCCATTTCATTCCATTTTTTTTTTCCATTAATTTCCCTTACTTAAATACATTTTATTCCATTTCATTTATTTTCATTCCCTTATGGTCATTACATTCCATTCCTTTATAAACTCTCAAACGGAGCCTTAAAATCAAATAATGGCCCCACTCATGCATAAAGTTTTTGTCTTGGATAACAAATGTATGGAACAAACGCACATGTGTCATTTCATTTCATTTCCTTAAACTGTATTCTCGGCAACTTATTTTAAAGCAAGTTAATTTAGAGCAAGTTCCAATTCCAAAATCAAACTGTGGAAAACACGTTTTGTCTTCCGAGTTCTGAGAACATGGATCTCTATATATGCCCGTATAAATCATATTTCCCATTGCCATTGTGTCCATAAAGAATAGCTTAATTAGAGCTTGTCTCAGATTCAATTCGAATGGGAGGTTCTGCCATGCCAATGCCATTTCCCTACTCCCCCCCTCTTTCCCTCTACTGGTGCGTAACACAATGGCTATATATATTGTACGGTTAATTCTGTTGTTTGTTTTTATTTTTGGGTGTTGATACAATTTTCTTTTGTGGCAGGGAAGAAGAGTTGCCGTTGTACCTTGACGTTGGGGGGAAAATAATATACCTTCTGATACTTATTGCTATGCTCATTTTTGCACTGCGCAAGTGTAAACGTAATGGTGGCCGTCGCCAAACTACTCTCCGTTTCAATGGCGCCGCCAGTGATGATGACGGTGATGCCTGCAGCGGCCAAATCGCTATGTCTTCAACTTCCCTATTTGTGACTACCACGATGCCTTAGTACTGTCTAAGTGGTCGTGAAGCTTCCACTTTTGGAGGAGGAAATCTGCTTTCATGCCTTGAAAATAAAAAATATAGTTGTCTTTATTTAGATTTCTATGTTTGGTATTTGTCGGTTTGTAAAATATAAAAATGTAATGGTGTGTTATGAACTAGCGTTTGAGGAGGCCCCCCTCCAAAAAAACTAGCGTTTGAGGTGTGTGAGGGTTTGCAGCTTTTTCTTTCTGTATTGTGTTAAACTCTCTGTTTGATTGAATCGGTTTTATTGGTTTGCTACTGGCTGTTCTAAATTGTCCAACTCATTATCCAAATTCTACTTGTTTTTTTTATTTTTATTAAGACTACTTTTGTTTATCTGAGTCTAACCGATGCACATGACTGTGAAACCAGCGGCGGCCAAATCTCCATGGGTTCAACTATTCCCTAGCTCTCAAGACTCAACTCAATACCGCCATGGCTTGTTAACTACTACTAATTACAAACATACTACTGTCTACTGTCTAAGTAGTCGTGGAGCTAGCTTTTTTACCTTTGGAGGAAATTAGCGTTCACGTTAAGGTTAATAATTATTATTTAGAATTTCATTTTTGATTTGTGTTGGTTTGTTAAATATATGGCATCATAAAATATCAGCCTCCTTTGTTGCCCTGAATCCTTGGTGGTTGGGTTACTTGGGTAGCAAGTATAGTGAGTATTTGGATCCGACTTATTTGCGCGTTTGCGTTTTATTTCACATTTCTTTTCTTTTAATTTTTTTGTTTTTTTAAACCATAACTTTTGACCATTCTCTCATAAACAGTGTACACAATACTATTCATATATTTAAAAATTATTTTACTACGATGTGTTTTCAGTTTTTCAGTTTTCAACAAAATTAAATTTATCTAATCGGACCCATAGTTGTCCAAGTCCAAATGTTGGTAGAAGGTTCGAAGGTTAGTATTTGAGTTGCGTCGTGTTTTGCGTGCTTTTCTTTCTATATAAAGACAGATTTTTGCCCCTTTTTTTTCCTTGCAACAAAAAAGAATAGAATATTATGTCCTTTCTGTTAGGAGGGCCCCAAAGCTAATCTTAGGATTATCACATAATTTAATGTATATATTCAAGTTTGTGCTTATAATTTTTTTTTTTTTTTGGGATTCATTTTTCCTTTTTTATTTTTTTAAGGGACTTTAAATAGTGTATTTTGTCAAAAAGTGCGTTTTCCAAATAAATTATAAAAAAGTAATAATTATCACATGTTATAATTTGATAGATAGGCAGAGTTGTGGGAAGAGAGAAAGAGAGAAAGGAAGAGTAGCTCTATATTTGGTTGGAACTTGGAAGAGGAAGAGAAGGGGCTGACTTAGCCTCTGTTTGGATTCACGTTTCATAAACCACGTTTGCTTTCTTCTTTTTTTTTTTTTTTTTTTTCACGCGTTTTTGGAGGAGTGCGGCTACTGTTCAATGAACAGTAGCCGCAAATGTTGACTTTTTCAGTGAACAGTGCATCCGTGCACTGTTCATGGACCCACAAATTTCATTTTTTATCAATTTTTTCATTAAAAATGGGTCCCACGGTATTATTTACACATTTAAAAATTATTTTGCTACAGTGATTTCAGGAATAAGTTTTCAGTTTCAGCAAAATAAGTCCTATCCAAACACAAAACAAAAATCCACATTTTCTTTTTCCATTCTTTTCTAAACTAAACAAAAATATTCATCTTATCTCATTTCATTTCCTCCTTATATCCAAACATTCTGAAAAAAATGTTTTCTTACGGAGTATTCAATAATTTTTTCTTTTTTCAAACTGGAAAAGTGAGAAACCGCCAAGTACCAATAATGCTAATTACTCTTGCCAGCTTTTGGGATTAAGATTCGAGCTATTAATCTATAAATCAAAACGATGATGATTATATTTCACCATAGCACTACTAGCATACATAATTTATTTAAGTCACTGCAATATGCCAGCTTACAAATTAATAACAAACACAAAACAGAAATCCAAGTCACTACACTTCCAGGAATATTTTGAACAATTAATTCTACTTTCCAATCATGTAATTATTTCAGTCTGCCAAGCAACACAAACTTATAGAACATGTCAAGAAACACAAATGGTCTCTCAAGTAGTTGTTGAGGTAACACCACTGATACTAATAGGGCTGGCACTCATACAGTCTAACCGGTCTTACAACAATACAGAAGCCAGGTAACTGCAGCAAAATGTATTAATAATATTGAATGGTTAAATGTGACTTTTCATTGTTATCCCAGGAAACAATTCAAAAATGAAACCATCATTTCTCTTTGGAAGGACTGCTAAGTGTTGCATACTATGAACTATAGCATTCTAAAGTTCATTTCCATATATATTCATATGATGGAATTGAACTTTAGCATCCCAGAGTTTTGTAACTAGTCCTGTTTCAGCAAGTTCAAATCCATATATTTGGTCATCACTCATCAGTTAGTTTTGTAACTAGACCTCTTAAACTTTATTATGCTAAAAACATTGGTCTTCACAATTGAAAGAAGTATAAACAGTCCAATGTCCATTTTATGGGTAAGAGAGAGATCTTCTATATCTTGGTAAAAAGACTATGTGTGCAATGCCATTTTTATAATTTAGATATTTTATTGTTAAGGTTTTTGATCAGTATTGGGTGGCTTCGACATTTTGTCAAACAACATATACACGATATCCAATTGGATGGCACATCCTCTATTAGCATTTTATCAAACATTTTATACACATTACAAAATTGGTTTAATCCTGGGCTTATAATGCAGGTGACTATAAAACTATTAGTCAAGTTGAAGTTGAACCTTGGTTCAGTTGTGATAACTGTGGTAAATAACTAAATATATACTAGATTTGTTTGGCATATGGCAATGATAACATACAAACTTGTAAATTGCGCCGTTGATTTCATACATATGTTAGTATCATCTCTTATTTAGAAATTGCTCCGTTAACTCTTCCATTGATGTCAAGTTAGTATGTTTTAAATGATGTGGCATGCTTTGAGCCATGGATTACCTTGAAATAAATCCTAGCTATGCTATGAAATGGACACTCTCTATTTCACTTGAATATTACACTTTCCTTGAACAAGTGCACCGGATTTGGATCCTCTCCATTTCTCTTAGACATGGAAAGTGTCTATTTTATGGACAAGATTTATTTAAAATATATCTAAGATGCAAAATACACCTCAATTAAAATTTATAAGCTGAGCTATTCTGAGGAGGCTGGTTTATACAGCACAGATCCGGCCAAAATTGAAAAGCTCCGTGATGAAATTCAATTGCTTAAGGTGAAGGAGGAAACAATGTGGAAACAACGGTCCCATGTTGAGTGGCTTAAGGAGGGTGACCGAAACACGAGGTATTTCCACTGTAGGGCAAACCAACGTAATAAACGTAATTACATCTTGGGTTTAGAAGATGATCTTGGCCATTAGATCAAAGACGAGAAGCATATGGGCAGATTGGCAAGCACTTATTTTGATTCCATGTTCACCACTTCTAATCCAGATAGTTTTGATGAAATTTTGTGTGGTTTATCACCTACAGTGACAGCTGAGATGAATAACAATTTATATAGACTTTACATTGCTGAGGAAGTACAAAGAGCCCTTCACCAAATGGCCCCGCTTACTGCCCCTGGTCCGAATGGTATGTCTCCTATTTTCTATAAATCTTTTTGGCACATTGTTGGTAAAGATGTAACTGAGGTAGTCCTAAATGCTTTGAACTCAAGTTTTGTTTTGGATTCATTAAATTCTACTTTCATTGCTCTTATTCCTAAAATTAAAGATCCCAAGAAAGTCTCAAATTTTAGACCAATTAGCCTGTGTTATGTGGTCTACAAACTCATTGCAAAGGTTTTGGTTAACCGGTTGAAATTGATTTTGCCTTATGTAGTGTCTGATTCACAGAGTGCCTTTCTTTTAGGGAGGCTCATAACTAATAATGTGTTGGTGGCTTTTGAGACCCTCCACTATTTAAAGCGTCGAACCCAAGGGAAGTTGGGGTATATGCAACCTCACCATAAAATATAGTCCTAACCAATCAAATTATGACACCTCATCGATCTCAAATTGATTATACTTATAACCAATTGAAATCAATTGTTCATAATCACATATAGTCAAACTCAATTTGTGATGGTGCATTTCAACTATTAAAACTTGATTTGATGATAACTTTCAATCTGGTGGTCCGATTAGGGCTCATGACCAGTTGATTTGATCGTTACAATATCAAGATCATTTTGGTGAAATGAGATTAAGGATCTAATGACCAGAATTAAGATTCATATTTTCAATGTGAAATTACCCTTTTACCCTCCATGTAAGGTTAAATGCGGATTGCAAAATAGGGTGTCAACACGTGCATACTTAGAGGCTTTTCTTTTCTTTTTTTCCTATAAATGTTAATAATTTAAATCCATTATAAATTGAGATTACTACATTTTTCAATCATAAAAATATTTAGAAGGATGATGAGTGTTATGCGTTGAGAAATGTCAATAAATTTATATTTGGTACAAATGCATAACACTCATTACACTCTTAGATATTTTATGATTGAAAAATATAATAATTTTAAATTATAATGGATTCAAATTATTAATATTTACAGAAAAAATATAAATATTTTAAAGCTGATAAAGATTGTAATCCTATATAAGGGGGCAAAACGGAGACTTGAGAAACAAGTCTCTCACTGTCTCACAAGTCACATATCGTGTATATATACACACACATGTATAGTCATATCTCAAACTCATATCTCAAATTCAATTAAAATGAGACGTTCCATGTCGAAGCCATTTTCATACTTCCCTTCTTCTCCTCTCAATCGGTAACAACTAACGATAGCTATATACAGTGTATATATGGTCAATCATTCCTGTTTGTTTGTGTTTTTTTCCCCTGGTTTTGATACAATTTCTTTGTGTTTACACAGGGAAGAAAAGTTGCTATTGCAGATTGAAGTTACTGGCCAAATAGCATACCTCCTCATCCTCATTGTTGTGCTCTTTTTTGCACTACGCAAGTGTAAACGAAATGGTGGTCGTGTTCAAACTACTGTCCGTATCTATGCTGACGGTGATACCAGTGGCGACCAAATCACTACGAGTCCAACTTCCCTAGCTTTGAATACCACGATTTCTTGCTAATTACATACTGTCTTAGTAGCCGTGCAGGTGGAGCTTCTACCTCCTCAGGAGGAAATTCACGTACATGCATGAAAGATAAAAAACGAAGAAGTTGTTACTATTATTTAGAATTCCATGTTTGGCTTTTGTTGGTTTGTTAAATAAGGTATCGTGAACCAGTAATAGTATTTGAGGAGAGGTGTGTGAGGTTTTGCATGCAGCCTTTTCTTTCTTTTTTTTCTGTATTGTGTTGTGTTGGAAAGTTGTAACTTGAAAGTTTTTTTTTTTTTTTTTTTTTTTTTTTTTTTTTTTTTTGCGTAAATACACTTTTAGTCCTTACATTTTGTACTTTTTTTTTGGTCTATACATTTTGTTTTTAACACTTTTAGCCCCTAAATCAATTAACGCATGATATTTAGGTCCTTCCGTCACCCAACTAACAGCAAAAGCTAATGTGACTAACGGTGGAATAAAAAAATAATATAATCACACATTAATTAATTAAATTAAAAACAAATATTAAAAAAAAAAAAAAAAAAAAAAACTCATTAGTTTTTGGGAAGAACATGAAGAAAACAAGAACTTGAACCCATATCAAAGAACTCAAGAACACAAACCTAAACACAGAATTTTCTTTCCAGCCAAACCCAAACCTAGAAATTTTCTCTCTACCTAAACATAGAAAAATCTTGCCACCACCTCCACCGATCAAACCTAGCCAACAAACATAAACACAAACCCAACCAACAAACTTAAACACAAACCCAGAAATTTTTTTTCCATTTGAATCCAAACCCAGAAATTTTCTTTCTACCCAAACACAGAAAAATTTAGCCACCACCTCCACCGATCAAACAACCACTACCCACCATCATAGCTGCCACAACCCACCATCCCAACCTCCACAACCAAACCCAACTCGGTCTCAACCCACTACAGCCGGCTCATAACCCACCCACCCTAACCCAACCTCAACCCTAGCCACCCCGACTCAAGCCACCCTAGACAGTCTCAACCCACCAACCCCAGCCTGACCTAAACCCAACCCGACCTCTACCCACCCCAATAGGCTTACAACCCACCCACCCCAACCAAACCTCAAACCCAACCACCCCGAACTCAACCCCAACCACCCCGACTCAAGCCACCCCAGTCGGTCTCAAACCACCCACCCTAGACCAACCTCAACCCACCCCATCTCGATCTCAACCCATCCACCCCAACCACCACCCACCACAGCCACCATGAGCCATTGCACCACCAATTACCACGAGAGTGAGAAATGCGAGAGAGAGAGAGAGTAGAAAATGAGAAAATTGGATAGAAAGTGAGAGGCATAGATGAGAGAGAGAGAAAAGAAAAACTAATTTAATAAAGTGAGAAGGAAGAGAAAACAATTTGAACCCATTTTGTGATCTCTTCCCAGAAGTGATCATTGAGTCAAGATACTTTTTAGGTCTTAATTTTAGTGATTTTTTATTTTAATTCTGTTTTTTATTTAATTGAAACTAATAAATTAATTTTTAAAATTTATATGCTGACGTGGCATTATTTTCTTTGTGATTATATATATATTTTTATTCCACCGTCAATCACGTCAGCTTTTACTGTTAGTTGGGTGACAGAAAGAATCTAAATTTCATGTATTAATTAGTTTAGGAACTAAAAATCGTAAAAATAAAATATACAAACCAAAATAAAAAAAATACAAAATATAAGAATTAAAAGTGCATTTAACTCTTTTTTTTTTTTTTTTTTTGTGGGTAAACTTGTAAGGTGTAACTTTAAGTTTGAGTGAATCAGTTTAAATAAAAGAGAGATATGTTGTTTAGTGTGGACATGGTGGTTAGTGTATCTTTTTCCATGCCGCAACGTACCAAGAAGAATAGAATGATTAATGCATGTCTTTTTCATATCTTTTCCTTTAGGACTTAGGAGGCTCCAAATGATGATCTTAGGATTTTGACACACATGCTTAATGGGATGATATAATTGACCTCGGTTCTTTTTCTCAATTATTTATTAATTATTATTATTATTTTTACAAAAGGGGAAGATTTATATTTTACTTAAAAGGATTGTGCATTTTTTTCCCTCGATTTCTTTTGTTGTTTTGCTAGATTTCTTCTTGGATTTCTATTTACAAAGGATCGATAGTTACTTTTTTAAATTTCGGGTTTAATTATTATCAATTTTGAGATCACAAAATTTAATTTATTATACCCTAAATTATATGATTAAAATATAATTTTCTTTATAAAATAGACTTATATATTTCAATAAGTTTGTATTTTTTCAACCACTTGTACAATTGTACCCTTTTAGATGCTTATGCAGAATCTAGATAATAATGTGTTTGTGGTAGGCTTTGTGGTTGTACTAAAATCAATTGTAAAAAAATGCTTAAAACCACTACGTCAAGGGTAATCTGTATATCTATATATATATATATATATATATATATATATATATATAATAATATGTAAAATTAAGGGAAACTCAAATTAGAGTTCCAATTTTGCGCTATGTGTCTTAAATTATTTATTCTTAAAGAGTTTTATTTCT
Source organism: Quercus agrifolia (assembly GCA_029955455.1). Lineage (NCBI taxonomy): Eukaryota > Viridiplantae > Streptophyta > Magnoliopsida > Fagales > Fagaceae > Quercus > Quercus agrifolia. The sequence continues at coordinate 2,437,799 of JARQAD010000001.1, forward strand.
TAATTTTAGAATTAAATGTTGAACCACATCATAAATATTCATTTAAGTGAGTTGTTAAGTACAAAAATCAAAGAGTCTAGAGTAAATGAATTGTTAAAAAAAAAAAGTGTTTCACAATAATAATAAATAAATAAATAAATAAATGAACAATTTACATTTTATACTTAATAATATCTTTACAAAATTTTTTAAAAAGTTAACAAAATATAAAAATGACTATCAATAGTATTTAAATTATATATATATATATATATATATATATATATATAGTAATTATATTATGTATTGTATTGTATACTTTTAAGTGTATCCATGCATATGCATAGGGTTACAAACTAGTTAGTTTTAATATGTGTAAGTGCTTTATTATTTCCATTGCTGGATGCCTTAATAAAACAGGAAATACTATTGGAGAAATTTATGGGGAGAAGGCCGACATATTCTACGTTATTGTAATTTGGTTATGCATATGATAAGAAGTTGGCAATTCTCCCTTTTCATCAAGTTACTCAAAATATTATAGAAGTTGAAGCTCACAAGCTTTGTGAGCTGTTCTAGTTACATTATGATGATAATTTTGTGTTGGTATTACTCAGCTGTTATCATGCCAGATAAAGAGAAATTTTACTACAGTTCTGGTGGTAGAAATGATATTTTTAAGGAGCACATTATGCATGCCCTTTTAATGTGTATATCCACCATCAACATTGTCGAATTAAGTTAGCTCAATATATACAATAACAATGTTGACCTTATTAGTTATTTCTATATAGTCTTTTTATTCAACTTTTGTAATGTCAAGGATATATTCTGTGACAAGAATATATTCTGCCTTATTGTTAAACTAGATGCAAAAGTGGTCGTGGATGTCTTTAAAAACCCAAACTATGTAAACCAGGGGTGGAACTATGTGTAAGAGTGGGGGGCCAAAATTTTGAAAATTTTTTAAATATATATAATTATTTTAATGTTTTTAAAATTTAGTCTATAAAAATAAGAGTTGCGTCATCTATGAAGACATCCATATATTGATACATTCAAAGATTTTGAAGTAGTATAACATTTCTGCTATAAGGTGTTAATTCGCTACATAATAAACCGCTAGGGTCTAAATTTTCCAACACTTGAGATATGGTCATGTGAAATGTCATCAAGATCATATGACTGTTTTTATTTTTTATATTTATGAAATAAAATTAAATGCAATATATTATAATCCAAACAAGTTAAAATGAATAATGATTTTACAATCAATATATATATATATATATATATATATATGGATTTAGATCCTCTAAATTTTCTAGGGTACTCTATCAATAAATTTTCTTAAATTCTAACCATATTTTAATGATTTAATGGTCTAGATTTTTCCTACCATAATAATACAGAATTCCCACATAAAAGGGAGAAAAAAAAGGACTTTCATGCTTCATGATCATTAGGATTAAGATCCAGTGAGTGAGAAAAAATTAAGATATTTGGCCAACAATTTAAGTAAACTAACACCCATAATGACACTTTCATTAAAAAACAACTTCAAAGCAGCTTCCAATAAATAAAATTCATCCCATTTTATTGCGAGTTTAGTATTAGGGATTAGTCAAACCATATAGAAAAGTTTTGTGAAAATTTGACATACGGAGTCTAATACTATTAATGCCTTTCATTTTATTGTGTGACCATATCTAAATTGTGTCTCAAATTAAAATGCAATAAAAAGAAACTGAAAAGAGAAGGTTTTTTTTTAGATTTGGCATCCAAAGCATGATATTATAACTCAAATAAATGGACTACTTGATTGTCCTTAATGGAATCATCAGCTATTTTTGAAAATGATGTGAGTCGATATAAATAATAATGCAATTAATTTATTGTATAATAGCAAATGAAATCGCATTTTATAACAAGGTTACTCAAATCAATAACATGATGCAATTTATCAGTAGAGCTCCATGATCCTCCATTAGTGGATTGGAGAAGGAGCCTAACATAAAAATTATTTAAGTCATCAATAACATTCTCCAAAGTTTTTACTCATCAGTAAGCAATATTTGTTTTCAAAGCATTAGATCAATTCAAAGACTTGGATCCAATCATCCAAATCCCTTGTTGTAACCTTTTGCATTTTCAAGGACCCCACATCCCACATCCCACGTTACCCAACTCTCTCTCTCTCTCTCTCTCCTTCCTAGCTAGATTAGAAAAATAATTTCTCGTGGTTTCTTGACAAAAAACATAGTTTGTCCCTCTTTTCTACTCTCTCTCCTTTATTCTCTCTCTCTCTCATCTAGCCACAAAACTAATCAAAATCTCTGTCTCTCTCTCTGTCTCTCTCGGGCCTACAGAGCTAAATTACCCAAGACAAAAATATATGGGTGGAACCCGCACGTGTATCTTCCGAGAACGTGAATCTATCTCCATATATATGCCATGGCATAAGTCATATCCCCCATTGCCATTGTGTCCATAAAGAATAGCTTAATTAGGGCTTGTCTCAGATTCAATTCCAATGGGAGGTTCTGCCATGCCAAAGCCATTTCCCTACTCCCCTCCTCTTCCTCTCAACGGGTAACAATGGCTATATATATTGTACGGTTATTTCTGTTCGTTTGTTTTTATTTTTGGGTGTTGATACAGTTTTCTTTTGTGACAGGGAAGAAAAGTTGCTGTTGTACCTTGACGTTGGGGGGGAAATAATATACCTTCTGATACTCATTGCTATGCTCTTTTTTGCACTGCGCAAGTGTAAACGTAACGGTGGCCGTCGCCAAACTACTCTCCATTTCAATGGCGCCGCCAGTGATCATGATGGTGATACCTGCAGTGGCGATATCGCTATGACTCCAACTTCCCTAGCTGTGACTACCACGATTCCTTAGTGCTGTCTAAGTGGTCGTGAGGCTGCACTTTTGGAGGAGGAAATCTGCTTTCATGCTTTGAAAATAAAAATATAGTTGTCATAATTTAGATTTCTATGTTTGGTCTTTGTTGGTTTGTAAAAAATAAAAATGTAATGGTGTGTTATGAACTAGCGTTTGAGGTGTGTGAGGGTTTGCTGCTTTTTCTTTCTGTATTGTGTTAAACTCTCTGTTTGATTGAACCGGTTTTAAGGTTATTAATTATTTAATTATTATTTAGAATTTCATTTTTGATTTTTGTTGGTTTGTTAAATATATGGCATCATAAAATATCAGCCTTCTTTGTTGCCTTGAATCCTTGGTGGTTGGGTAGCAAGTATAGTCGTCCAAGTTCGAAGGTCAGTACTTGAGTTGTGAGAGGTTTTGCATGCTTTTCTTTCTACATGAAGAAAGATCTTTTTCCTGCGCAAAAAAAAAAAAAAAAAAAAAAAAGAAGAAGAAGAAGAAGAGAGAGAATATTATGTCTTTTCTGTTAGGAGGGCCCAAAGCTAATCTTAGGATTATCACATAATTTAATTTATATATTTCTTTTTTGGGATTCATTTTTCCTTTTTGTATTTTTTAAGGGACTTTAAATAGGGTATTTTGTCAAAAAGTGTGTTTTCCAAAATTTGACAGATAGGCGAAGATGTGGGAAGAGAGAAGAAAGAAAGGAAGAGGGGCTAACTTGGAGTAAAGCGTGTTCAGAGGGGCTGACTTTTGATTTTTATATCCTAAAATTACTAAACTGCCGCCCCATGAGTTAAATGTATGTCACTATGTATTCACTTTTTCAGGGCCATAAATGTAAAATACACATTTTCTTTTTCCATCCTTTTGTAAACCAAACAAAAATATTCATCATATCTCACTTCCTTTCCTTCCAATATCCAAACACCCCAAAGAGAATGTTTTTTTTTTCCCCGTTCCCTCAACTTCAACCATAGCTTAAATGTCTGTTAAAGACACCGATATGTGCCAAATTCACTATTTGCTTTTTAAAAAAATGGAGATTTGAGACCATGATTGCACAGCCTATACTTAAAAACTATCGAGTCACACAGAAAACGCGATTTCGGGCCATGGTTTTAGCTTTCTTGACCTCATTCATTGCTACCCCCTCCCCGTCAATTCCTTCTCTACTTTCTCTCAGGGAGGCACCTCCAGCGTCATCGTTCGTCTGCGTCTCCAACGGAAATACAAAAATTCCGGCATCAACTCACCATCGATCAACGCCGTCTTTATCACGGCAAGTTTCTTTTTTTTTTTAGACATTTTGGTTTGTTAATATTATATGATGTGCTATGATTTTTCCTTAAAATTTTAACTTTGTAGATGGTGTTCTGTAAATTATTGGAGACGTTAATTGCTTAAGAATTAAATATTTACTTATGCAAATTCTTGTATACAGTAGTAAAAACCTACAAATTTGCATAAAATGGTTGTATACTCTGCACAGATTCATGGGATCATTCAATTAAGTCAATTTCAGTGACAAAGAGTGAGTTGATTTAAGTTAAGGAAGTAAGAGAGAGTATGGCTTTAGGTAGAATAGACTTGTGGGAAAATTTTACATGCGGCCGACCTGACTAGTCTGTTGAGCACCTATACCTGACCTCAAAATTTTGGGACTAAGGTTTGGATGTTGTGGTTGTTGTATATAAATTCATTACCCAATCAGAACCTATTTGGTGAGTTATGTGAGTAAAATCTAGGACATTCCTCCAACCCAGTTTGGAGAAAATTTTTGTCTAAAAACTCTCGCAGCTAATTTTTTTGGCTGGCGGATTAAAGAAAAAATTGTAGAGTAAATCCAGTGAGATGATTCAAAGTGGCAGGGTGGTATAAGGAGGGTATAACATAAACAAATGAAGATTCTTGGCATGGGTATAACATAAACAAATGAAGATTGGTGGTTATATTGATGTCAAGATCAAATTTAAGGATGTACTGCATGGATAGAGAGAGGTTAAGTGGAGACAGAATATCACATTAATATGATATTCTTCAATTGCATTAATAGAATTTTGGTGAACGCTCACATTAATAGATTTTTTTTTTTCAAAAGCCTGTATACATTCGTGAACTGTCACATTTTGGTGGGATGACACTAGCTAGAATGTCTATTTGTAAGCCATTAGAGGCTGATGAACTTGAATAATGGCATAGTAAAATTGTTTCAAAATTAATATTATTATTTTTAAAAGTCCTGTAGTTGCTTGTGCAGAATCTAGATAATAATGTTTTTGTGATAGGCTTTGTGGTTGTACTAAAATCAATTGTAAACATACGCTTGAAACCACAGCGTCAAGAGTAATTAGTCCTAATATGTGTAAGTGCTTTATTATTTCCATTGCCGGATGCCTTAATAAACAGGAAATAACTATTGGAGAAATTTCTGGGGAGGAGGCCAACATATTCTATGTTATTGCAATTTGGTTAGTATACTGTTTGGATTCTGAGAAACTGAAAAATAAGTTCCATATCCCGTGCGATGTGATCCATATCACCAAACATAATTAACAAATCAATTAATACCAAATGAAATCATAAACCTAGAAGAAACCAAGTGGTTCTTTATTTCAACCTTTGCATTCAACCCCCTTACGTATGATATTCTTTTCCCTCAATTACTCCAGTTAACTGTGACAAACTTAGCAAAGCAATGGACTGTTATGGATATTGCCAATGAAGCATCTGAATCCCTCTGGCATACAATATTGTTCCCTTCACTTATGTCCTTGTTTTGGGGCTTTTTATGGGAGATCTACCAAAGTATTACTTGATACATATATGCTCTGGCGAAATAAAAGGTAACACTACAAATATAGACACAATTCTACTACAGTTCTGGTGGTAGAAATGATCTTTGTAAGGAGCACATTGTGCATGCCCATTTAATAAAGAAATTGGTTTTATTGATTTAATGTGTCTGTTGTTGTTGGTTTTTTTTTTTCCTCTGCCAATAATGGGTCTTCTTTCTCCTTAACAAAATATGGGTATAAAAGACTTGAATTTCTTTTTGACATTAGGAACTATTGTTAAGGATAACATCTTTTTTAACACCTAATGGTTTCCTTCAGCAATTTTTCTGTTCCTCTAGTTTCTCTCAGTACCTTCCTTTTTGTTTTGTTTTTGTGTTTGTTTTTGTTTTTTTAATTTTTAATTTTTAATTTTTATAAATTTTTTAAATTTCTTCTCCCAGTATTTACCAGTTCTAATTATATGTAACATTGCAACCATTATTTCTCTTAGATTTATGTATGTGCAGGAATGGTGGGACTATCTCTGGGAGAAGAGCACTTTATACAAGATGGCATTGTTCAAGACCTTCGTTCTGATGATCAAAAAAGATTAACTTACTGTCCTATTTATGTCGAAACTGGATTTATACCCCAGGTATAACATTCTTTTCAAATACTTTATTGAAACATAGACTGATGCTGGAAAAAGAATTCATATAGCCAAATCCAATTAATTAGAATTAAGTCTAATTTGAGTTGCTTAGTAGTTTACCTCATGTAAACATGGAAGGCCGACTTTGTTGCAACCTGACAAAGGAAAGGTTGCCATACATGTTGATTGCAGTCCAACTGCAGCACCAATGTTTGAGGTTGTATATCTTATGCTATCTTCTAATAATATCTACTAATTTCTTCTTCTTCTTTGTCTATTATAACTATTATTTTTATTTTGTTTGGCTGAGCTTATTTTGTTTTAAACAACTGTTTAAAAGTACAGTTGTTCCTAGAGAAAAGTGAGTTTTTAAAGAAGATGTAGCAGTGAAAAAAAGCAGGCATTTTAGGCCTAAAACAAACTGACCCTTTTTTTAATATAAAAAGAGTTCATTATGTGAAATAGCAGTTGAAATTCTATCATGGCACAATGGGGAGTCTCATTGCCAATTTTCTTCATAGTTCATATATTTTATATATATTTCTAATTTAGATTTATACCTTACTCAGGGTAGAGGGGGTGAGGAGTTGTCCACAGAACTCTCCGTTGCTCTTCAGTGTTGTCTCTTGGGTGCTAAAAGTGGAGCTGATATGAATCTAATGGGAGCTAGAGAAGTTACCACCAATTTATTGCCCTATATATGCTTTCTATCATTTGGCAGTTCATCCTCTGATTTGTTTTTTGATTATAGATTCTTGCTTTGCTTGAATTGAATATCTTATTTAATTTTTCCCAGGAGCTGGAATTGATCTCTCATCTCTAATAGTTGTGATGGGAAAAATTCGCTGGGATCTTTATATTGTTTGTCTTTATAAACAATTTTTTGCTAATGTTATTAGGGACTGCTATCCCCCACTCAAATTTTTACCCTCTTTTTGTTTTTGTGCATGGAGGCTGCTATGCCCTGCTCAAATTCCTCGTGATCATTTAGTTTTTGAGCTTAAACTCTAAGTTTTTTTGTTTTCCTCTCCTTACAAAAATAATAGTGTGTCATATTGCGATAAGTTGTATTTATTTTTGGAAATTGAATTATCAAAATAAAGTTTTTTTTTTTTGTTTTTTTGCTAACAAAAAAAAAAAACCTTAATAAGAATAATTTTAGTTTCCATTCCTTTCGGCTAATGGAATTATTTTTGTTACTTGGGCTGGGTTGGACCATATCAAAAATGGTCTACGTAATATGCTCAGCCTTTTTAATTGTCTCTTGTCTCTCATTTCGAGGCTAAGCTAATTGAAATTGCAGTTCTCAATTTCAGAAATTGCATCTGCATGCCATACTACACAAGCCAATGGGTGCTGAAATATTATTTCTAAATTCTAATTTAAAAAGTGACCATTTTATGCATATTTTGTGTATTTTTTAACCCCCTATCTATCTTCTTCTCTCTCAAAAACTCTTAAGTGGACCTGCTGTAACTTGCAAGTCAGCACAAGTTTTCACTTAAAATATTTTCTGTGATAATTCTGAATTATTTATCCAAAAAATTGGTGTATGATTTATCTTTGCAGTAATCAGACGAAGATAAGCAGATCAGTGTAGAAATGCACATTATTTCAGCAGATGATGTCACTTGGGGTGGTATGTCCTGCTTCGTAGTCCTCTTATTAATGTTAGCTGTAACAAATTATTTCTGCATATCAATTCTCTGTCACATATTTTCAGCTTGTTTTCTATTTAGATGCGATTATTTCCATGGAGTTTTTACAAACATATAATCATCAATGCAGGGTTGATCCAACATTTTTTTTGTTTTGACAAAACGTGGGTATCTAGATCTTTTTGAGTATCTCAACCCTCGGGTGTATGTAGTCATCCCGTCTCACACACACCAGGTACAAGGAGGAATCCTTTGAGGGTGGCCCCAAGATGCAAGGCTTTTTAATTATTTGTTTTTGTCTTTTAGGAGATCATGAGTGCATGCATATTAATTTGAACCTTTTTAAGTTGCAATCTTTCTGAACAAAACAATAAAGTCTCTGTTGTAGACTAGTAATAGCAATATAGCAAAGAATTTGAAGTGCAATATTTGTTTATCTTTTGATAAGTTTGGACATTTGGTCTTGTGTTAGGCATTGCCATGATTCTTCATTGACTAAAAAATGAAACTATTATCTTGCTGTTACAGCCATTATATGTGTCTTTGATTCAATTATTTCTATTCATGAACATTCCTATTTCCTAGTATCATATGCTTGGTTTTGAGATGGCAGGTCTTAGAATAAATCTATTAATAAGAACATTGATTATTCCTAGTATTTCATATTTTACTTCTCATTTTAAAGTGAATATATATATTTTTCCATTTATTAGTTTCTTGATCCTAACGATCAAAAACTTTTATATTTTTGGTTATATAGTATATACTTATATAGTTATATTTGATAAATTCTTGAGGGTAAAAACTGAAAACATCAACCTAAGCACAGAATTGTGCTTTGGAATTTCTTATCATTCTGTCTTTGTATGTCATATTTAGACTGTTGATCTGAGAACAAAATAAATATTGCATCATTTTTTAGATAGGATCCACAACTTGTGAACACTTCATATTAGTGGTAAAAGTATATAGCTTGTTTCTCCAAATTACACACATTGATTTCAATTCCACTACATATGGCAATAAGAAAATTTACTAAATTTTCTTTCCTCTCATCCATTCACTCTCAGCATTGATAAGTCAAGCACTTTTGTCTAGAGCACAATATAAGCTACACACTGTAGAGATATAGCCAAGTGTGATAAGCCTGGAAATTCATGGGAGAAGGGATCAAGATGTCTAAGGCTAAAGCTTTTAAAGACGCAATAAGCCCGGAAATACGATGGAAGGAGGGATCATGTATGATGCTATGGCCTATGAGCGTGGAAAATCTGGCAGAGAAGGGATCATAAACATTAAATTTTCCTTAGGCCTACAGCTACGTTAAGAACTACTTAGCCACTGCCAGAAATTCAAGTGTTTGCTACTTGCTAGAGAGAGGTCCTTGTATTGTATTCATCTAGCTAATGTTAGGTCATCATTTGTGGGTAGTGGGATGAAGGTTTTTCTGCAAGCCACAAACTTAGGTGGAAGATTCATCTCTCTAATTAGTCAAGGCCAAAAATTACCAAGAAATTAAGAAATAGTTTGCCACGCCAATTTTGGAGATTCTTTTGTATTAATCACTCTATGGACTCACGCCCAGTAGATAATTTTATTTTTGAATTGCCTCTCTCTCTCTCTCTCTCTCTCTCTCTCTCTAATGTAACATTTGTATCTTATGAATTGTGTTAAAGAAACTTCTGATTGAACATAATCTGGACTTGCTTCAAACGTTGAATGTGGACCATTATTGGGGAGAAACTATATGATAAACACGAGACTCAATAACAGCTCAGGAAATTTGAAGAGGAACATAACATCTATCAATTGAGAAATTTTTAAGGATCCAAATTGGTCACACAATCCCTCTACAAAGCGTTTTATTAGTAAAAATGAAGGGTATCTCCAGAAAAAAAATAATGCCATACATTTTTACCCACATCTTGTTATGAATGTCCTATATGGAGACTAGGGATGGCAATTCTGCCCCGCCCCGCTTGACCCGCCCCTCCCCGCTTCGTCCAGTGCGGGTTTTCCCCGCCCCGCAAAGGTGGTGAGGCGGGGATGGGGCAAGAAAAATTCATGCGGGGCGGGGACGAAGATCCCATCCTTCAGCTTCGCTCCGCTCCATTGCCATCCTTAATGGAGACCGTAAGTGGTAGAGAAAAAATAGTAGGTTAATGTGATAATGACAAACATACAATCTACCATAAAGGATAGCTATGACAAAGTGTGAAAATGTTTGGAACTAGCATTATAGCTCCAGAAATTTCCGTACGAGACATGATTTTCATCTAGAAATCCTTGCATTGATTCACTCTGTATGAAACAGTGATTTCCAATCTTGAATGGGCTGGTTCTTGGACTGAGATTCGTTAGGCCTATCAGTTCGAGAGATATTAGGCCCAATCCCATGAGATCAGTGTTTAGCACTACATTACTTTGGTCATCGGAGGAGTTCACCATTTGAGAGGATTAGAACTAAGCCTGTGAGCTGAAAATATAACTTGAGCAAGGCCTTTAAGCCCAATCCTACGTAGGACAATATATATGCATTATGCATATATTATTCTTTATTTTCCTTAAATGCAAAGTAAGGTTAATTAATTAATTTATTGTTTTTACTGTAATGAGAAGGAAAATATACAAGAAAGAAATTGTGCAAAGAGCTGAGAGCCCTCAGTACAGACTAAAGGCTCTCAAAGTAGAACGAAAAAAATTTTGTTTACTCTCCGCTCTTTGCCGTCACTCCTACAGCTGCCAAAATTGCATACTGCTTCAGTAGTTGAAGTTGAGAAAGATAACAATGCAAGTTTTAAAATGGAGCTTTCCGTAGAGAGGAAAAAGATTTGATGCTGTGGAGAAAAATGCTGTAGAGGCAAGGCACGAATTTTGCATTTCAAAAAGGAAAAAAAAAAAAAAAATTGTAAATCATCATATTCATCTGCAATTGTAATAGGCATTGGTCTCGTAAGGAGCGTGATGTAACATTACAATGTAATATTACATTATTGTAATATTACATTAATATAATCTCAATATAAGAATATATCATTATATTGTTTAAGAAGATGATGAAATTAAAATAATGTGATATATTTTGTAATTTAGATTATGCTAATGTTTGGAAAAAAAAAATAAAAAAAAAATTTTAATATCACATTATCGTAATATGCATCACAAGAGGAACACATCACTAAGAACCAAACGCCCTCATAGTATGATGGTAGACTGGTAGTCGTTTTCTTTTTACAATTAATTCTACTTTCCAATCATGTAATTATTTCAATCTGCCAAGCAACACAAAAACTTAAAAGAACATTACAAGAAACACATATAATGGTCTCTCAAGTAGTTGTTGAGGTAACAACACTGATACTAATAGGGCTGGCACTCGTACAGCCTAACCGGTCTTACAACAATACAGAAGCCAAGTAACTGCAGCAAAATGTATTAATATTGAATGGTTAAATATGACTTTTCATTGTTATCCCAGGAAACAATTCAAAAATGAAACCATCATTTCTCTTTGGAAGGAATTAATGCTAAGTATGCTGATGGATGCTTGCATACTATGAACTATAGCATTCTAAAGTTCATTTCCATATATATGCATATAATAGAATTGAGTTTTAGGAGGGGGTGTTTGGTACATGTTTTCAAATAACAATTTTTAGTTTTTAAACAATATTACACATATTTCCATACACTTTTTCACCCACATGTATTTTCACACATGTTTTCAAACAACAATTTTTAGTTTTTAAGTGCATGTACCAAACACCGTTTTGAAATGCATTTGGTCTTTTCTTCTGTTTTCTTTTTCTCTTACTTTGCTTAAAGTGATGTTAGTTTAGAAATTGCTCCGTTAACTCTCCCACTGATGTCAAGTTAGTATGTTTTAAATGATGTGGCATGTTTTGAGCTAAGTATTACCTTAAAATAAATCTTAGCCATGAAATTGACACTCTTCATTTCATTGGGAAATTACACTTTCCATGAACAAGCGCACCTGCCTGACTGCCTCATTTTTCAAAAAGAAAGAACAAATAGGTATGAGATCATCATCAAGTCATGGACTAATAATTTATTTTACTTGGAGGGTATGATACTATGATGATCTCATCATCATCTCCCTCCAAGTAAAATAAATTATTTCACCATGCAAGTCATGGATCTCATTGACCATGCTAGTCATGGATAAATAATTTATTTTACTTAGGGGGTTACTCTCATCATCATCTCCCTTCAAGTAAAATAAATTAATATTCACGCAGGTGCATTTGTTCACGAAAAGTGTAAGAGAGAGAGATCTTCTATATCTTGGTAACTAGACCTCTTAAACTTTATTATGCTAAAAAAATTGGTCTTCACAATTGAAAGAAGTATATGCAGTCCAATGTCCATTTTAAGGGTAAGAGAGAGATCTTCTATATCTTGGTAAAAAGAGTATATGTACAATGCCATTTTTATAATTTTATTTTTTATTTTTATACAAGATAGAATTTCTACTCTAGTCTAATCTAAGTATATATGTGTATGAAGCTTTCTCTTGGAGACTTGAACCCCGGTCCTTATCTCTCACATCCTATAAGCACTTATTTTGGTAGAGTGACCAACGCATCAAAAGTGACTTCAACATTTTGTCAAACAACATATACACAATATCCAATTCGATAGCATATCCTCTATTAGCATTTTATCAAACATTTTATACACATTACAAAATTGGTTTAATCCTGGGCTTATAATGCAGGTGACTATAAAACTATTAGTCAAGTTGAAAGTTGAACCTTGGTTCAGTTGTGATAACTGTGGTAAATAACTAATTATACACTAGATCTGTTTGGCATATGGCAATGACAACATACAAACTTGTAAATTGCGCCGCTGATTTCATACATATGTTAGTATCATCTCTTATTTAGAAATTGCTCCGTTAACTCTCCCATTGACGTAAAGTTAGTATGTTTTAAATGACGTGGCATGTTTACCTTGAAATAAATCCTAGCTATGCTATGAAATGGACACTCTCCATTTCATTTTGAATATTAAACTTTCCTTGAACAAGTGCACTGGATTTGGATCCTCTCCATTTCTCTTAGACATGGAAAGTGTCTATTTCATGGACAAGATTTATTTAAAATAGATCTAAGATGTAAAATATGCCACCTCAATTAAAATTTATAAGCTCAACTCAACAAAATAACTATGGTTTAAACACTTTTTTTTTTTTTTTGGTTAAAAGGGAAAATGCATTAAAACTAGCTAGCCATAAAAGGTGAAGTAATGGATGAAAGCCTTAAGGAGTACAACCCAGCAACATCCGAATTTAAAATACTACATAATTCATTAGTAGGTGGTGAATCTAACACAACAAAATTCCCATGAAGGGAGCAGCCTGCTCTAGCAAGGTTGTCAGCACATCTATTTGCCTCTCTAAAAACATGGATGATCTTGATACAATGGATCTACCCTAGGAGGTACCTGCAATCATTGAGCAAAGAGGAATATGAACTGTTAATTGGTTTTTTAGATAGAATAAGATTAACAATAACTTGAGTATCTAATTCTACAAGCAGTTGGGTAATGCCAAGTTGGGTTGGAAGCATCAGCCCGTCTCTCAAGGCTCAAAACTCAGCAACAATACTGCTTGCATTACCAATATTCCTCATGTATCCCTTAATCCATTTCCCATAATGATCACGAATGATGCCACCCCCACTTGCCTTCCTCGGATTCCCTTGAGAAGCCCCATCAAAATTTAACTTAAACCATCCTTGATCAGGTCTGTGCCAGCATATCGGGGTGGCCATGTAGTGCTTGGACTTATGCCCCTTCCTCACATAGTAAAAGAATTCTCAGGCAAGTTGGATGCACATCAAGTCGAGGTTGGGGTTGCTAGGGGCATTTTCAAAGACCACTATATTCCTATGTTTCTACAGGCACCAGATCGCAAAAGGGAATTGTGCATTCTAGGAAAAGCCGTTAACCAGAACCTGGTTGTTGCATAGACAGTCTGCTTAATCCAATCCAGCAGGCTCAATTGGAGGAAACTAGTTAAAGATTGGGGGGTTCCAAGCTGTTTCCAAAATTTTAGAGCAAAGGGGCAGTCTCTTAATAGATGTAGGATGGATTCCTCCTGGCTCTGGTATAAGGGGCAACTCGTGTTGCAAGATATGCCCCTGGCAGCAATGAATTGTCAAATTGGGACGCTATTGTGGTAGAAAAGCCATATGTAGTGCTTAATTTTTGGTATGGTGTCAAACTTTCATAACCAATATGTAACACCCCATAATTTTGATACTAATTTAATTCTTATGCATAAATTAAATAAGAGGGCCACAATTAAATGGATTTAATTGATTTGGGCATAAGATATTAAAAATAAGATAAATACTATGGAATATGAAGCCCAAGTGAGGTGGCATAAGTAAATATATTGGCCTTGATAAGCTTTTAAAAACCCTAACCTTTTACCTCTTAAGATACACGTGTATATATATAAAAGATTTTCTTTTGTTTTAACCGCAACACCCGGTTGAACAACTTATTTTCTTTTTTGTTTTGCGGCTGAACATAAGACTGCTGTAGGTATGATTTCCTTTAACTCTAAATTTAGGATGTTGAATATTCTATGGCTAGACTTGTCCCATGTTTGTAGGAAAGGCATGAGTGGTGCATGGAATTATATTAGTACCTACTAGGATAATAGGCATCACTCCATGAATCTCCACCTATCTTTATATTAAAGGGAAAATGGTGCTTTTCTGGTTAATATATATTCGTATATAGCGTCACTTGTTTACTGTCAAATAGACATGCATCACACTTTTGTTATTGTCTAATACTAGTCCAGCGACATAAAGGGAATAATAGGCAACTGGATTGATAAATTAAGAATACTATAGTGGCTTCCAATATTAGATTGGATAGATATAATGTTAGAGTGAATAGATATGAATAAATCACATGGCTGTTACATTCAGGTTGATCAAATATTCATTATTCGCTCGTATTGAAGTTTCATGAATACCTATGATTATGTTAATGGAAAAATCTGATTAGGCAGCAATATTTTTAAGTCCAAAGATCTGATCAAAGTTGAAAGTAAATTGAATAGTTAAGTGAATAAATGGGGAATTTTGGATATATCAGTATTGTCTAGGATAAAATTGTTTAAGTGTGAAAACTGATTTTAAGTGGGAAATTGTGTACTGATGGACCTATCTTTGGTGTTGCTAGGTTCTAATTCTACTGATTTGTTGTGATTCAAGGGAGGTTGGTTTCATATTTTTGCAACTAAGAGGTAAGTGGCGTTTACTAATTTTGGGGGTTTTCCTCAAACAGTGTTGATTATTGAACTGTTTTATATCAAAGAAATATGTTGATATTCTATATATAAATTGACATTTTATAAATGCTTAATGTGCATATTGACTATTCGTTTTATGAAAAACTTGTGGGACAATCTAAATTTATTTAAACTCGTATGTGTGAGTATATCTTTATATTTTTGAGAATTATGAATGGAGTATTTTTGTGAGCATATTGAATATGTTTTGAAAACTTATGGCAAGTCGTGATTAAAAGCTCAGTATTGTATTTAGTCCTTAGTAAGGGACAATCATACTGCAACTAATCCTTAACAAGGGACGGTCCCAGAAAATGGGACAATGCATATTTGATAGCTCATTATCAAGGGAGTATACTATTGAGGATCCAAAAAGGAAGCTCCATAGCAAGGGAGTGTACCTTTAGGTTCCAAAGGAGCCACCCTTAAGAAAGGGGATGAAAAGGAGGTTCCAGTCCCAAAAAGGCGATTGCGCAACCCTGTTAACGGGGCGTAAACGTTGACCACGAGAAAAGTCTAGGAAATTGTCTATATGATGGTATTGATATATATATATGTGTGTGTGTGTGTGTGTGTGTGTGTGTGATGGCTTACAATATAAAGACATTTTTTTATATGAAATATTTGATGATAAAATATTGATGAGTTACAAGTTATGAATTTGATGTAAGAATTGTTTATTTGAAAGGTTTGTTCCCACACCCCAATGTTAGTGAATTTTACTTATTGAGTTATCTCACTCCTCCCCCCCGTTTTAATTCCCCTTTACAGATACATTAGAGGGGTCATTGGAGTAGAGATTCTTGGAAGATAACTATTATGAATTATTTTGTGGAATTGAGGATTTTATTATAATTTTTATGGTATTAAACATTGTACTGGAGAATTATTTTGAGGATGTTTTATCTTTGGTGGATTAGAATTCTGACATTTGTGATGAGATTTTAGGTTGCTGGTTGCTTTTATTTAATATTTTTATGGATTATTTAGATTGAATAGACTTTTATTACTTATGATTTTGGGGCGTTACACAATAGCTCGAGCAAGAATGGGGGTTAGTATTTTCAGATCTAGCTAGGCCATATGCTGAGGCAGTGTTGAATTCTCTATTTTGAGAGAATTTCCAATCTAGGGAATCTTCTTTTTCACCAAATAACTGCATGGGGCTTGCTAGGATCTTTTCCGAAACCACAATTGGTAGTTCCAAAGAGATTTTTTCCCAACACCATCTTCCATCTTGGAAAATGTTTGCAATGGTCAGGTTAGTTTCCTGTTGTGTAAGCAGGCCCTCAATAAGCTCTCTGATAGAGCTCCCCTTAATCCATTTGCTTCCCCAAAATTGGAGAGTTGAGTTAGTCCCCACATTCCAACATATGCCTCTTTCAAATAGAGGGAACCCCACCTTGATAGCTGTCCAAATGGAGGAGCATGGAAGTTTGTCAGGGTCTTTGGAATTCCTTCTAGGTTGTGAGCAGTATTTATTTAACACAGTTTTAGCCCATAACGAGTCTCTCTCATGGTACAGTCTCCAATTAAGTTTAGCAAGGAGGGCAATGTTCTTTGCCCTTACTGCATGTATGCCTAATCCACCTTCCTCCTTTGGCTTGATAATTTTATTCCATCCAACAAGGTGTAATTTTTTCTTCTCCATGGATGAACCCCAAAGGAAATCCCTGCTAATTTTATCAATTTTTTCACAGAGATGCACTGGCAAGACTGCCCCCTACATAACGTAATTGAGGATAGCTGTCAAAACAGACTTGACCAACATAATTCTACCCGCAAAAGAAAGAAATCTAACTTTCCATCCAAAAATTTTAGTGAGGATTCTTTCTGCTATGAAGTTGTATTGAGACCTACCTACTCCTTTGTGTTTTAAAGGCAACCCCAAATACTTCCCCAGACAAGTTGTTGCTTGGATGCCTAGGGTTGTACAGATTTTTTCCTTAACATCTTCATGTATGTTTGGTGAGATGTAGATTCGTGATTTTTTAGTGTTGACTAGTTGTCCGGATTCTTCACAAAATTTGGCTAGCACTTCCTTAATGGCTTTAGCTCCTATTTCATTTGCTCTGGCAAAGGGCACTAGATCATGGACGAAAAATAAATGCGAGATCTCCACATTATCCTTAGAAGCTTTCATTGGTATCCATCTCTTCTCCATGCAACTCTTATTAATGAGGAACCTGAGGTACTCCATGCAAAGAATAAAGAGGTATAGAGAGAGAGGATCTCCTTGTTGAATCCCTTTTAAAGGCTTGAAGGATTTCAGCTTACCTCCATTAAACAAGATTGAGATGTTGGATGAGGATATACAGCTCATGGTCAAATCTATAAGCATTTGGGGAAAATGAAAAGCTCTAAGGACTTTGTGGATGAATGTCCATTCAAGACGGTCATAGGCCTTGGCAAGATGAACTTTTATGGCCATGAAGCCCACCTTACCTTTCTTGTTATCCAAGGAGTGGATAAGTTCTTGAGCGATGACAAAGTTATCTAAACCCCTCCTCCTTAGCACAGAGGTTGCCTGATTAGGAGAGATCACATTATTGAGGAGTGGTCTGAGCCGCCCCACAATAATTTTTGTTACCACTTAATAAATGGTATTGCATAGGCTAATCGGTCTATAGTTGTTGAAGTTCTCTGGGTTGGGGCATTTCAGGATAAGGGATATCAAGGTTTCATTCAAGAATTTTGGTACCGCCTTAGACTCGAAAATGCAAGTTACTTCTTTGCAAACAGAGCTTTTGACATCTGCGTAAAAGTATTGGAAGAAACCTACGTGGAGACCATCCACTCTTGGGGCTTTGAGGGGTTTTAGGGTCCATAATCCCTGTCTAATCTCCTCTTCCAAGATAGAGGCACTTAATCTTTCTTTATCCTTTTTAGAAAAGAAGCAACAGGCAAAACTATCAAATTATGTTGAGTGGGTAGAGAAAAGCATCCCCATCTCAAAAAGTTTTTGATATTCCAATAGAATAAATTTTTTTATTCCATCCTCATCTGTTATACACTCGCCCATGGAGTTTTTAATGCTCCTTATCTTGTTTCTGTGTCTCCTAACAAGGATTGAAATATGAAAAAATGACATGTTATGATCCCCATAGGCAGCCTAATTGAGGCAAGATTTCAAGGTCCAATACTCCTCTTCTTGTTGCATGATTGTGGAATATTCCTCTGTGAGGTCCTTTTCAAGTTGAATGAGGAAATGATTTGGCCCACTAGATAGTGTTTTCTAGACACTATTAATTCTTGCCAATACTCTCTTTTTTTAGGCAAAAAGGTTTCTAAACACTGATTTATTCCATTGCTTAGCATTGTCTGTGAATTTTTTGATAGCCAAGCCCAGATTGGATTCCGTGCCCCAAGCTTTCTTAACTACATTAGGGAATTCAGGGTGGTGTATCCATAAGGTTTGGAACCTAAAAGGCTTGTCATGCTTCGCAGGGGGGGGGGGGGGGGGGCTAAGAAGCTCAAGAAGCACAGGGCAGTGGTTTGAAAACACCCTGGGCAGGTGGGTCACTAATGCTTCAGGGAAAAGCACTCTCCGCTCAGGGTTTGTAAAGCATCTATCTATACATTCCAAAACCAAGTTTGAAACTTGTCTTCAGTTAGACAAAGTAAATTTAGGCCCAGAGAAACCAAGGCCCAAAAAATTGCAGGCATCCAAACAATCTTTAAACTCAAGGGCTCTGTTGAGATTAACCAGCCTACCCCCAAGTTTTTCCTCGCCACAAAGAATCTGATTGAAGTCCGCTAGTAGTAACCAGGAAAGTTTATGAAGTTAGGCTACTTGATATAAGTTAGACCACAAGAATTTTCTCTCAACCAAATAAGGGCTAGCATAAACAAGAGAAATAAGCCAGCTTGAGTTAGAGTTACATACCTTACCAGTGGCGTGGATCTCTTGCTCCGTTGTTGATAGCACAAAGACTTCGACCTCTTCTTTCTTCCACAGGAGCCAAAGACCACCCGCGTACCCAGTTGTATTAGTGGTGAAGAACTCGTCAAAGGGGAGCTCCTTAATGATTTTAGCAACTCTATCTCCACTCACCCTAGTCTTAGTGATAATCATGATAGAGGGAAAATGATTCACCATCATCTCTAAGACTCATCTCTTAAAGTCCAAACTCAGGGCACCCCTACAATTCCACAACAAGACATTCATTTTTGCACAATGGTTGTTGAGGATTTCCATAAGTTCAATTCCCATCCTGGTTGAGGCAATCATGCTCTATCCCAACCTCCTTTGCAGATCCTTGGAGCCGACTTCCACATCACCATATAAGTCAGAATTCCCTAGATTTCCTCTTTGCAACACATAAGCAAATCACATCTCTTATCTTGGTGGAGAATTTGGAACAACTTTATGGTGGGAAAATTCCCTAGGTGAGTTGCAATCAAGCCCCTAAAATCGATCACTTTTCTCTCCTAGACTAACTAGCTCGATTCGTCCAAGTGGGGCATTACCAATGGCCGCCTTAGCTTGTTCAACTCTTGCGCCTCAATCTTCGAAATCAGAGGTGCATTTGTGAGAAATTTCCACCATGGGTTCGGTGTTGTCCCTTATGCCGAATGATCCAGCAACAGATTCCCCGTTCTTACACTGGTTGGAGTAATCGGGAAGAGGCACTTCCATGTTGCGATCAAGTCCTCGTTGAACCATCCCACTGTGTCCGTCGGGGCAGCTTTGATCTGGGCAATCACCTCGTCTGGGATGGCAATGGCCTTGTTTCTGTGCCATATTGCCCATCCTATTGTGGGTAAAGGGGGAGATGAATGGGTAGTGTGTGACATGGATAGGGCTTAAGCTTCCCTCTGGCAATGAGGACTTTGGGCTAGAGGTTAAGTCTGGCTGGGACATTTCAAAGATTTTGTTCCTTTAGCATTTGAGCCTTTCTTTTCACGAGGTGGTATCGTGACGTTCACCTTCTTATTTTCTTGTCCATTCTTGTCCATTCTTTTGTTCCTTTAGCGTTCCTATTTTTCTTTGTGGTTTCAACACGTCCTTCATGCGTGTAAATTTCTACAAATTCACATGACTCAGAAGTGGTGTCTACTGTTCCAACAGTTCCCGAAGCCTGGCCCACTTTAAATTGGAAGGTTAATTCAAGGTTAAAGGTGTCAGATTGTTGCTGAAAATTCCTTCCTTGCCCTTGGTTACTTTGGAGTTAGAGTCCAATTGCTGGTTAGGAGGTTTGGTCCCACGGCCTCGTCCAGTTTGAACTGATCATTTCTTTTTTGTGACTAACATCCATTCTCTGAAACTTGAGTCAGCTATTTGGTCCCTTTGGTTCCCAGAGGGGTGGGAGGTGGTACATCCTCTTCAGTCTTCCTTGTTGGCTGTATACGGTAACAACAATTCTCTTGCTTGTGACCTAGTCTACCACAACAAAAACACAGAGACGAAATGCCTTCATACATGACTTTTTAACGCAGTCTACCCATTCTAATAGTTGTTATCAACAGTTTTGTGAGATCAATCTGAATGCACAAACATGCATAGCTCGCCCTCGTACCCGTCGTTGTTTATGAATCAATCCTGAGGACGAGCCCAGTGGCTTCTCCAATCTCTCGGAGGACTAAGGAGTCGTAAAACTCTATAGGGAGCTCTGGAAATCTAACCCAAATAACAACAGTGGAGAAAGTGGCTTCTGAGGCCTTGAAGTAAGGCTCCCAAGGTTTGATTGCGAGGAAATGCTCCCCGATAAACTAGGGTCCTCCTCGAAGAACCTTGTCATAATCTGAATTGTCACTAAATTTGATAAGGAAAAAATCCTTTACTAGGTCAACACAGTCCATCCTTGCTATAGGTTTCCATAAGGTATTGATTTTGAAAGTGAGGTAGATGTATTCCACAGTTTTACCATGCACTTTCACTATCAAGGCCTTTGCCCAAGGGGCTCTAATTCGAGCTTTGGTTTCCATTGAGAGTTTGACATCCACCATACCCTCAATGAGGCCTTTAAGCTCCAAGTTTGACTCTTCCTCATTTTCTTCAATTTTGTCAAAACTGAAGGCCTGAGCATAAGCTCCAAGGATATTGCCTATTAAACTGTCTTTATAATTCACTTGTTTACGAGGTGGAACGAAAAGTTTGTCTCTAGTATAGTCCTTGAATTTCTTCACACTGCTCACTACCTCTGCTTCTTCTTCGCTTGAACACTGGTTTAAACACATTAAGGTTAACATTGGTTTGCATAAAAATAAAAAAATAAAAAAAATAAAAAGAAGAAAAAGACATCAATGCAGCATTCAGCATTACTAATGGATTGAGTTTTAGTTCCTTAATTCAAAGGATTGTTAGTGAATAGTGATATAGCAGTCAAGATCTGAAACTCTGTTTTGGAATAACTTATTTAGTTTTTGTTGAAACTTTTTTTGTTAAAGGCGTGTTACAGTATACTTATACATTGAAAAAGTGAGAAAAACATTAAAAAGTAAGGTTTTAAAATGTTGTATATAAAAGAAAAAAAAAACTAAAATTTAAAAGGTGAGTTTATAAGCTAATGCCAAGATTTGTAGCCAAACTTGTCTTCCTTGCCACACTGCTACCATTGCCAGACCATTAAAACCAAGGAGATGAACAATCCAACCACCACTATGGCAACTAGCTCCAACGGCCACAACACTACAAGATCCAACTCCATTGGGTCCCCCAAACGTCCCTCACATCCACAAGCCCATCTTCCACAACTGCAACGGCCTCAAGTGCCAGCCTACGCTGACCATATTCTTTTTCATTTTCAGCTAAACTGCAAAACTAACTATCTATTTCACCAAAATTCATTTCAATCCTTCAACTTTCAAATTTATTCAATTAAGGTTTTTCTATCAACTTTTGTCATATGTTGTGGTTAATTTTCCATTTTTTAAAAGTTTTCTTAAAAAAAACTTCAAATTCAAAAAGTTCAATTAATGCTTGAAGAATATTTTTTAGATTTTTTTTTTCAAAATTTTTTTACAAAAGTTGACAAAAAGTCTTTAATTGAATAAATCTGAAGTTTGGAGGATTGAAATGAACAAAAGTAAAGTTAGAGAATTGAAATGAATTCTGGAAAAACTTATAAAATGAGTTTTGCATTTTAGCATTTTATTATTATTATTTAAGTAAGTAAATGTTAATCTTTTGTTTAGTTAACCAAAATTATATTTGTTTTAGACAAAACTTAGGTATAGTACCTTAACTGCCATTCCTTAGGTTCCCCTTTTAAGATTTAGTCATGTGTCTACTTAACTAAAAAATATACTTTTATCTCATGAGAAAAAATCTACATGATAGAATTTTAAGAAGGGAACCTAAAGAACAGCATCTAAGTACTGTACCTAAGTCTTGCCCTTGTTTTAAGGTTGAGTTACTGATTTTAAATGGAGTGGCAAATTACAGGCCTTAGATTTCTTTGAAAAGAACCTTAGCTTTTAAAAAATAAATAAATAAATAAAAGAATCTTAGGGCCTGTTTGGTTAGCTAAAAAAACGTCATTTTTTGTTTTCATTTTTAGTTTTTAGTGGGTCCCACCACTAAAAAATTAGTTTGATTTTAGTATTTGTATTTAGTTTTCATTTTTAGTATCCTAAAAGTTATATTTGAATACAAAAAATGAATACAACTTTTCAGGGTTTTTATTTTCTATGAAAACTTTTTGCTAAAAGTATTATAGATAAGCGTAAAAATTAGTTGAAATAATATCCATGAATATAACTAAATAGTACAATAAAATCTATAAATAATAGTAAAGATTAAGTTCACAAAAGTAATTTTTATTAAATAAACACTTATTTGTTCTTTTTTGCTTCATGACGTCATTTAGAGAGCACTCTGAAGTCATGTAGCAAAAAAGAACAGCACCCAAAAGACAAATAAGTCGCCATGCAAGTGATGGAGCGAAAAAGAACAAATAAGTATCTATGACGTTCTCTATGACGTCATGGATCTCTCTGAATGACGTCATGTAGCCAAAAAGAACAAATTTCGCCGCAAAATATTTTAGCTACGGTACGTCATATTTTTTTCTGATGACGTTGGAAATAGGAGAATTTCAGGGTCAGGTGTACCTGCCTGCTTGCTTCATTTTTTATAATGTTTTTTCAAAGAAAGAACAAATAGGATCTTTGACCGTCTTGCATGATCGAATACATATTTTTTCTTTCATTGGAAAAATGAGGCAGTCAGTCGGCGCACGTGCACTTGTTCACGGAAATTGTAATGTCTGTTTCTATCAATTTTACCCCTATTAGGCTCATCAAACGCACGTAGATGAGGCATTTTTTTTAATGGACTTAAGATTTATTTGAGGTCTTCCTATTTTGTTAAAATTGAAAATTTTTTATTGAAAATATTGTAGATAAAAATAAAAATTAGACGAAATAGTATATTGAAATCTGAATAGTATTAAAAAGTGTAGTGAGATATATGAATATTAGCAAATTTGTATTTTGTAAAAAAAAAAATGTGTTTTTTTATTTTATATATATATAAATTTTATTTTGAAAATCTAATTTATAAGTTGATAAATCAATTTAAAAATCAATAGGAATGTGATTCTATTTTCTAGGCCATTTTTTAGTGTATATTAGAGTTGTATTTTTACCGGATTGTCTTTTAGTTTTGTCTCTACTTAAACATAAGAATGTAAGTATATTTTTAAATAAAAAAAAAATAAAGATCTCAAACAAGTGAAACCCTTTAAATAATAGTATAGACTAGCTTTTGAGCACATATTCATGCGCGTGCTCAGAGGCTTCTCTATTTTTTTGATAAATGTTAATAATTTGAATCCATATAAATTAGGATTACTACATTTTTCAATTATAAAAATACTTAGGAGTATGATAAGTGTTATGTGTAGAGAAAGATCAATAATTTTAATCTTCGATACAAATGCATAACACTTATCACACCCTAAATATTTTGTGATTGAAAAATGTAATAATCTCAAATTATAATGGGATTCAAATTATTAACATTTATCAAAAAATATATATAGATACTTTAAAAGCTGATAAAAATCGCTAATCCTATATAAGGGGGCAAAACGGAGATTTAAGAAACAAGTCTCACACCGTCTCGAAAGTCACATATCGTATATATACACACACATGCATAGTCATATCTCAACTCATATCTCGGATTCAATTAAAACGAGACGTTCCATGTCGAAGCCATTTTCATACTTCCCTTCTTCTCCTCTCAACGGGTAACAATTAACAATAGCTATATACAGTGTATATATGGTCAATCATTCCTGTTTGTTTGTGTTTTTTTTCCCGTGGTTTTGATACAATTTCTTTGTGTTTAAACAGGGAAGAAAAGTTGCTATTGCAGATTGAAGTTGCTGTCCAAATAGTATACCTCCTCATCCTCACTGTTGTGCTCTTTTTTGCACTACGCAAGTGTAAACGAAATGGTGGCCGTGTTCA
Organism: Quercus agrifolia; assembly: GCA_029955455.1. Taxonomy (NCBI): domain Eukaryota; kingdom Viridiplantae; phylum Streptophyta; class Magnoliopsida; order Fagales; family Fagaceae; genus Quercus; species Quercus agrifolia. The sequence goes on from JARQAD010000001.1 coordinate 2,462,509, forward strand.
AACTACTGTCCGTGTCAATGCTGACGGTGATACCAGTGGCGACCAAATCGCTACGAGTCCAACTTCCCTGGCTTTGAATGCCACGATTTCTTGCTAATTACATACTGTCTTAGTAGCCGTGCAGGCGGAGCTTCTACCTCAGGAGGAAATTCACGTACATGCATGAAAGATAAAAAACGAAGAAGTTGTTACTATTATTTAGAATTCCATGTTTGGCTTTTGTTGGTTTGTTAAATAAGGTATCGTGAACCAGTAATAGTATTTGAGGAGAGGCGTGTGAGGTTTTGCATGCAGCCTTTTCTTTCTTTTTTTCTGTATTGTGTTGTGTTGGAATGTTGTAACTTGTAAGTTGTTTTTTTTTTTTTTTTTTTTTTTTTTTTTTTTTTTTTTTTTTTTTTTTTTTTTTTTTTTTTTTTTTTTTTGGCGTAATGCATTTTTAGTCCTTACATTTTGTACTTTTTTTTTTTGTCCATACATTTTGTTTTTAACACTTTTAGCCCCTAAATCAATTAACGCATGACATTTAGGTCCTTCCGTCACCCAACTAACAGCAAAAGCTAATGTGACTGACGGTGGAATAAAAAAGTAATATAATCACACATTAATTAATTAAATTAAAAACAAATATTAAAAAAAAAAAAAAAAACTCATTAGTTTTTGGGAAGAACATGAAGAAAACAAGAACTTGAACCCAAATCAAAGAACTCAAGAACACAAACCTAAACACAGAATTTTCTTTCCAGCCGAACCCAAACCTAGAAATTTTCTCTCTACCTAAACATAGAAAAATCCTGCCACCACCTCCACCGATCAAACCTAGCCAACAAACATAAACACAAACCCAACCAACAAACTTAAACACAAACCCAGAAATTTTTTTTCCATTCGAACCCAAACCCAGAAATTTTCTTTCTACCCAAACACAGAAAAATCTAGCCACCACCTCCACCGATCAAACAACCACTACCCACCATCATAGCCGCCACAACCCACCATCCCAACCGCCACAACCAAACCCAACTCGGTCTCAACCCACTACAGCCGGCTTATAACCCACCCACCCCAACCCAACCTCAATCCTAGCCACCCCAACTCAAGCCACCCAAGACGGTCTCAACCCACCAACCCCAGCCCGACCTAAACCCAACTCGACCTCTACCCACCCCAATAGGCTTACAACCCACCCACCCCAACCCAACCTCAAACCCAACCACCCCGAACTCAACCCCAACCACCATGACTCAAGCCACCCTAGTCAGTCTCAAACCACCCACCCCAGACCAACCTCAACCCACCCCACCTCGATCTCAACCCATCCACCACAACCACCACCCACCACAGCCACCATGAGCCATTGCACCACCAATTACCATAAGAGTGAGAAACGAGAGAGAGAGAGAGAGAGAGAGAGAAGAAAATGAGAAAATTGGATAGAAAGTAAGAGGCACAGATGAGAGAGAGAGAGAGAGAAGAAAAACTAATTTAATAAAGTGAGAAGGAAGAGAAAATAATTTGAACCCATTTTGTGATCTCTTCCCAGAAGTGATCAATGAGTCAAGATACTTTTTAGATCTTAATTTTAGTGATTTTTTATTTTAATTATGTTTTTTATTTAATTGAAATTAATAAATTAATTTTTTAAATTTATATGCTAACGTGGCATTATTTTCTTTGTGATTATATATTTTTTTTTATTCCACCGTCAATTACGTCAGTTTTTGCTGTTAGTTGGGTGACGAAAAGGACCTAAATTTTAGGCATTAATTGATTTAGGGACTAAAAATGATAAAAACAAAATATATAAACCAAAATAAAAAAAGTACATTTAACTTTTTTTTTTGGGGGTAAACTTAACTCGTAAGTTGTAACTTTAAGTTTGAGTGAATCAGTTTAAACAAAAGAGAGATATGTTGTGTAGTGGGGACATGGTGGTTAGTGTATCTTTTTGCATGCCGCAACGTACCAAGAAGAATAGAATGATTAATGCATGTCTTTTCATGTCTTTTCCTTTAGGACTTTTTTTTTTTTTTTTGAGAATCTTTTCCTTTAGGACTTAGGAGGCTCCAAATGATGATCTTAGGATTTTGACTCACGTGCTTAATGGGATAATATAATTGACCTCGGTTCTTTTTCTAAATTATTTATTAATTATTATTATTATTTTTACAAAAGGGGAAGATTTATATTTTACTTAAAAGGATTGTGCATTTTTTTCCATCGATTACTTTTTGTTGTTTTGCTAGATTTCTTCTTGGATTTCTATTTATAAAGGATCGATAGTTACTTTTTTAAATTTCGGGTTTAATTATTATCAATTTTGAGATCACAAAATTTAATTTATTATACCCTAAATTATATGATTAAAATATAATTTTCTTTATAAAATAGGCTTATATATTTCAATAAGTTTGTATTTTTTCAACCACTTGTACAATTGTACTCTTTTAGATGCTTATGCAGATTCTAGATATTAATGTGTTTGTGGTAGGCTTTGTGGTTGTACTAAAATCAATTGTAAAAAAATGCTTAAAACCACTACATCAAGGGTAATCTATATATCTATATATATAATAATAGGTAAAATTGAGAGAAACTCAAATTAGAATTCCAAATTAGAGTTCTAATTTTGTGCTATGTGTCCTAAATTATTTATTCTTAAAGAGTTTTATTTCTTAATTTTAGAATTAAATGTGGAACCACATCATAAATATTCATCCAAGTGAGTTGTTAAGTACAAAAATCAAAGAGTCTAGAGTAAATGAATCGTTAAAAAAAAAAAGTGTTTCACAATAATAATAAATAAATAAATAAACAATTTACATTTTATACCTAATAATATCTTTACAAAATTTTTTAAAAAGTTAACAAAATATAAAAATGACTATCAATAGTATTTAAATTATATATATACATATATATAGGAATTATATTATGCATTGTACTGTATACTTTTAAGTGTATCCATGCATATACATGGGGTTACAAACTAGTTAGTTTTAATAGGTGTAAGTGCTTTATTATTTCCATTGCTGGAGGCCTTAATAAAACAGGAAATACTATTGGAGAAATTTATGGGGAGAAGGCCGACATATTCTATGTTATTGTAATTTGGTTATGCATATGAGAAGAAGTTGGCAATTCTCCCTTTTCATCAAGTTACTCAAAATATTATAGAAGTTGAAACTCACAAGCTTTGTGAGCTGTTCTAGTTACATTATGATGATAATTTTGTGTTGGTATTACTCAACTGTTATCATGCCAGATAAAGAGAAATTTTACTACAGTTCTGGTGGTAGAAATGATATTTTTAAGGAGCACATTATGCATGCCCTTTTTATGTGTACATCCACCATCAACATTGTCGAATTAAGTTAGCTCAATATATACAATAACAATGTTGACCTTATTAGTTATTTCTATATAGTCTTTTTATTCAACTTTTGTAATGTCAAGAATATATTCTGTGACAAGAATATATTCTGCCTTATTGTTAAACTAGATGCAAAAGTGGTTGTGGATGTCTTTAAAAACCCAAACTATGTAAACCATATAATTTCTCCTATCTTGGATGGATGATTGCAGGCAATTGGCGTCCAAATTCCAGCAAATTCAGTTCAGTCACTGCTATTGTCAAACTAATCAATGTGCTGATATGCTGCCTAAAATGGGTGCTGATCAGGAGCTAGATTTCATCTTGTTTAACTTGATGAAGTTGTTTAATTTTAATGCAATCGTCTGTTAACCAAAAAAAACTTTTGTAATGTCTAGCACACTGACTAGACCATATGCACAAGTATAAATGCTGGCAGCTTCCTCGTGATGAGATTCTATTTTCCTCGCGTGTAACGGACTAGACATTTGCAAGTTAAAGTTATGGGCAAGGTGGCGCACGGTGCACCACACCCCTTCTAGTAGACTCTCTGCCTATCTTGTTTTTCAATAACTCCATAATTATATCTTATTTTTGCAAGTGCTATTTCGGGTTCACTATGTGATTGTGCCAATTAATTTAGCTTCATTGTGTTATTTCAACATATGTAAACTGTGTGTTTGCGTTTTGTTTCAATTTTTATTTTCATTTAGAATTTTATTTGGTAGTCATGCTTGGAAAGTTGGAATGGTGATATGGGGTGTTTTATTTGTTACCTAACATTGATTTACTAGGTTTTAACGTTCTAGACCTATAGTCTTATCTAATGACAAATATGCCTTTTGTAGCTTGTTCTCTTTTATTTATTTTCTTGCTCAAAAGGGTGTTCACTAAAACTAAGTAAGCTAAAATGTAAGATGATATAGAAGGTAGTATGAATAACAAAAATTTCGTTATGGATGGTTGCAGGTATATGATGAAGAGCTTTTATTACAGCACATGAAAACATTAATTCGAAAAATCAAATATTGTTACAATATTGTAGCAAAACTCGATTGGTTATTGCTGAAGGATGATATTTATAAGCATTCTTAGAAGTTTTTATTGAATGGATATTGCTTTTAACAAATATGTTCTAAAAAACTATTGTAGTATAATAGATATTCATATTTGAATATTTTATCTAAATTTGTGTAATTAAAATTCTTATATGAATGAGATTTGCATTGTATGGCATACATTTTTTTTTTTTACATAGTTTCACGTTTCTTTAAATAAAATCTCTGTATTGATTTTCTTACTCAGGTTAAGTGGTAGGGCCGCACGTGTCTTGCACGTGCCACCCAGCCTAGTTTCCCTATAAAGTAGCAAGCAAAACCCGAAATTTCCACTTTGCCACAGGAAAAGTAGACTCTTTGCCTATCTTGTTTTCAAACTTCTGCTCTCACTTTGCTTATTTACTACGAAAGGATCACTATAACACGAGAGTCTATAAAGTTATAAACCAAAATGCACGTTTGGGTCTATTATTAACCTTAGGTTTTAAAATTGTTCTAATTTTATATTATTAATGTCTCAGGTTTTTATTTCAAGTGAATGACCCCAACTAATCCCTGGATTAAAAGTTATATTATTGTGAGTGTTTTATATAAATAAAATGTAGTGTAAAATAGTAGATAATTTGATGTGGATGTTTTTTAAGGTTATTGTGTAAAAAAAAAAAAAAAAATAGGCTTTTATACTAAAAGAGATGGAAATTTTTGTACTAGTTAATGTGAATGCTCTAAGAGATTTAAATTATAAAATCTAATAAAAAGATAACTTTTATATATATTAATATCACAAAAAAAGAGTAAACTACATATTAATTTAGTCATTGTCATTATCTTTTGGATGAAAATTGCTGATGTAGTTAACTACCAAAAAATTTGCTTCTGTTGATGTGATAATAATAATAAATAAATAAAAAAATTGTTTTGGTTATTTGTCATGTTAGCAATTTTCATTCAAGAAATAACGACAAAAACTAAATTGACACGGCTCTGAAAGATTATGAACCAAATTGAAATATGATGTACATGATAGGGATCAAATACATAGTTTACCCAAAAACACACATAAATCCATGAAGTTTTACCATGAAAATTCAATTCAACCCTAATTTTTGTTATTGCAATATTTTTGTTGTGTGCATAGTATTACTCTATCAAAAAGAATTTTTCTTAATACTTTAATTTTTATTGTATCCATAGTATTACTTTATTAACAATTTAACTCAACTCAAATTTTTTGTTGTTGCATTTTTTTTATGTCCATAACATTATTATTATTATTATTATTATTATTATTATTATTATTAAAGTTTCAATCTATGGCGTCCATTACTGATAATAGCTCTTTATCATTAAATCTCAAACCAAGACATCAATTAGTTTTTTGATGTAGGCAAGGATTAAATCTCAGGTCTCTTATTCAACCATCAGAGACTTTACTAGTTGAGTTAACTGAAACTCACAGACTTTACCAACTTATTGAGTTTTGTAATTGTGTTTATATTTCTTGGTCATTGTAACTGTATTTTAGGGTTCGTTTGGGAGTTTATAAGGGAGTGGAATGTAATGGAATGATCATTAAAGGAATGAAATGAATTTAGTAGGGAAAGGAATGGAATGATATTTAAAAATCTTGTTTGGATGTTATAAAATAAAGGAATGGAAAGGAATGAAATGTAAGTAACATTGTTTGGAAGTAATATTGGAAGGAATGGAATGTAATTATTTTATAATAACAATACTATTATACCCCTCATTTTAAAGAACATAAAGAATAATTCTAGTTTACGGAAAAAGAAAAATTTATTGTAGTTAAAAAACAAGTTATGTATATTTCTATGTTGTAAAGAAATTCACGCATCACATATTTATTTTCCACAAAATAAATATTGTCTAAAAATGCAAACAAGTATCTTAAAAAAAAAAAAAAAACTCTTGTAATGAGTATTGCCAAAACAAATCAAAATAACATAATCCATTTCAAAACTAAAGTTGACCAAGAAATCCTACACTTTTTTTTTTAATTTTTAGGCCTAAAAATCAGTGTCAATATGACACATTTGCGCTCATGATCTAGGCAACCAAAGAACATCTCCTTATATGTTCGATTTTCCATAAAAAATATATAGGCTTTAGTCTTTGATATTGGATCCAAGTCCAATATGCCCAAAGTTGCGTGTACTTCTGCTCCATATGACTTCGAAAAGTACTTTGCCATAACCTTAATCGCCCTATTAATTTCTATTGATACTATAAAGTAAGTACATAAAATAGATAAAGTAGCTTTTATAGTACCAAATAGCTAAAAAAATAGCACCACTGCTATAAATGCTCTTATAGTTCTAAAGATAAATTTCCTGCTAGTGGAGTAGCATTGCTGTGTGTTGCATACCTAGAAATCATTTTCACTTTTTTGAACTGTTACCTTGCATAGCATGCAGAGCTCAATCTTAAAGGGCATTTCACTATTCTTGTGCTTTTTGGTTTTATGTTATGGATGTAGGCCATCAAATTGAATTGGGGAGAGAATATCTTAGTAGGACTCCAATTGAGTAGTTAATAATTTAGTATAACATATAAAGACACTATTTAACGCAAAAGATTTTAGCTTATAAGTTTGAGTTCAACTATGTTATATTAACTACTCATTTTTGTTTTATTATTTAATGTGGGGGCTTCACTCACGTGTACCCAATAATAAGCATAGCATTAGAACCCTATGTTGCCTTTCAGTGTTGTCATTAGGCTGGTGCCTTTCAGTGTTGTCATTAGGCCGGTACGTAGGTTTTAAATTTCATCAGAGACTCAAGTAATAGGAAGGATGGAAATTTGTTGCTCCACATTCTTTACTTTTTGGTAACAAACCTCGATGCACCCTCTAATACATGTCATTTTATTAGAATTAAGGATATTTCATATTTGTAAACTTTGTCAAGCAGTTCAGCTTTGGCTATTTGTTTTTGGCTAATATACGTGCTGGTTTCCCACTTGTCATGATATATGAAGTCATTATCAAATGTTTGTTTTTTATATTTTATTACTCTAACTTGTAGAAAAAGATAACTATTAAGTTAACCCTCAGGATTTAGTAAAAAGAAAAAAAGTTAACCCACAAGATAAATCAGCCACAAGCGGATAAATAATTGAAGGTTGTCCAGGTCTCTTCTACGTTAGGTTATATATCAAATCAATTTCTTTTCTTTTTCCTTTGTTCTTACTTGCAAGTTATAATATGAAATCACTTGTCATGATATATGAAGTCATTATCAAATGCTTGTTTTTTATATTTTACTAGTCGCAGACTCGCGTGTTACACGTGATAATTTTTTAGATAAAAATACTATTTTAATCTCTAAACTTTATAAGAAGTTTTATTTATTTATTTATTTACAGTTTTATCATGTTTTTCATAATCTTGTCTATAACATTTTGTACCATTATCATATATTTATTGGTTGATGATTTGCATAACATAGACATTAAATAAAAGGTAGAACTATTCATCAAATTTTTTAAAGTCATGGTGTATGAAGATTATGATTATATATATATGTATATATATATATAATTTCCCTATAGATTTTGATTAGTTTTAAGTTTAAATTTTGCATTTTTATATTTAATTATTGATTATTGATTTAATTAAGCGAATGTAATGGTTGATTTCATTGTTTACTTATAAATATCTAAATTAAGTTTTTTTTTTTTGAAAAAAAAATCTAAATTAAAATAGATGAATATGTAAAGGTAAATTATACGAAAAGTTAAAACTACTCAAGATGAACGTTTAATCACTGGTAGATGTGTGTTTTTTTGAAGACTAAAAGTATACACAATTGCTTTAACTGAAACTATATAACTATGCAAATATTGTTGCAAGTGGTTCCATTTGCAAATTATCAAGTTTGGTGGCCTTACAAAATAGATATTTCATTTTGCAAAAAACTTTACATGAACTTCTAGAATATCAATACTTAAGTTAACACATGTGGTGGTTGTAAACACGTCAGTGATATAAAAAATAGAAATGTTTAAATATTTAAAAAACATTTTTAGTGGATTATAATATAAAACATTTTTTCTCAATATTTTATGTAACCCATAAAATCAATATTGTTGGCATCCTTTAAAGATGATACATAATATTTTTGAGAAGAAGAAGAAGAAGCAGAGATGATGCTAACACATAATATAAAATTATTAAGTTTGTGTGATTTAAATTTGTGGCAAAAAAAAAAATATTAATGTATCTATGATAAAAGTTTTTATCTAAATGATATATAGCAGTTCATATTTTTTTAGACTTGATTCAAAAAGTTCATTCTCAATAGCCTTTTAAGTCTACAAACTGCTCAATCTATGGGCCTAGACACATTCAAATGGTGCTATCTAAATTATAAATTATATGACATTTTATCACACAAATATTTTGATTCCCCCTATGTTTGGTAAAGGCAGGTTGGTGTCTAGTCACTTTCTTGATTTGTGCTGCATAATTTAATAGTATGGAGGATGTGACTGAATTTAAATGTTGAATAAAATAAGATGAGAGGAAAAAAGAGTAAAAATAAAATATATAGCAATAAACATCAAATTATCCAAGTCATTCTATGTAATATAATAACATTATATTATTATATATTATATGTATAATGTAGTAGGATAATATTTAATCAAAGAGAATATAAAAGATAACAACTTAAAACACAAAACTAAATTGCATTAACCCAAAGTAGAATTCTAATTAACTCAAAAATTCATCAAACTAAAGAATTGGTGCAATAAAAAAAAAATCAAACAAAAAATGAAAAACAAATTGTGAGAGAGAGAGAGAGAGAGAGAGAGAGAGAGAGAGAGAGAGAGAGAGAAGTAACATTTTTTGTGTGAGAAAACTATGCATAGAATGAAAAAGAAAATGTCAAATTTATACTAAAATGTTGAGAATAAGAAGAGTCAAAATAATGGAAGATAAAAAGGTAGAGAAAGAATGATATTAAAGTAGAAAGTAGTGGGGAAATGGAGAGGTAAAAGGGAGGGAGAGTTTTGAAAAATTAATAATAAAAATAATGATTAAAAGATATTCTAAACTTTTAAATAATGGAGTTTTTAAGTCACCTTAAATGAGAAAATGTTTAAACAAATATATAAGAAAAATTAGAAATAAAAAATGATGACGTGACTGCTGGTGTGGCTTGACTTGACTACTGATGTGGCTTAACGTGAGCGTAACAACATTAAATGCTACGTTTCAACTTTTAGTAATATATAGATATAAATTATTCTAACTTGTAGAAAAAGATAACTATTAAGTTAACCCTAAAGATTTAGCCACAAAAAAAAAAAGTTAACCCTTAAGATAAATCAGCCGCAAGCGGATAAATAATTGAAGGTTGTCCAGGTCTCTTCTATGTTAGGTTATATATCAAGTCAATTTTTTTTTTTACTTTGTTCTTACTTGCAAGTTATAATATGAAATCACTTTCTCTTTATTTTTGGCTAAACAACAAGAAGAAATTTATGGTGTAAACTCATCAACATCACGTCACGTGACAGTAAGAATAATACAACATGTACTACTGGAGTCTAAATGAGGTTATTGTTGTGGGCTCAACACATTCATTGAAGTGTCACTATTTAAACTATTCAATTCCTGTCAAGCATCATGTGAAGCAATAAGAGGACTTCTACCACCAAGCTACATCCGCATAGTAGCTTTTAAAATACTAATGATTCTTGGATGACATCATTGGATGCTTGTGGCCTTTTGTTTTAAGTGCATGATATCTCTATAAAAGAGTACTTAAATTACACCAGAAACATATCTAGAGTTCACAAATTTATAAGAGCCTCTTCAATGTCGATAATGTTCCAGTTACTGTCTTTTACTTCAATCCTTACCTGTTCCTTCTTCCTTTTGGTACTTGGGGCATATTGGAAAAGAAATAAAGCCCAAGGTACCATGCTGAAGTCGCCACCAGGGCCGTGGAAGCTTCCTCTTATAGGGAACTTGCATCAGTTGATTACCTCAGGATCATTACCTCATTATTCTTTGAGAGATTTAGCAAAGAAACATGGACCTGTTATGCGGCTACAGTTGGGTGAGGTATCAGCGATGATCATTTCGTCACCAAAAGCAGCAAGAGAGGTGTTGAAAACACGTGAACTTTGTTTTGCACAAAGGCCTGACTTTTTTGTGAGTGAATTTCTCTCATATGATTATTCAGGCATTCTTGCCACTCCCTATGGCGATTGCTGGAGACAAATGAGAAAAATTTGTGTTTTGGAACTTCTAACTGTTCAGCGAGTTCACTCATTTAGATCAGTAAGAGAAGAAGAGGTATGGAATCTTATTGAAACTCTTTCTTTGTCCAACGGGCTTTCCATCAATCTCAGCAAGCATTTATTTGCCATGACAAATACTGTAACTTCTAGAGCAGCATTTGGAGAAAAGTGCAAAGCTCAAGACGAGTTCATATCTCTGGTTAAGGAGATAATGGTGCTTACTTCAGGTTTTAATGTGCCGGATTTGTATCCTTCACTTAAATTTATTGCCTCAATCAATGGGATGAAGACTGCCTTGAAAAAACTTCACCAAAAGAGGGACAACATTCTTGAGGATATAATTGATCATCATAAGATGAAGATGATAACCACTAGCACCACCAATGACTCTTCATGCAAGGAAGATCTTGTTGATATGCTCCTAAAACTTCAGAAGTCGAGTGACCTCAAATTTGAGATCACAGCCAAGCACATCAAAGCTGTCACTTCGGTATGACTTTATACTCTTGCAATAGTAAGTGTTTTTCAACTACTAAAAAGATTTATGACTTAAAAGTTAGATCAAATATTTTTCAGGAAATCTACCTTGCAGGGGGTGAGACTGCAGCAACAACCTTAGAATGGGCAATGTCAGAGTTGCTTAGAAACCCAAAGGTAATGGAGAAGGCACAAGCTGAAGTGCGCAAGGTCTTCGAAGGAAAGAGAAAATTTGAATATACAGACACTCAGAAGTTAGATTATGTGAAATTAGTTGTTAAAGAAACTTTACGATTACATCCTCCTGCAACCTTAATCCCAAGGGAATGTAGGGAGAGATGTGAAATCAATGGATATGACATACCTACTAAAACCAAAGTTATTGTCAATGTGTGGGCTATAGGGAGAGATCCAGATTATTGGGTTAATGCTGATTGCTTTCAGCCAGAGAGGTTCCATGGTTCTTCTGTTGATTTTAAAGGGAATGACTTTCAATTCCTTCCATTTGGGGCTGGAAGAAGGATGTGTCCAGGCATAACATTTGGTACTGCAATTATTGAACTTGCACTTGCTCAATTGCTATACCACTTTGACTGGAAACTACCAAATGAAGTCAAACCAGAAGAACTTGACATGACTGAGAATTTTGGATCAACCTGTAGGAGAAAGAATGATTTGTATTTAAATGTTACTCCTCGTTTTCCCTTTCTTATTTAGACATGTAGTCCATAGGATGTAATACCTAGTTTTAAGTGTCTGTTTGACATTAATGGAATATGTTTAGTTTGGGTGGTATGGCAAATAAACAACTTTTAAGAGAATAAAGAAGTTAAACTTCTATCTTCATTTGAATGTCAGCTTGTGTGTTATAAACTTAAAGATACAATATTCCAACAATTTTTGAGCCGGCTCCTCAGCTTGTATGATCGTCACTTTCTAATAGATAAACTAAATTAGAAGTTCATTTTTGTACCTATTTTTTATCCCCTTCATCATGATGGCAACAACTTTTGAACCATCAATATTTTTCTATTCTTGATTTCTGAGGCATTTTAGTGTTCTATACATTTTTTTTCGTGAACGTTTACAACTAAACAAAAAGACTCATGCTCACATTTCCCCCCATCTAAGATTACTAAAGACATGCACTAAAAAGTAAAGAAAGTTACAGGTGGAGAACTTTTAGACCTTAATTGGAGCAGATGATGAGACAATAAAAGGTCAAATGTAAAAGAAAAAGACAAAAATACACCTAGAAAAAGAAAAGCAGATAAGCTAATAAAAAAATTTTAGTCATGGATTAGCCAGAGTACCTCATCAATACCAGTATACATAAGAACTAGTTTCTGCCTCAGTAGAAGCTACTGTCTGCTTTGGGAAGTCCAAATTGCTTTTAAACTTGACTGACTGGTGCAAACCTTTTAACCTCTTCACTATTCTGTGAATTGAGGACAGTAGCAATCTGAGTAAGATCATCTATACAAATTCTGGCAAAGCTGATTCTGTTCTTGGTGACTTGGACTCATAAATTGTATCAGCATGTAATGGCTTACCAACAGCAAGAGCTATGTAACTAGGCCGTGTTTCATTTCAATACTTTCAAGGTTTTATTAAAGCTAAAGCGAAATAGGATTTTGCACAGCTCTTCCTTGGATAAGGTCATAGCTGGATGCCATTTCTTCAACACTAAAGTGCTTGTTCTGAAAGTGCCAAGAAGGCCTTTCCAGAATTGAATTCATAGCTACAAAGTCAATGCATTTGAAGCAGAAACCATTACTTGTAGGAGAAAACCACAACTAATCAATCCTTAGTTTCTATGTGCAAGGTTCCTCTATAGATCAGCACTTTAGCCTTTGAATGCCCTAAATTAACTGTTTTGTTTAGTTTTCCAATTTGCACTTCTATCTTATCATTTTGAACTTTAATGGACAAATATGAATTAAATAACTTGAAATGGAAGAGTTTTGTTTGAACTCCAAGTCTTTAAGCTCCTCCTTCTATAAATAGAGGAAGAATCAACACAGATAGGCACTCAATTCGCCTGCAAAAAACCCTCCAGAAAAGACTAGAATAAAGAATAATTTTAGTAAAATTGATTGGCATATTCATTACTATATCAATCTATAGTAATTAAAATTGATAATAATTTTTTTTTATATATAAAATTTATGAGTATAAAAATATTGTGCAGACATTACAGAAATAAGGTATTCGTGATTATTATTATTTTTTATAGTGAAGTCCAAGTTCTATATTTAATGGTTTGGTGCATCATAAAAATAAAAGATAAAAAATCGAAAAATATCACCTGATCCTATTTCTTCTTCTATTAATTAATATAACGAAATATTGTATTACATTGATATTGGATTCCTCCAATCCCATACCTCCTTCTTCTTTTAATAAAAAGAACAAGTTAATATATTACATAAGGGTAGAAAATTCATAGGAAACTAAAATCCTAAAAATATTATACCTAAAGTTCACACTACAATGGCTCCTTTAGACCCCTCCTCTGGTACTATTACCAACAATGCAATTTCTTCTCTATAATATAGTCCAAATATGCTATTATTCACCATCTCTTCCATTAAATTTGTGCTTGTTTTACCCAACAATTTGTGCTTCCTCTCCTTATGTGGAGGTTGTGATTTTGAGAATATGTCAACCAGTTGACAAGGCCATAAACAGGATTAATACATCTTGCCACAAACACAAGATTATTATCATAGATAACATTGAAAATAAGACCAAGACATAATTGATTATATATACCATTTTAAAAAAGAAAAAGAAATGATGATTATATATATATCTGAAACACAAGCTTACCCACTACTGTTTGATAGCTTTGCCCATAAACCTCAGTTCATTTTCTTTTCTTTTTTTTTTTTCCTTTTTTTTTAAAGAATCATTTTCAGGTTTCGTTTGTCATGTAACTCTACAATTTGGACAGCAAAGATGTCATATTGTAATAGTTTAATTCTCTTGAAAATTTCCTAACTTCCAAAAATTCCAGGATCTCATTTTATAGTTACTAAGCTTGAAAGTAGTTATTTACAGGTGTATTTGTCAGTTTTTAGACCCCTTAAACAATTGATTAAACCTAGAGAATTAGCGAAGTTGTTACTTAGTCCAATTAAACAAGTCTAGGTTATCACAATAATAAAGATCAAATCATGCAAAGCAGTGGAAAATAAATAACACACGATATGATCACCCAGGAAACCAAACCGGTAAAAACCTGGAGAGGATTTGATCTAGTTATCCTCAAGGTAAACCTGAATCCACTATCTTGAAAGAATCGAAGTTCATACAAAAGGACTTACAAGCACCCACGCTCAACTTCCTAATGCTACCAACCAGTAAAACTTACTGACACGACCACGTGCAAACTTCGAATCCACGGACTCTTTCTTTCTTGGATTCTCCACCAAATACAAGCACACCCGCTTGTGTTTTCTTTAAGCTTTAATGGCAGCAACTGAATTGATCATCAAGGCGTAGATAAATCTTCTTCTTGAAAACCCTAAGTTTGTGTAAAGGAAAGCTCCTCTAGATCTCACAAGAGATTTACACAAACTGCAAATATAAGCAACACTAAAACGTGGTTAGGGTTTGCCTTTTATACTTAGGATAAATAAGAAACCCTAAAATCGTTTTAAAACAAATAGGGCTGAGTTGGACGAATCTGCAGAAAAGCATTCTGTCTGAGCTTCGATCGGTCGAGCCTATCATTCGATCGATCGAGTCAGGCCGAAAGCCACAATGCTTCCTTGCTTTAACTCGATTCCAACTTTACATTGACACACAACTTTGAGCTAGCTTTAAACACTTCTAAACACATTGTTTTGATCATGGTTTGCCAACAATACACATTAGAGTTCTAAATACATAAAATCCTAAACTTTAGAACCTAACAGTATCATTTGCAGTAATTTCATCAAATATTACAGAGACTCATTAACTTTTTGTTTTTGGTTTTTAAAAAAGTTGTACCAAATGCACCAAGCTTATGTTTTTACGGCTTGAAAGAAGTGGTTTGTAAGTGTCATAGTTCAATATTATATATATATATATATATATATATATATATATATATATATATATATATATATCACTTACTAGTTACTAGTGGGAAAAAAAAAAATAGAAATACATACTCCATGGAGAGAAAAATAGTATAATTTTTGGACTGAAACATAGATTTTTTTTTAAATAATTAGAATTCTTCTAGGAGTGTATATTTATATCTATATGTAATAATCTATTTTTAATCCTATAGTAAGAATTAGGATTCTCCTCTTTGTGTTCGCTTTTCAAATGACCAAAAATACCATTGTTTCTCATGAGTGATGACTACCCATGTTTCATGATTAGAGGCAATTTAAACAGTTGATGACTTTGCTGCCATTGGAAACTGATCATTAATGTATCTTATTACTGTTGTTCGTTGTTCCTGAAGGCTGCTTTGAACAATACAGGCATCCCAAGGGGTTCATGTTGCAGCTCAGCTGGTGCATTGGGTGATCGATGAGCAACTAGGGGTTGACATCAGCGATCAATGAGAATTTCTGCAGTTTTGCAGATCAGATATCCTTGTCATAGTTACATTAACAAAGGTGACAAAATGAAGTAGACCAAATCAAAGAGTTTGTACCCTTTGATGCCAAGAGGATATCCAAAAAAAAAAACACAAGCTCTAGCTCTAGCTTCATGGTCAAACTTTGTTCTATTTCTTGACAATGTGGATGCATAGCATAGACAACCAAATACTTTTAAATGAGAGTATAAGTGGGCCTTTGCTTGAGAATTTTCTCATAAGGGGTGGAAATCATTTGTAATTTGATTACGTGTACGCAATGTGATAAATCGGCCAAATCATTATCCAAATTCCAATTGTGAATATCAATACTTGTTTTGTCTCAAGGGCCACGTTAAATATATAAAAATATTTTTAAAATTCAAAGAAAAAAAAATTTATTTCAACATATGTTATTTTATTCTATGATATAAACATATTTATATCAAGTTAGTCCTTTTTTTATACTAAAAAAAAAGTGTTCTTTTTGGAAAGTAAGGAAGATTTCCATTAAAGAGATTTAGTTATCTATTTTCCATTTTTAGGAACATATATCTTAAATATACTTTGGTTTAATGAGCTACTTGTGGTATAATAGTATAAGAGGAGAAAATGATACATTAGTCCTTTACACACACTATTTATTTTTGGGAAAATATACCTTAAATATATGACGGTTGATTTAATGAGTTAGGTTCGGAGAAAGAGGAAGGGGGGGAAAAAAAAGATGTAGTAGTGATTTAAGTTAATGCAGTATATACAATAATAATTTTAGGGGTATTAGCTAAATTTTACTTCTTTTTTTTTTTGAAGTCGGAACCAAATAATTTCATTAATTTAGAAAACTAGAATCCAAATACAATGCATTCATTGCTGGAGGAGGATCCTCCTCCAGCCAAACAATTTCCTGATCAAGTAATCTAGCAAATCTAGCCAAAGCATGAGCAACACTATTTGCACTACGCCTAACACAATTATAATTAATGGTCCTAAAACCCTCAACCAAGCACCAAATGTCTTCATAAATTAAGCCAAGACGCGAAAAATCTTGTTGGGCCTGAGAAATCACCTTCATCACCATAGCATTATCACCTTCTAGGATTATCTCTGTGAAGCCTGCATCAATGGCAAACTCAAGTGTTTTACGACACGCCATCACTTCCACCTCCTCACTGTCCTGCACAGCACCACCCCGCTCCCATAACTTCACCCTTTTCGTTCCTAATCACTGCTCCGTAACCTGATGCAGCCACATCGTCAAAACAAGCCCCATCAAAATTCAGCTTGAATACCGATCCCTGTGGAGGCTGCCATGTTTGCTAAGCTGGGACATGAATCGGATCAGGCACCCTCAGAGAGTCTTGCGCGTTCGAATACTCCTTCAAATAATCAACAGCACGCTTGGCCAAACTTGAAGGATGTTGGAAAACACCTCCATGAATAACCGTATTCCTCTGATACCATAGCTGCCAACAAATAACCCAGAACAAATTCCATTCCTCCGATGAAAGCTTCACCATAAGATCTGAGATCAACTACAAAAAATCATTCTGTGCAGTACCAAGTTTTTGAAATCTACCTAAACTCCCAGCCCAGACATCCTGTGTCGGCCCACAACTCCAAAGAACATGTAGAACCGATTCAGTCTCTTGCTGATAGAAGCAGCACCGTGCACTTGCCAACACTCTTCTTCGCATAAGATTATCCTGTGTAGGCAAGATATCAAGACACGCCCTCCATGAGAAAATTTTGATCTTGTTTGGGATGGTTGCTTTCCATAGTCGTGACCAAAGGGACCCCATTATTCCTTGCTCCGAAGACTCCTCATTGCTTAATTCATCCTTCCTTAATTGCTTAGCCACAAAATATCCAGACCGGACTGTATATCTGCCTCTCTTTGCAAAAGACCATATAATCACATCTTGAACAACCCGCCTACTCAAAGGAATTTGAAGAATAGCATTCGCATCAAACTGGTGAAATGTAGCCAAAATTCTCTCCTTGTCCCACTGATGATTTTGCCAGTCAACTAGATCAGAGACTCACCATTCCCAAATTTCTTCCTCCGGCTGAATCAGAATTTTTTTTGTTGGGTGGTTTGGCAGCCAGCAATCCTTAAGCACACGAATTGAAGCCCCATTACCAACTCTCCAAAAACACCCTTTCTTCAAAATTGGTTGAGCCGCTAACAAACTTTTCCATACGTAGGAACTATTTTGGCAATCAGAAGCTTCAAGAAAATCACACCGTGGGAAATATTTGGCTTTAAAACAGCTATATAGCAAAGAACTAGTATCTTGTAACAACCTCCAACCTTGTTTTGCTAACATGGCTAAATTAACTGATCTCAAATCTCTGAAACCCATTCCGCCCTCTTTCTTTGAAGATGTTAAAAAACTCCAACTTTTCCACTGTATTTTCCTTTCCTCCCCAACTTGACCCCACCAAAATCTAGCACACATAGCGTCCAACTCATCACATAATTTACCCGGCAGCTGAAAAGCCTGTTAATGCCAGTGTCAGCATTAGCCAGATCCTAAGATCCCACTAGCCTAATTGTGAATATATAGCACGCTGGCTTCGTAGTTACCAAGTGAAGTGAAGCTTCTGCTGAGGAAGAAGATTACGTTTCATGCATGAAAGGTAACAAATTGTTATTATTTAGAATTTCCTTGTGTCGTTTACGCTGGTTAGTCAAATGCATACTGTTTGAGGTGTGTCAGGTTGTGTGGAAATATTGTACGGGGGTCCCTCCAGGGGCAATCGCTGTCTGGGCCGCCAAAAATATTAAAAGTTAATTAGTTAATAAAAGTAATTTGAATTTTTGGGTGAATTTCTTAGTATATTTCTTGTTGATATATTAATTTTTCACTATAGTTACAATCAATACATTGTTATCTCGTCAATATTCATTAAAAAAGAAGATTATAATTATGTTACAAAAGTAATAAAAAAAAGAAGTTAATAGGATCTTAAATTATGTGTGTAATAATTAATCTATTCTCTTTTATAAAAAGTTATGTCATAAGAAATAAAATTTTGAAATAATTACATAACAAAATAAATTTATAGTTGTATTTAATTAGTACCTATTTAACTATTAAAAATATGCTTATTTATAAAAGAAATCTTGACTTTAAAAAGAATTGGAAAACAACTTGTTTATGCAAAAATAATATCATATACTATATATAATAGTAGAGGTCTTTAAAGAGGTGCTGCCACGTTAGGAAAAATGACTCCTTAAAATTCTGCCATGTTTAAGTCCAAAAACGATACATTATATTGTTTCACAGCCACAACACCGTTTGATAGTGTTTGTGTATATATTAAAAAAAAAAAAAAAAAAACAATTAAAGTAAAATAAAGAAAAAACATTGCAACTAAGAAAAAACCTAGAGATATTGCGATACATAGAAAGGGAAGGAGAAAAAAAAAAGTTTGCGACACAGTGGAGATTCGTCCAGCCAGCCATCACCATCCCCTGCCAAACTTAGACCACCACAACCAACACCCGTCAAAACACCATTTACCGCACTATTTTTGGTTCTTATCTTACACAACCACAGCCACTCTTCGGGTTTCTCCACACATATTCAAAATCTCACACAAACACCGATCACTTCAATCCTATTCTAGTCCTCACACAACCCCCGTCTCTCTTAACTTTCAATGTCTCTGCAATTTAAGGTCAGATAAGTAACAATTTTGAAGTTAGGGTTCCAAATTTCTTCAAAGTAAAGACTCTAATTTATTTTTAAATTGTCTAAGATCAGGGTTTGCTATCAACTACGAATTTAAACGATGTTGGCTTCATTGAACCCAGGGAAACCCTATAGAAGATCAGATTCTACGTGGGCTTCTATGTTTTTATTTTAATTTTAGGTTTTCCCCCTTATCCGTTCTCTTTATTTGGAGTAAATTTATGGTTTTAAAAAAAAATCCAAAAGAGCCTTACAGTATTATTGTTGTTCCTGAAGGCTGCTTTGAACAATACAGGCATCCCAAGGGGTTCATGTTACAGCTCAGTTGGTGCATTAGGCGATCGATGAGCAACCAGAGGTTGACATCAGTGATCAATGAGAATTTTTGCAGTTTTACAGATCAGATATCCCTATCATAGTTACATTAACAAAGGTGAAAAAATGAAGTAGACCGAATCAAAAAGTTTGTACCCTTTGATTCCAAGAGGATATCCAAAAAAAAAAAAAAAAACACACAAGCTCTAGCTCTAGCTCCATGGTCAAACTTTGTTCTATTTCCTGACAATGTGGATGCATAGCATAGACAACCAAATACTTTTAGGTGAGAGTATAAGTGGGTCTTTGCTTGAGAATTTTCTCATAAGGGGTGGAAATCATTTGTGATTTGATTACGTGTACGCTATGTGCTAAATTGGCCAAATCATTATCCGAATTCCAGTTGTGAATATTAATACTTGTTTTGTCTTGAGGGCCACGTTAAATATATAAAAATATTTTTAAAATTCAAAGGAAAAAAATATTTATTTTAATGTATGTTATTTTATTCTATAATATAAAAATATTTATATCAAGTTAGTCCTTTTTTTATACTAAAAAAAAAGTGTTCTTTTTGGAAAGTAGGGAAGATTTCCATTATAGAGATTTAGGGGCTGTTTGGTAGTGTATTTTAAACAACAATTTTCAGTATTTAACACAACAAGAAATCTGGGTTTAGGAGACGTTTGTAAAACATCACTAAAAAACCCAAAAAACGTCACCATAGACACAAATGGTCTATAGCAACTTCTTCTTTTTTGCGACATTCAAAAACGTTGCTATAGGTCTATTGTGACGTTTCGAAAAACGTTGTCATATGTGACTTTGTGGCGTTCAAAAAGTAACTTGTGTTCTTTAAGAGAGAAAAATTAATAAATTATCATATCAAGCTACGGAAAGCTAACTTTAACTTTGACATAAAGCTACTCGTTTCTATTTTATAGACCTTAATCGTGTAGTTGTAGCAGTAGTTGTAGTTATCAATTATGCAATAGCCATAGAGTCCAATAGATTCTCAAGTCTCTGTTTAATGAATTCTCAACTGGCAGTAATCAATCGCTATAGCTTCATTTGCAATGTAGCTGTAGATTACGTGTAGTGTAGCAGTAATCAATCAATTGTTACAGTAGCGTTTGTTCAGTACACTCTAAACCACAATTATTCTCTATTGTAAGTATAAGGGCCAACAGAACTTATTCAAAGTATTCAACAAGAAATATAAGATGAAGTTCCTAAAAAATAAAAATAAAAACAAAAGAAGAAAGAAGGTTGGGTCTAAAATTAGAGTGTGACAATTTGAGCATGACTACTAAGATGTCATTTAACTCATTAAAACTCTCGGTTTCCAAAAAAAAAAAAAAAATCATGTAAATGTTAGAGGATTTCTTGATTTCCATTTCCTTATTTCATCCAAACGAAATATAATAGATAGGAGAATTCTATCACAGAATAAGTTCTATTCCTCGAGAGAGAAAGAGAGAGGCTTTATTTATGAAAAAGTAAAGATGAGAGAGACTTTAAAAACTAAACAGAAAAGTGATGGGTTACACAAAACTTGAGATATGATGTAATGGTACATTTGATTTTTTTTTTAGAGAATGTATATTTGATGGTTGTTTGAATAAGGTTTTTACTAATATGCTCTTAGGGAATTTTTAACTGTAATAAAAGGGGAGTGTTATTTATATAATAAAAAGTTTATACATAAGGCATAAAAGACTTCAAAGCATAGTCTATAGCACCTTAAATAATTTTTATTTTTATATATAAAAAAAGAAAAGAAAAAGAGGAACCATCAAAAAGTCCCAAGCTGCTTCATGTCCCATACAAAAGCTGAATATACAAAAGATGGGCATATATCACAAATTTCCAAAAAGCATTGTTGTTCACAACCCCTTTTAGCTTGGGCATCAGCACATCCATTAGCCTAAGAGCATATGTGAACTACATAGTCAGTCCATGCTCGTGCCATAAAATTCCTGCAATCAAAGATAAAAATAACATATGATGATTGATGCTGCACAGAATTAGTAGGTTGAACGCTCCGACTTCGGTGGACTACTAGTGGTTGTGGAAGGCCTACAAAATGAATAGGCAATCAAAAAGGGGATCAGAGTATACCGGCCAAACACCCTCCGATGGCTAAGTTAGTCTCACAAGAATGAAGTTCTAACTTTTTTGGGAGTCAAGTCTTAGAGAAAATGTACTTACCCTTGTTTTGTTCAGACTGGTCCTTTATATAGAGACCTTGGGGTGGTTATTTGCCCAGTAACTTCCCCAAGATTCACGGAAGCCAATGAGTACGGACATAATTTCCTCAACGGCTATAGAAGTTGCAACCGCTAATGGAAATTAACTACTCGAGGAATCTAGGGCGATAATCATGGGTTTATTAACCGTTCCAACATGTCAAAGTTTCCTAAGTATTGCACATTCATCCGTCCATTGTATGGACGATTAGGTCATCCACGGATTTTTGATCATCGTTCATGGATCCACGGATTTTTGATCATCGTCCATGGACGTGTCCATGGATGACCTCATTATCGTCCATGGGAGACTTTGTCGTTCATGGACCATATTCTCGTTCAAGAACATTTCTTAGTCTCCTTGGGTGGTTCCTGAACCTGTCTGCTCTCTTGGACATGGACGATCCTTATGGACGAATAGATGAACTAATTTCTCGCTATCCTGTGAATGATGAAATGTCATCATTAGTTAGCCAAGAAGTAACTACAGTCACAGGATTATCCATAGATCCCAAATGTTAGTCACACATAAGCTACATACACTAAACGAATACAAGATTTTTTCACAACATACCTATCAAGTGCTACATAAGTAGATAAACATCCATGTAGGCCCATATGGGGGCAATGTCCAAAATACATGAGTTTGAGCCCACAATGGGACAATAGGATATGTGTCTAGACCGTGACGGGACAATAATACCCACTAAAGGGCAATACAGATTATATTCCAGAACAACATATTCATACTTCAAAGTTCAGATTATATTGTAGAACAATATATTCATACTTCAAAGTTTTGTTGGGAAGTAAATTAAAACAACTCCGTAATTCACTTTCTCTAAAAAGTGCAAAACAAAAATCAATATATTTCTCAGAGATTGTTAGTTCGTCAATTTTGTAGACCTCATCCATACAAGCATTCAATTCTTCCTCTTCAACCTCTTTGGGAGATTTTCTCCTCTTTTTAGAAGATGATCTGCTTGATGACATATTCAGACGACCCCTTGAATGCAACTCTTCGGGCACTAGCGACAGTGGAGTACGGTTAAAAACCGAACAAACCATATTTGGCAAAATCATAGCTTTCGTTCGAAAAACTTCCGCGTCCAAAACTACCTACATAAATATAACCGAAATTATAATTTTGAATAGAAATGGGACAGCATCTTTCGCCTAATAGACTTCCATTCTTATTTTAGATCCTCTCTCTCTTTAAATCATTATGACAAAGAAAAATAATCTCCTTATCAACCATACCACAAATTCCAAAAACTTCATTCCCACCTGAAAGTTAGAGAACAAGAAAG
This sequence comes from Quercus agrifolia, assembly GCA_029955455.1. Lineage (NCBI taxonomy): Eukaryota > Viridiplantae > Streptophyta > Magnoliopsida > Fagales > Fagaceae > Quercus > Quercus agrifolia. The sequence goes on from JARQAD010000001.1 coordinate 2,485,850, forward strand.
CCTAGATAACAAGAACAACAAGGAACGGACCATCCATACAAGATAGAATGCAGAGTTTTTCGTCTTCACTTTTTCACTTATTTTATTCTTTTCTATTGTGTGATTTGGATTCATACGTGAGTTTTGTATTTGTTTTCAACTAGGCATGAACATAAATACAGCAGAAGACATGGAAACAAAAAAAAAAAAAAAAAAAAGGAGAAGTAACAAACATATCAAGAAAAGAAATAGACAACGATGAAAAAGTAGCATTAACAGAAAAGAAAAGAAGACTAACCTTCACTAATTGATCCTAGATGAAGTCACTAATATTGATTTTCCCAGTAGTTGCATTAACATTTTCGCAAGGCACATAATGGGTTGCGCAGACCTAGGTTTCCCACAGGGCCCGAAGTTTAGCCTACGTTAATTTTATATTGAAAAAATCAAGGAGTGTTTCAAACTGAAAATTTATAATTGCTGCAATTGTAATAAGTTTGTCCCTTTCAATATCTGTAGAGTTGCCTTCCCAATTGACATTCGTGGAGGCAATCATCAAAAAGAATTCCATGGCACCATCTATTTCAAGTAATTGTTCCATGGTTGTCTTTTTTCTCTCAAGGAAACTTTCTTTCTTGAGAGGAATGTGGAAATTGTAGAACGTGTCTCGTTTTATAGGGGCACGTAAACTGGATTGAAAAGAAAATCCTCAATGTATATAATTTTTTATTTAATATTATAATATGAGCACACACTGAATCGATTATTTATAAACAATCGCCTCGAGTTATCTATATATATATATATATAACCGAAACCTTTACTGGCACCACAATTTTCCACATCAGCATCATTTAAAAAAAAAAACAAAAATTTTGATTTTTTTTCTCTAAAACTCGATAATACATAAAACTCAATAATACAAAAAAAAAAAAAAAAAAAAAAAAAAAATCTCCTCTCTCAAACCCGATTATTTGCCCATCTTCACTATCAATTTTCTCTCCACAACCCGAAACCACCATCAATCCTTCTCTTCCACAACTCAATAGCTCCACCTTCTTCGGCACAACTCAGTAGCTCCAATCGCCCAAGTTGTAGATACATCCCCAGACTGATGGAGAGGCAACATATGGAATAAGTGTGTCGAAGAAGATTGCGATGTCCATTAAGTAGCTCTTTGAGATGGATTTGCTGGACTAACAGTGGTGTTCATCGGTTGCAATAAGGTTATATCCTCATGCCCAATTCTTTTGTTGTATGTATTGAATATAAATTGGATTTTTTGGCTTAAGCTTGAAATTGGTGGTATATCAAATTTAGGGATTAGGTTTGCACGACATAATTAGGGGAATGATTGATTCAATTATACTTTGAATTAAATTACATATTTTCATTCATTTTTAAGTCATTATACCATCAATCAAAATAAATATATGTAATTTTTTCGTTCTTTGCTTTTTTTTTTCTTTTTTTTTTCTTTCATCCTAATATGTCAATAAGTTTTTAATTTCTAGATTACATTATTCTAATTTTTTTTTTCAAGTTCCTCTATTTTAGCACATGTACATCAATCAAGTTCTATTTCTTTGCCATATCTGTTAGGTGTTTGACAAAAGGCCTACAAGAGTAACTGTTGTACATGTATTGGAATAATATAATACTATTCAATGTGTCATTAAGTCATGTATTTTTGTTTTATAACTTATATTCATGGGTGAATATTTTTGGTATATGAAAAATGGGGTGTGATGATGGGGTGAACTGACTTGATTGTATTTTTGAAGACTAAGTTGGATTACTGATGTGTGGATTTCTGTTACTTGATTGTTTGATTCTCTACTAGTAGATGGGTGCTTTAATAAAAACATGTTGGATTGCTTTAATTGGAAATACATTTTCGTATATAATGTAGAAAAATACATTTAGCAGCGTTTTTAACACACCGCAAATAATCACACCTATAGCAATGTTTCAAAAACGTCACAAAAGCATTTATCTTCTTGCTTTTTAGTGACGTTTTTAAAACATCGCTATAGGATTGATTATTTGCGGCATTTTAAAGGCGTCGCTAAAAAGGATTTCCTCTTACTTTTTAGCCTCGTTTTTAAAACGTCACAAAAACCTGCTCATTATTTATTTATTTTTTTGAAAAATATTAAAAATGCTCTATAAACTTGCTTAAAATTCTACAATAACTAACACATGCTTGTAATAGATCAAATATACCTATTAATCATCAATATTCCACAATAACACATTAACCATAAATATAAATATATATATATATATATATATATATATATGTTTAATACCAATACATGTATCATCTTGAATTGAACAAAACACTTGTCAACCTACACACACACACACACACACACACACACACACACACAAAACCACCCAAACTATGACAATATTAAACAAAGTACAATACTTCCAAAATAAATGTGGTTGTAACAAAACACTTGTCTACATATACCAAAAAAAAAAAAGCAACCACCCAATCTATGGCAATATTATAAACAAAGTACAAAAGTTCCAAAATAATTGTGGTTGTTCAAAACAACTAAGTAATAGCCCATGGAGTCCTTAAAACATTGCGTGTACCGCTATGTGCTAGTTTCTTGATAGGATGAAGCCTGTGATCTATAAGGAGTTGGAGATTGATGATCTAAATCGAAACCATCCTGAATACAAATTATGAGTATCTAATAAGTTCATAAAGAAATCATTTCAAGTAACAAAATAATAGTTGCTATACTTAAAAAATTTAAACACCAAATACATTCTTAAAACATTAAAATTTAATACTCGACTAGCTTCTGAAGAATGATTTTGTTGATTTTGCACTAGTTGCATCAATTGGGTCACTCACTCCTCAAGTTTTCATAACGATTCACTCTCTCCATCAAAAAAGCCACTTGATTCTTCAACTGAGTCACTTTAGCATCACTTTCATGCAAATAAGATTACATATAATCTTAAATATACTAAACAAACCATATCAAGTCTATCAATATCCTCATTCACACAAATGGGTTAAGTCACTCTACAAACTTAAGTAAAAACTATGGACGTAGAATTACACATGCACTTATATATAGTGCACAACATATTCAAAACCACATAGTTTCATAAACATGCAAATAGGATTACACATAATCTTAAATATACTAAACAAATCATATCAAGTCTATCAACATCCTCATTCACACAAATGGACGAAGTCTTAAAGTTCTACAAACTTAAGCAAAAACCATGGAAGTAGAATTACACGTATACTTAAATATAGTGCACAACATATTCAAAACCACATAGTTTCATAAACATGCAAATAGGATTACACATAATCTTAAATATACTAAACAAATCATATCAAGTCTATCAACATCCTCATTCACACAAATGGACGAAGTCTTAAAGTTCTACAAACTTAAGCAAAAACCATGAAAGTAGAATTACACGTACACTTAAATATAATGCACAATATATTCAAAATCACATAGTTTCATAAACATGCAAATATGATTACACATAATTTTAAATATACTAAACAAACCATATCAAATCTATCAATACCCTCATTCACACAAATGGACTAAGTCTTTAACCTCTTAAGAAACAAGCAACAACCATCTAAAGAGGATTACAAATAAACTTGTCCTATAGTGCAATTATCATAATCACAACAATCCACCCCAACACAATTATCTTAATCACAAATATAGAATGCTTACAAGTATTAAGTCCAAAAGTTAATAAAAAAATATAACTCAACCATATCTATCCAAATTTCCAAATTTCCAAATTTAATAAACACTCCCAATATCAATTGTAATGATCTTATAACACCATGCAAGCCACCCGCTTGCTCCAACACAGCAATCCACCCAATACAATTATCATAATCACAAATATAGAATGTTTACAAGTATTGAAGTCCAAATTTTCATAAAATAATAAACACTCCCAATATGAATGTAAACTGCCTTATAGCACCATGCGAGCCACCTGTTTGCTCCAACTCAACAATCCATCACAACACAATTATCAACATCTCAAGTACAAATTTTTAAGCAAAAATTACTTACTATGCTCAAGCCAAGCATGCATCTTTCCCAAAAAAAAAAATTCCAAACTTATCACAATAAGTGAGTGATTAACCTGCAAAATAAATGATGTGGAAGGCAAATAAGGGTGCCATTGCAAAAAAAAAATTTAATGAGTCGGGACTTGGTACAATTAGGCAGAAAAATTAAAGACTACTTTGCAAATAATATTTGAAGTTTAATTGTATCCAAACTTTGTCATTTGGTACACATAAGAAAACTTACCCATTATGCCTAAATGTCTCAATTGAAACAAGTGCTCCAAATCAACTCCATATACAGTCACAAACAACCTTTTACTGCATTCAATTAAAAAATCAAAACTAAAGCAAGCGCGCACACACACACACACATGTTGAATAATGATAACACATTGAGATATAATTTTTAAGCAAAAATCCTCATCTAATGGAAGAATCTCTTTGTAGACATTAGTGGGCAATGGACTCGTTTTAAAAATTAATCTCAAGCTAGCTAAACCACACACACACAAAAAAAAAAAAAAAAAAAAAAAAAAAAAAAACCTAAATCTACATACTATAGAAAAATTAAATAGAAAAAAAAAATACAAGATTTACATAGTACTTCTTAACTTGTAGTCAGCCACATATAAAACCCTCCCACTATACTACCTGAATCATCAATTTTTTTTTCTTTTTAATTTAATAGTTCCATTTAGTTAATATGTATTAATTGGAGGGACTTTGTTGCAGATATTGAACAAAAAGAATCATCCTAGCTATTGATAAGGATCCATCCCCTGCCACTGCTAGAAGGTATAATATTGAAAAGCAAATACTTACACTAAAGAAATACTTTTAATGATTCAGCCCTTGATCCTCAAGTCCTTTTGCCCAAGAAGCCAAATCTGAATAAGAGCTTTCTCTACCAATGTCCAACCAAAATAGAAAAAGAGAAAAGATTAGCACAAAACTCCATGACCCATTAAAGAAAAAGCAAATCAAAGCAAACCCATAAGCCAAAAACAAATACTTACACTCTAAAGAAACTTGAACAACAAGAACTTTCCAACCAAAACTGAAAAATAGCAAAAATTAGCACAAAAGCTCCATGAACCAGTAAAGAAAAACCAAATCAAAGCAAACCCATAAGCCAAGAACAAAGACTTACACTCTAAAGAAACTTGAACAATAAAAAAGAGGGAAAAGAGTAAGGTGGTGGCAGTGGGTGGAAGGGAAAAGATGTGTGGTGGTGTTGGAGAAAGTGGATCACAAGAAAAAGACTATGAACAAAGAACACAAAGAAAAGAAGAAGGGGACAAATGAATAGTGAAGTTAAGAAAGAAAAGAACAATAAATGGAACACAGAGTGGATAAAAAAAAAAAAAAAAAAAAAGAGGAAAAAAAGTGTGGGAATTGAAAATAATGGCGGAATGTTAAAAGATTAGAACATATAGCGAAGTTTCAAAAACGTCACTATAGAGTATTTGTTTTTTCAACTAGATGTCGAGGAAATTTTCTTTAATAACTATAGCGATGTTTTAGAAAACGCCGCTATAGAGTATTTCTTTTTATTACATATGCGCTGCTAAAACTGCACTCTTTAGCGGCGTTTTTAAAAAAATAACAGTATAACACTTATAGCGGTGAATTTAAAAATATCTCTAAAAAAAACACCGCCTAAACCCATATTTCATGTAGTGTAAACAATATTACATATATTTTCACACGCTTTTTCACCTTCACGTATTTTAAAAAAATATAAACAACGTTACTAGAATAACATTACCAAACAGGCCCTTAGTTATCTATTTTCCATTTTTAGGAACATATATCTTGAATATACTTTGGTTTAGTGAGCTACTTGTGGTATAATAGTGATAAGAGGAGAAAATGATAAATTAGTCATTTACATAAACTATCTATTTTTAGGAACATATACCTTAAATATATGACGGTTAATTTAATGAGTTAGGATCGGAGAAAGAGGAAAAAAATTTTGATGTAGTAGTCATTTAAGTTAATGCAGTAAATACAATAAAAATTTTAGGGGGGAGGGGGGTGGTATTAGCTAAATTTTACTTTTAACTACCGTCATTGCATGAGAGACAAATAGAAAGAATGACTTTTTTTTTTTTTTTTTGGGTTCTTGCAACAAATATGTAGTCTTTTCTATTATGAGATCCCAAAAGAATAATATGTAGGAATATAACCAATTAATTAAGTACCCTTTGCTCGATTGAGTTCCAACTTGCCTAATTGTGAATATATACCACGCTGGCTTGGTAGTTACCAAGTGTAGTGAAGCTTCTACAAAGAAAGAAGATTCCGCCTCCAATTGGGAACAGTGACGAAACTAGAATTCGAACTTGAGGGAAGCCAAAGCTTAAAACAAATTTTTTTTTTTTTAATAATGAAAATAAAAACTAACATCTAATTCATATTTAAAAAAATACTATATGTAAAATAAATGTTTCTTAAATATTTGATATTATAAATATATCGACAAAATATAACAAAAAAGTCACTTACCAAAGACTGGTCTCACAAATTCACAATCATAGTACTCACAAAACAATCACTACCAAAGACTAGTCTCCCAAATTCACAACCACAGTTTAGTACTCACGTCCTACTGTCCTAGTGGTCCCACTTTATGTCTTTATAGATAAAACCAAAAAAAAAAAAGGTTACAAACACAGGTGACCGGTCCACACAAAAATCCATAATTACATAGTAGTCAATACAAAGCCACAAACTAGTCTACGGTCCACACAACACACCAGTCCATAAAAAAGTCACAACTCATAAACACAACACACCACAGTTCATAAAAAATGCAGAGGGCAGAGGGCCAAAGGCAGAGCAATATAACAAAGACAAAAAACACAAATATGAACTTGAGAGAGGAGAGAAATTTCTCAGATTTACCAGACTCATGTGTGACTGTGATCAAGGATCTGAGGAATAGCAGCAGCAGTAGCAACACCAAATCTGATCTAGGGAAAGGAACAGCAGCAGCGGGCTGGGATGCACGGACGCGGCTCCCAGGCCGGCGCACCCGCGTCCGACGCGGCGACGCGGGAGGGACGCCGCAGACCGCGCGTCCGTGCCGCGTTGTGCCACGTGGCAAGTCCCGAATCGGGCCGACGCGGGCCGACGCGGCCCAAATTGGGCTGACTCGGTCTGTATCGGCCGTATCGGCCTGTATCGGCCGAAACGGCCGAGTCAGGCCGAAATTTTTTTAAAAAAAAAAAAAAAAAGGTGCAAACACACCGTTTGACTAACCTAAATACCCAGACCCCTCTCAGACCCTCACACAGAGTCACACTTCGTCCAAAACTCCCAAAAATCCTATCTCACTCCGTCCCTCATCTCCCTTCTCTGTGTGCTCCGTTTGATTATCTTTTATTTTGTTTTAGTTTCAAACTTATGAGTTGTATTCTAATTTCCAAACATCATGGAATGTTTTAGTTTCAATCTTGTGGATTATATTTAATTTATGAACATCATGTTTTAGGTATTTGTTTATATAATGTGAAAAACTAAAAGTATGCTTAGCAATATATTAAACATATATTGTAAAAATATTTTTAATAATTTTTTAATCGCCGAGTCCTGCCGCACCCGCACCCACCTTTTTCAAAAATTGCCGAGTCCCGCACCTGCACCCGCACCCGCACCCGAGTCCCGAAACACACCCGTGCTTCATAGGCAGCGGGCTAGCAGTGATGGAGGCGTTAATGAGGTAGAGTGGAGGAAGAGTGAGGTTAGGGTAAAAATTTGGGAATTGTAATTTAGGTTTTCAGTCCATATTTATTTTTTATTTTGTAGTTAATTTTAGTTTGTCGGTTATTATTATTATTTTTTTTTTGGATGAGAGTTTGTTGATTATTGATGTTATACTTTCGGTCCATTTTTTTTTTTCTTGTGGGTCAATATCTAAATATTTCAAAGGAGATCTAAAATATATATATATATATATATATATATATATATATATATATTTAAGGACAAATCTTAATTTTTTAGATTACATATGTATATCATTTTTGTTTTTTTTTAAATTGGGGGCTATTTGGACCAAAATTTAAAATTTCAACACACACATATATATATATACTAGCTTTTTTTTTTTTTGGGGAGGGGCCCCCGCCCTACCGTAGGTCTGTCCAAGTTTGGGAAATACATTTTGCGCGTTTTCCAATGGAAGAATTTTTTTATGTAAGTCTCACATCTCAACGGAAGAGTTTTTTATGTGTACTGTTTACGAGACCTACAAATACATAATTCAATAATTTTTTTAAAAAATTGGGTCTTATGACACAATTTATTCATTAAAAAAATTATTTTGTTACAATATTTTCAATTTTCAGTAATAAATATTACATTTCATGTATGAAAAGTAACATATTTTTATTATTTAGAATTACCTTGTGTCGTTTACGCTGGTTTGTCAAATGGATACTATTTGAGATGTGTCAGGTTGTGTGGAAATGTTGTGTGGGGGTCCCTCCAGGGGCTAGTGCGGTCTGGGCTGCCAAAAATATTAAAAGTTAATTAGTTAATTAATAAAAATTACATTTCATGTATGAAAAGTAACATATTATTATTATTTAGAATTTCCTTGTGTTGTTTACGCTGGTTTGTCAAATGGATACTATTTGAGATGTGTCAGGTTGTGTGGAAATGTTGTATGGGGGTCCCTCCAGGGGCTAGTGCGGTCTGGGCGGTCTAAAATATTAAAAGTTAATTAGTTAATTAATAAAAGTAATTTGAATTTTTGGTTGAATTTCTTAGTATATTTCTTATTGATATATTCATTTTTTACTATAGTTATAATCAATACATTGTTATGTCGTCAAAATTCATTAAAAAAAGAAGATTATAATTATGTTTCAAAAGTAATATAAAAAAATTAATAGGATCTTAAATTCTTTGTGTAATAATTAATCTATTCTCTTTTATAAAAAGTTATGTCTTAAGAAATAAAATTTTGAAATAATTACATAATAAAATAAATTTACAGTTGTATTTAATTAGTACCTATTTAACTATTAAAAATGTGTTTATTTATATAAGAAATTTTGACTTTAAAAAGAATTGGAAAACAACTTGTTTATGCAAAAATATCCTTAATAGAAAAACAAAATATGACAAATATGCTATCATTTTGTAGGTTTTCTCACACCAATGATCACTTAATATACATATGTATTAAGGCAAAAATGGCAAAATACCCCTTTCCCCCAAAAGTTTCAGTAAAATGCTCATGTTCTGGAATTATATAGGAAAATACCCCTGTTTTGAAACTCGATTTTTAGAAAATCGAGTTTCAATGAAAGAATTGATTTGGCGAAAATCGAGTTACTTGAAAAAAACTGCATGGAACTCAAGTTGCATGTAGTTTTTTTTTTTTTCATTGCCTATAACTTGATTTTCTAAAAATAGAGTTTTTCATTGAAACTCGATTTTTAGAAAATCAAGTTTAAAACATGAGCATTTTCCTAAATAATTTCAGAACAAAGGCATTTTACTATATGTTTTGCGCGAAAAGGGTAAATCCCCATTTTGGCCAATGTATAAATGACTTTTTATATATCATATTGATCTCAAGTATATATAAGACTACTGTTAGGTTGAAATATGGCAAAGGGTCACCTAGGCAATAATCAAAACTAAAGATTATGTTCATAGTGAAAATATTCAAATTGATATGTGTAGGCTAGTTGTATTTGATTGGGGCTTTTGAGTTTATTATTATTATTATTATTGTTATTGCAAAATGTATGTATCTTGTACAGTTGAAGGAAGGCTATAAAAATTGTGTGATACCGTTTGGGGGAGCGTGGAGGAAATAAAAGCTTTAGAAAAATATTTTAGAATATTTTAATAAGATGTATTGTAAAATGATGAGTGAGATGTAGGTTATTTTGTGAAAGAGAACTTCTAAAATGGAAAAATGAAAAGAAAAAAAAAGTGACTTTTTGAAGAGAGCTAGAGTTTAGGAAAAAAAAAAAATACAAGACTATATGTATGCTCTTACAGTTACTTCAGGTAGAGAGGAGCTACAAGGATTTGGGGATTGGCGAGGGAGTGTGATCTAATCGAATATATATTCTTTTTCATTGTTTAAACTTATATAGCTTGGCTTTGTCCAAAAATAAAAAACATACATCTAATTAACCTTTTGTTTTCAAAGTCAAGCTTATCTAATGAGTTTTTTTATATAAATAATAATAATAACAATAAATTAATAAAGGGGGTTCAAACTTATTGATATGAGATGGGATGTAGGTGTTTATCAGAAAAAAGACATGGTCAAGAAAATTATTCACTGTATTTGCAAAACATGAATGATAAGTTCTTGAATTTAATTAGTGAGACATATTATTTATGTAAAAAGAGGAAGTACCACATTGTTGTACTAAAAAATATTGAATAATTGTTCATAAGCTTGAACCATGTAAACTCTAGTGCATTCTCTCTTCTCTTTTGCCCCTTACATTATCATAAATTTCTGATAAAAAAATTTCCATTACAAAGGACAATGAAATTTCATTCAACACCACAGATGATGATGAAATCAGAAAATCTTAGCCTGTGATCAAATAAAGTCCCAATCCCAGATAAAATGTAGGCCATGTTCTACGGAGAATAGTGAAGACTTTTTTATACTACACAAAATTCGTATTTTGGACAAATTTCATCACCACACCAAAAAATAAATAAAATAAAATAAAATCTGTTAGAATTTTAGGGTATGTTTGGTAACTGTTTTTTCCCCTTATTTTCTGTTTTCAAAAATAATTTTCTATTTTTAAGACTAAAAAACTTGTTTGGCAACTCAAAATGAGTAGAAAACAAAAACTGTTTTCAAAATTCAATTTGTGAAGGAAACTGAAAACATGAAAAAGGCTGTTTTCAGTTTCTAATTTTCAAAAATCAATGAAAACATGCATTAAATTTAATGAATCTTTCTTATTTAATGAGTTAACATTAAATTTTAAATTCTAGTTACAACATATTTTAGTATTTTCTATTTTTTTTCTTCAAAAAACTATCTTTTTAATTTCAACTAACCAAACATGTTTTTTATTTCAAAAATACAAGAAAATTGTTTTTTCTTTATATTCCCAAAAACAAGTTTTTGAAAATAGAAAATAAAAACTGTTACCAAACATAACCTTAGTGTTGGGCCATTCCATGACTTTGCTTGTAATGAATATTAAAACGCTCAAGAATTACAATAAAGGTCTTGACAAGTTTGAAAAATTATGTTTTCTGGATTAGGGTTTTAGTCTACTTTTGCGTTGTATTTTAAAATCCTATTTATGAACCTTTATAAGTTTTCAGTATTTCCACAAAGCGGAGATTTAGGAAAAATGAATGGATGGTTAGAAATATCAAATTACGCAGAAGATTAATAATAGAGATTGTGTAATTTATCCCCAAGAATATTTACACCTTATGCCTTTACTCCTTGATAGAAATTAAAATCTCTCAACAAAATTCACAATAAATTTTACAACTATTATGGTGGTAAATTGTGATTATTGTATGATAAAAGTGATGTCAATGATAGTCCTATGTTAAAGTGATATTGCACAAATCAAAATCTGCTACTTTAATAGTTGTAAATTTCATTTTGTTTGCGCATAGTATTGTTGTTTAAACAAACCCAATCTTTCTTATATTTTTTTCTCAGTAGTTATAAGAAATGACGTGAAAAGTGAACAATTTTAATAAGTTGCGAAGCTGCCCAACTACAATTCAATCAAGAATCATAATAAAATTAAAAAATTATTTTAAGTGTTAAATATATATTATAAATTAAATCGAAAGGTCATTTTAAATATAAAATCATATGTAAACTGAAAAACTTATTTTATGTTTGATGTATCATGCATTTATCCTCAAAATACAAATTAAAACTATTCAAAATTTATCCTCAAAAGCTATTAAGGATAGTTTGAGGATAAGAACAAAGAGTTGTGTGTTTAAAATTTGTGTATAAAATTTAATAGTAAAAGTTATTAAGTTAATATTGTAAAAAAAAAAAAAAAAAAAGAGTTATTAAGTTAATAGTAAAAGTTGCCATATATAGACAATTATCTATGAGTCAGATCATTCACTTGGTGCAACTACGTCTTTTAAGACCAAGTTTGTATTAAACACCCAGCAACTCTACACTTCACAATCTATGTCTTTATTTTCTTCATGTGCACAGTATTATAGTTAGGCTTCGACTAAAACTGTCTTAATATTCACAATTGGATTTTGCTTTTTTTTTTAGTTGATAAACTATTCACAATTGGAATTTAGATATAATGACTTGGCCAATTTAAATCAACTCATAGAGCATAATCAAATAAAACATGTACCCAATAAAAATTATTTAATTAGACATGGTAGAGCTAGTTATCACATTTCAACATATATAATACAGAAAATGAGAAAAGACAGCAAATTAGCTATAAAACCCGATACCCTAGTGGATAAAGGTCATAACAATTTTACAACACCCCTAGCTAATTTGTGTAGCACCTTACACCTAGGCCCACCACGATTTGCAATTAAAATTTTGTTGAAATGTAATATGTGCGAGGTGTGTTGGGCCAAAATATGAGTAATTTTTAGTTTTTAAACAAGGTGGTACGCAAAAACAAAACATGGATATCTAAATAATGACCACTTTTACTAAAATAGTCCATTCATCAGCATGAACGTAATAGTCCTTAGAAAGCCATCGTGGAATTGACAACTAGGGAAGTTGGACCCATAGCGATTTGGTTGCAGCTGGGATCGCCGTCATCGCCGGTAAAGCTGAGGCTGACAGGCGTTTGGCCTTGCCCACCACCAGTTCTATTGGGTCTGGAATTACGTATAAACTTGTGTAGTCCAAAACTAAGTGCAACAATCAGGATCAAGAGGTAAACAATTTGCGCAGCAATTTCAAGGTGCATAAGTAACTTTTCTTCGCTGTAAGAAAAAAAAAATGTATCAAAACTAAACAAGGGACCTCAAAACAAGAGGAATAACTATAGGCTATATAGCTATTGTTACCCGTCACAAGGAGAAGGAAAGTATGAAAATGGCATGGGCATGGAACGTCCCATTCTTACTGAATCTGAGAGAAGAAGCCTAAGCTATATTTTTTTATATTTTTTGAAAGGGGGATATGAGTTATGACTATGTCCATATATATAATGCGTATGCGTACAGGAGAGAGAGAGAGAGAGACAGAAAGACTTCCTAGTCTCCTACTGCACGTTGGACCCACAGACGTGCACAATGTCAAAAAGCCTATATGTGGACAGGGTCCAGTCTTGAAGAGAGAAGAGAGACCCCAGTCCTGAGTAGAAAGCTTTATATGTGAAATCTCTGTTCTACCCCTGAACATGGAAAGCGTAATTTTGGTTTCCACTATGCTTCTAAACTTATTATAGGGGCACAGTGGGAACTGAGTCGCTTTCTATGCACAGAGGTCCATGCTGATCAAGGGCAAAGTGAAATCCAGAAAAGCGCCCAGGATGCACCCTGGGTCTTTCTGACGCGATGGATGATATGATTATTGACGTGACATTTAGTGCTAATTTAATATGATGTAAGTTGACACGTTGTGCTAAGCGTGTGGTGTGCATGTGGAGGCTTTTGTCAAGCACGAGGCAACGCGTGGGAGGTCCATGGTGTGCATGGGCACATGTTGGAGCGTGTGTTATGTTAAAGGCTTAGTCGAACAAAATATTAAAGGTTTAGGTTTATTTATATAATTTTATTTTAAATACGAGTTAAGTTTGTATTTTTTATCAAATAAGATTATATGTTCAAACTTGATTCAATTTGTAGTTTAACAAACTTAAGCTTGTTTCTGACCTTTTTGATTAGCTTATTCTTTTCCCCTGTATGGTAAAATTATGACTTATATTTCTTATCATTTTACAAATCTATGAATGTTATTACAAATAAATTATTCATATTATCAATAAATTATAAATACAAATTTGATATTATATGAATCTAGTTAGAGTACTAGCATTAAATGTGCTAAATACTAAATTTTTAATATTTAGCGCGCACACACACACAAAAAAAAAAAAAAACCCACCTACATCAAATGTGCCAAATTCCAAAAAAGGTTTAGCATGAATCTATAGCTCGCTTCTACTAATAGCATGGTACAACATAAATGCTAAAAATATTTCCTCTTTTTTAATTCTACATTTCTCTCTCCTCTCACAGATCTCTCTTGCTCTCTATATCATCTGCTTCTCTCACTCTCAATCTCTCTTCATCTCTTTCTCTTACTCTCAGCCTCTCATACTCTCTCTAGAATCTCATTACTCCACCACCTCTCCACATCATCCGAATCTCTTTTTCTCTCTCTTGATCGGCAAGTTGTAGGCGTATATGGGTTTTCGGGGTTTGTTTGGTTTTAGGATGGATTTTGAGAAGTGAATGTGGTGGGTTGTTGGTTATTTGTGGTGGTTTGGCGTTTTGAGCAACAGTTGATTTTGTGGTGGTTGTGGTGGTGGTTTCTTTTTTGTTGGTTTTTTTGTTTTTGTTTTTAGTGATTATGGGATGATTTTGATGGGTTGGAATGGGCTGATTTTTGTGGGTTGACTTTGGTGGTTATGGTCTGATTTTGGTGGTTGTAGTTACAGTGGCCAGTGATGGCTAGGTCGATTTTGGGTTGTGGTTATGATGGTTCATTATTTTGAGTGGTGGTTAGTTGATTTTGGGAGGTGGTGGGTTTGCGATAGTGGTGGGTTATGGTGGTAGTGGATTCCAATCTAGTGGGGGTAGGCTGTAGAGTGGTAGTATGGGTTTTGTAATTATTTATGGACAAAGTTTAGCTACGAAATTTCTAGAAGAATTGATTCAGATTAAGGGAGAGAGGCTTCAATTAGAACAAATGACGACAGAATTGGAAATAACTATGATGGGTACTTCAAACTTGGATCCAGAGTAGCAACAATGCATTAGCCAACTTCGTCAAGAAATCATTCAACGTCAAGAGAAGAGTAATTGGTCAATATTATCGCAATGTAGCAAACAAGTCATGCAAACTTTTTTTCAATGCAAAAATTTTGTTGTTAAGGTGTTTCTAAACTTTTTAGATTTTGTTGTAGAGGAGCATGTTCACCATTTTTTGGTGCATCCAAATTCCTGTAACAACTACCATATGTGATTGGAGTTTTCTTCTTCTTTGTTCCTAGCCCATCTCTTATTGTTTCTAGCTCTTTGGATATGAGACTAGTTAGTGTTAGACCAAACCATATTACTTTTGTGGGTGTTCTATCTGCTTGTAGCCATGCTGGAATGGTCAAAAAATCACTCAATTACTTTGAGATGACAAAAGGTATATAAGATTAAGCTTGTAATGGACCACTTTACATGCCTAATTGATATGTTTTTGAGGTTGGGTTAGTTGAATGAAGCTTTTGATTTTATCAAGAAAAATTATTTCGAGCCCAATGAGTTTATATGGTCGCTCTTGATGGCTAGATGTAGAAGTCATGGAAATTCAAAATTCACTAGAAACTTTAGAGGTAACCGATGGGGACGAAGAAAAGACACACTCTTCTATTGCATATCACAATGAAAAGTTGGCCATTGCATTTGCGTTGTTGAACACACCAAATGCTGCACCAAGTTGGCCATTGTCAAACTTTGCAACTTTAAACTAACGGTTTTTTTTTTTTTTTTGGTGTGGTTGGAGGGTCGGTTGTGAATTTTTTTATTTTGGATTGTAAATGTGAATGAATAAAAATAATAATATTTAATTGGAATAGTGATAGAGTATTGAGACTGATGTATATCTATAAAAACATAGATAGCTAAATTAGAAAAAAAAAAGTATTTTTTCATTAATTTAGCTAAAAATTTGAGGAAACTAATGTGAATACTCTAAGAAATGGAGAAATAAGAGGAGTTTGGAACATGTGTCCTTTTGGTGGCTGGGAAAATACACACAAAAACAATACTCATGCTATTTTGGCGTTTGAATGAAAAATATAAAATGAGGTTCGAATATGTGGATCGATGGATTAGGTAATTAAGGGCTATACAGACAACGAGTAAAGATTGTTCACCTTTGGTCAACACTGGGAAAAATTACTTACCTATTCAACAAGTTCAACATGTAAACATCACATAGAGAAAAACGAGGGAACTTGAAAGCTCATGCAAGGGCCAACCATTAAAGGCATCGTGGCAGTAACAAGGAGGATTTAAAAATACCGGCAATGATTGCAGATTAGTCCGACTAAAAAGTAGTAAAAAGGTCTCAAAGATTGGACAAGTACGTTCATAAAAGAATAAAAATGTTCCAACCTCTATACCTCTGCATCGTTCTCCTAGGAAAGCAAAATGCATATCATTGTAAAATATAAGGCTTGAAGATACGTGGGAAGGGGGAGCAGTGCAAATTAATCCAAAAAGATGACATTTAAGAAACCAAGGAGACGTATTTCGTGGTGGAAGAAGATATAAAAAAGACCCTTGAGGATAAGGGTGTTTTCTGGACTCTAGAGGAAATAAATGTCATATACGAGTTTGTTGTGATGTGAAAGCTCGATTATGTGTTAAAATACAAGAGTTGTTTAGATCTCCAAATCAAAAGTTACGACTTGGTTAATTTTACTCTAAACTAAGTGCGGAATAGAGTAAATGCGAGCGTACAAACAATAAAACTACTCTAAGTCATATTTAACAAATCACAACAGTAAGATGAAAGCTAAAAGAGTAGGGAAGAAGAATGCAAACACAAGATAACACGCCAATATGTTATTTAAGAGGAAACCGAAGTATTCGGCATAAAACCTCTTTACCGCCCTCAAAGCGGTAAATCGATCCACTAGACAATAAGTTAGGATACACGAGTAGCAAGAGACCACCCAAGTCTAATCTACCAAATGCACCTAAACCCTCAAAGCTCCTACTTTAATAAGGATTCTCGGAACCATGTCTTGTTTAGCTTTCCGGATCCCAATACGCCCGATGGCATCCGCCAACACTTGGCTTCTTCTAATACTTCCTAGCAGCACCAAAACCTCACTTGACACTCAGAATGGGTGTGATAAGTGTTTGGACTATTAACCTCTCAAGAATTTGGAAATAAAGAGGTAGGAGTTGAGGAAAACTACAATGGATTGTGTAGAGAATTGTGGGTATAACAATCTTTCACTTTCAAGGATAGTGGTTAGGGTTTTCTCTCTGAAAAGCACTCATCTCAGAATGTGGGTAATGTGGGTATATATAGTATGTGTAGAGACCTGGTGTATCAGATATGACAAATTGACAAAACAGAATGTTTCGCGGGTATCTTGCGGGAAGGCCTTACCCACAAGACACTCGCGAAAACTAGCTGTCACCATCTGTCATGAGTTATGATTTGTTTTGTTAATAAATTTTAAAAAGTGGAAGTTTATCTTTATACCATTGAAATTTCGTGTATAAATTCTAATATAGACAATGAGCAAGGATCGTCACGGTTTCTCAAATTACAAATTGTTAACTAGTCTAACATAGAGGTTTGTGGTGCTCCATTTTATAAAATTTAGATGTCTTGGTTACCTCAAAGCAATAGAGGGGTAGGAAGGCAGGCTAACGGGGGCCATTGCCCCTTGGCTTTTTAAAATTTTCCTCTCCCTCCTGTGTTTCTTTATTATAAAAAATAAAATTTAACTAATTCCTTAAATTTTAAGAAATTATTATATAATTATATAAACTAGCGCATGACCCACACAATGTGCGAGTTTAATTTTATGTATTTATTTTTAATTAGGACACTTTTACTTGTTATTTATGGTAAAATATGTAAAACCCTCTAATTTATAGGTATAATATCTTAAAAATTAAAATTAGAAAAAATAATAATTCTGTTAGCTATAGTATGATATTTCAATTTTAACTTATTTTTAAAGCCTACTACTATCATAATCTAATAACACAATCGTGATATGATACAATTCTAAGATAGCTCCATAATTCATCTTAGTAGAAACATGATATCATAAGAATCTTAGTAATTTCTTGTCCCTCTTCAGAGATTTTTCTTCTTCAATGCTGAGATTCTCCTATATATTTTTGTTGGTGTTGGATATTTGTCATTAACATGCAGTGAAAGCAAAAATATGGGCATGAGATAGTTTTCTCTTTTGATATTCCATGGTAACAATTGGAAGTAATATACTAAACTATGAAGCAAAAAAATATAATAGTAATGAGTTTAGAATACCTGCAATTACTCCCCTGTATTGTCGGTATTTGGGTTGTATCGCCTCTGATAATGACATCTTTCAATTTATTATATAATTCAGTCTTGAATATACATTAATTGCACCTTACCCATATAAGTCAATTTTCTACAATACATGTGTATGCACTAACTTGTAATTATTGATATGACTGCCCACCATATACCAAAGTATATCTCCCATCTTTATGTTGGCATCAGGAACTATTTCTATCATGCATATCTAACTGCAAAGAAAATCTTTCCTCAAAAAAAAAAAAAACTGAAAAGAAAATCACATTGAATGTTAAAGGTTCACTTTTATTATTTTCTTTTAGTAAATATTTTAGAAAGTGCCACTACAAATTTTGCAAATAAGTAAATCAAATATCGATAAAAAGAAAAAACAGGATGATGTATGGGCAAAGCAAAACACTACAAACTTTCAATCAAATTTTTTTTTTTGTTTTTTAAATTTTCGCTCCTTACAATTTTCTGGTTCCAACTCCGACACAGATTAGGATCTTCCATCTCTTTCCCTCTCTACTTTTGTTTTTTTAATTTCATTCCATATCTTACTATAAAATTTTTAAAAACGAGATATATTTTTAATTTTTTATTAACTAAGATGGAAATATTATCATTGCTTTAATTTGCCGATTATTTAATTTTCTTGTAATTCATAAAATCATCTCAATCAAATTGCAAACTTATAAACTTAAATTTCATATTTACTTTCATTTAAAAAAAAAAATTGACGTTAATTTCTTTTTTCTTTTGGAAAGAAGTTTAGTTGTTTTAGAATCTATTTTACTTCTATGTTCATATAGATGAGGGATTTTTTTTTTTCGCTTTATATTTGTTCTCTACTCTATTATCTTTATTTCCATCCCAAAAAAAAAAAAAAAAATTCTAAATTGCATAATGCATGGAATGCATGGAGAGTACTCGAAGAAGGCCAACATTAGGTCTTATCAAACAATAGAAAATGAAAAAGACATTACATTAGGAGAAGAAAAACAATTTGGCTAATCTGACTACCTTTCAACTTGTTTTGGTAACTTTTCTTGTAGTAAATCCAAAAACTTACTTTCCTGGGTAAATTCTTCTTGCAAAAGGGAAAAATCTTAACATCAAAAGCTTTTCTCACTATTTTTGGCAGGTAAAAAGGTACAAAGGTGAAAATATAAACCGACAGTATTTTTTTTAGAAGTTAACTATTGTAAGTTGTCTTTTAGTAGTAGGTTATCTTTGTTTGTCATACTCATACACATTAAAATCCTAATTATTCTGAACGGAATGACACAACGTTTGGATTGAACGGTTTTTTTTTTTTTTTTGAGCAAGTAGCTTTTTTTTTTTTTTGGATCAGATAAGTGTTATGTAATAGGAGTTATGGTTTTCTTGTTTAATTTCATTGGCCGAAGGACTTCAGAAGGTTTCTTTTGGTAGACGTTTGGTTCAGATTTATATTCTTAGCATTCCCTCTTAAAAAGTAGACATTTTAGTATTTAACTTTCTCTATAGGGTTTGGTTAATGGATACTCTTAATACATTTATTAATAAATCATTTTAGAAAAGTTTTGATATGACTTTCAAAAAAATATTTAAAAAAACCGTAAAAAAAATAGTTCTTTTTTTCTTTTTCCATAAAAATTTATTCAAATATTTTCTAAATTAATGTCCTTAGAATATTGTTAACTTTTCTCATATATATATATATATATATATATAAATAAGTTATAATCTATTGTAATTTAACATTAAGATAGTTCAACAAACTGATCGGATGAAAAAAAGAGAGAAAATGGGGTTCTTCAAACTTCTAAGTTCTAGCACAAATATCTTAATATAGTAAATTTGTAATATACATGGCGTAATATACCAAACCAGAAAAAAGGTAGAAACTCATGAGTTCATTATCTGAAATATCTTAATATAGCATTGCTGATGAAGGAAAAAACAAGACCCAACAAAGCTAGGCCCAGCAATCGAAAAAGACGATTTTGAGAAAGAAGGGATCAAAGTGAATGTGAGATAATGACAATTAACAACTGTGGGATTGACTCATTGACCCAGCAATCGAAAGTAGGTGGTAAAGACTCAGTTGAGAGTCTTGAGACTTGAGAGTTGAGAGAGACCCGTAGAAAATTTGAGAGAAAAATTGACAGACCACCGAAAGTGTTCGTGACAATCCTAGGACACACCGCACTAAGAGCTTGTTAGTTTAGTTGCCCATTTAAAAAATTAGTTTCCTGAGTGAAGTAAAATGTGGTGAATCCCACTTAATACTTGTTTGGTTGAAATTTTTGAAAGCTCATATAAAAAAATGCAGACACCATATATTGAAAATACACTTTAAAAATGTTTTCGGTTGTTTTCAACAAATAGGTGGTGACAATTTTGGAAATAATGCCACCGTCCAGCTAATTTGTTTAGGTCACTGTCTCTCCCTCTCTCTCTTTAGTCCAATCCCTATGAGAGTTGTGACCCAAGGTTGATTCATGTCTCCAATCCAATTACAGCGAATCAACGGTACTAATCTTTATAGGTGCCTTTTTGTACTTTTGGGCTAAGGCTTCTATAGAGGGTATACTACAGCAAAAGTGGACTACGGTTACGAAACTTTTCGTCACAATATGTCCTTATTTTATCACCGAATACATATGATGACGAAACAACATTCGTCACCTAAGCTCTGTCATATAATGTATTGGTGACGAAAATGTTTCGTCACCAATAAAAAAATGATAGGTGATGAAATTTTTTCGTTACCAATAAAAAATGATAAGTGACGAAAGCTTTTTGTCACCTAATATTTTCGTCACTAAATCTTATTTTCAGTGACGGAATATTTCGTCACCAAATGTTTTTTTTTTTTTCCAATTTCAATAGATTAGGTGACAAAATTTTGAGTCACCAATTGTTTTTTTATTTATTATTATTTATTATTATTATTATAATTTCAATAGATCTAGTGACGAATTATTTTGTCACCAATTTTTGCTTATAGTCAAATATGGCAACAAAAATTATCATCACCAATTTTATTTTTTTTATTAATATTCTTTACATTTACTTGCCATTACATTAACCTGTTCATTTCTAACCAAATCCATTAAAAAAAAATCCATTCATTTCTAACCAAATCCATAAAAAAAATAATAATAATAAAAAGAATCCATACAATCTAAAAATGCAATAAAGATGTTCACAAAGTAATTACAACCATTTATATACAAATGATGTCTTAGCTTCCAAACTTTATAGAAAATTATTTGAGTTCAAGTAGTCCCACAAAAGCTATCTTCACTACAAGAAAATGTATTTTTAGTGATGAAAAAGTTCGTCACTAAAAGTCCAGTTTTTCGTCACTAAGAACCTTTAGTGACGAAATTGGACTTTTAGTGACAAAATTCGTTTTGTCGCTATAGCCCCGTTGCTAAAAGTATTGGCGATGAAAAATTTCATCACTAAAAGTCCAATTTGTTTTTTTTTTTTAAACTTTTAGCGACGAAAATGTTTCGTCGCTAAAAGTTTTCCTCGCTAAAAACTGTATTTAGTGACGAAAAATTTCATCACTAAAACTATTTTCTGGTACATATAGTGACGAAAATATTCATCACTAAAACGTTTTTCAAGAAAATCCAGGCACATATAGCGACGAAAATTTTCGTCACTAAAACTATTTCTTACAAAATTCCGTTGCGTTTAGTGACGAAATATTTCGTCACTAAAACAATTTTTTGTTGCCATATTTGTGACAAAAAACTTCGTCACTAAAACTTATTTTTTGTTTTTATTATTTTCATGGCATTGATATTAACTTGTAACCTGTCATCACATTATTAAAACCTCACATTTGATTAACACATTTATTTCAACAACACATTTATAAAAAATCTATCCATACATTCCACAAGTTAAAATTAAAACAAGTATCCAATTCAAACTCCTTCCATACAATAATTGTTTGTAACACATACAATAACTTAAGATGTTTTATAGCAATACAAAAAATGTAGCATAATATAATTAGAACTAACGGAAGATGTCCTCATATGTCTTCAAATAATGCCTAAAGGAAATCCCCTAAAGCCACCAATAAAAAATCTGCACAAATATAAAAACACTACTACATTAAAATCGTAAAGTAAAAATATTAACTATGTTATAAGAAATATTTCTAATAATGAATTAAGAGTAACCACACCAATAAATTAAAATCACAACTCCTAATGTATGAGTTGTAGAAAGCAAATATAAATTTTCAAGTGTAATATAATACAATTAGTTTCAAATGATACATAAAAAATTAACTTGTAGATAAATTACTAACCAATAAGTGATTTAACTTGAGAAGATTGTCGATAACAATTCACACAATAAATACATGAGCACAGAATATTACCACTCAAGTCCACAACCGCTCTTGCGAAATTAATAAATGCATTGACCCCTTCAATATATGGATGACTTAATCTACCATCGGGTGTCTTACCCATTGTCATCCAACTTTTATCCATATTTGATTACAATTGCAAGGTAAATGCTATTTTAGCAAAATAAGGACAACTCATGCATAAAGTATTCTAACATCTAAGTTTATAAGCTACTTAGGTAAAATAAGGACAACTCATGCACAATATCTCATTCATGAATGCACAAGCCCATATTAATACTTAAACAAATGTACATTGCACACTCAAACACTCCCAATATGAATTTAAATCACCTTATAACACCATGCAAGCCACCTGATTGCTCCAATATAACAACCCACCACAAAATCAATTTCCAACATCACAAATATAAAGTTTTACGATAATTTAAATCATATAAAATATTATTCATCACATCTAATCAACAATACTCATTCACAATTGCACACTCAAACAATCCCAATATGAATTTAAACCACCTTATAACATCATGCAAGCCACCCACTTGCTCCAACACAACAACTCACCACAAAACCAATTTCCAACATCACAAATATAGAGTCTTACAAGAATTTAAATCATATAAAATACTATTCATCACATCTAATCAACAATACTCATTCATATTTGCAAGAAATGAAAAACACTCTCAATATGAATTTAAACCACCTTATAACACCATGCAAGCCACCTGCTTGCTTCAACACAACAACCCACCACAAAACCAATTTCCAACATCACAAATATAGAGTCTTACAAGAATTTAAATCATATAAAATACTATTCATCACATCTAATCAACAATACTCATTCAAACCAATAATCCACAAGAAAATCAAACACAAACATCACAACTATAATGCTTACAAGTATTGAAATCTACTATTCATCACATCTAATCAACAATACCCAATTATAATTCAAAAGAATGTAAAACACTCCCAATATGTATTTAAACCACCTTATAACATCATGCGAGCCACCCGCTTGCTTCAACACAATATACCACCACAAATCCAATTTCCAACATCACAAGAATAAAATTTTATAAGTTTTTAACTAGAATTTACTTACTTTGCTTAAGCCAAGCTTACAACTTTCAGAAAAAAAAAATCCAAAATTATTGCAAATAATGTGTATTTAGCCTGCAAAAGAAAACTTAAATTTATAAGTCCTTTAGTCTTGAAAATGATACAACTACTAGAAACAATAAAAAAGAAAAAATTATACCAGTGAAAATTAATGAAGATGAGTTAGGAGCTTAGTTGATGACTGTAAGGAATACATGCGTATCAACATGGAATTAAACTATTAATTATTACAAGGAATGCCCAACATTTCTACTCAATTTTTGATAATCAAGAGAATTTTATTGTAAACAAGTTAGAAAACTAGAAATAAGGCCAAAGGCCACACAATTAGAGCACACTACCAAAGACCAAAAACAACAGTAACTACTATGCCCATACTCATGGCAGCAAACACACAAAGCCAATATAATACCTATTCACCATACAACATTCCCTAAAGGGATGGACATTTCACAGGTTCAAGACTTCAAGCTCCAAATATACCAGCTTGTCCACATGACAGCTCATTTTGCATATTTATGATTTTATTTGACCATTAGTATCAAATACCATAAAGTTTCTCTTTTGGGTCGAAAACTCCCACCCAAATGGTTCTAACTTCTCAATTGCTCAGAACCCAGTTACCTGAGGTGCAGTTATGTAACAATTGAAAAATCATGAATTATAAGAGGGAAAAGAAAAAGAAAAATGTTCTTTAAATTTGTACCCATATTAAAATAACCATTAGATTTTTGTATAACAATCATTATCAACAACCTCTTTTTTAGCTAATATAACTCTCAATAAACAACCATACAATATGAACATATAAGATGACTAAAGCCTAAACTTCAAACTAATAATAATAAAAAAAGTTTGTGGGTTTCGAAAAGACCTCACTTCTTCATTTCTACTTATTAAGCAACTCACAAAACCAATCAAGTCCCTTCACTCACAATCAACTATATTATACAAAAATATAATACTAAAAAAAAAAAAAACCATGTTTATTTTTAACTAAAATCACTGAAAAAGCAATACCCACCAACTAAAAACACCAAAAATTTCAAAATTTACATTTTCCAAGTACTAATAGTAATAAAATGAAAATAGTGCCAGAATCTTCTCACAATTAAAGGGTAAGTTTTACCTATCAACAATCCTTGACTTTTCTCTGTACAAAATGAGGATTCCCCAAACTTCCTAACATCTTGAACCAAAAAAGGAATCACAAATTTGCTGCAAAACATGGAATTTTGATTAGCTCAGAAACCAAAAAAGAAAAGCAATAAATAAATATAATTTTAGGAGTCTCATACTTTAAGTAGTTAGGTGAAAAAAAAAAAAGTTTGAAGGGAAGGCGAAGGGTCACCAGTTGAAGTGGAAGTCGAAGGGTCGCTGGGGTTTGAAGCGGCGAAGGGAAGGTGAACAGTCGGTGTGGGTGGAAGTTGAAGGGCTGTGGGAGCTGAATCGGCAAAAGGAAGTTGAAGCGTCGGTGTGGGAGGGAGCCAAAATGTTGCTGGGGTTTGATCGGCGACCACGGCAAGCAAAAGCGACGACGGTAAAAGCGACGACGGCTAGCAAAAGTAACGATGAGCAAGCAAAAGCGACGAGTATGGTGAACGATTTGGCAGCGATGGCGAATGATTCGGCGAGATCGTCGAGAATGGGGATCGTCGTGAATGGGTTCGCCAAAAGGGATCGTTGCGAATGGGTTCAGTGTTACGATGTTGCGAATGGGTTAGGTGTTGGGATCGTTGCGAATGGTGAGCCTAATCTGATGGGCTGTGAGGGAGAGAGTAAGGGAAAGAGAGAAAAAACCCAGAAAAAGAGAGAAGTGAAACAAAAAAAAAAAAAAAAAAAAGGCTGAAGGTCATATTAGTATAAAAATTTTAGTGAGGAACTCAGATTCGTCACTAATAATGTACTGATATATATGATTTTATTTTTAGCGATGACTTCTTTTCGTCCCTATATGTTATATTCAGCGACGAAATAATTTTCGTCACTAATAGTGTTCTCATTAACACCTTTAGTAACGAAATTTTTCGTCGCAAAAAACCTAAACTTTTAGCGACGAATTGGTTTGTTGCTGTAGCTGAATTTAGTTTGGCACCAAAATTTTCTGCTTGGCGCCTGAGTTCATTTTAGTATAAGACTTTTAGTGAGGAACTAAAATTCGTTGCTATTGGCTGGCTTTAGCGACGAACTTGGATTCGTCGCTGATAACGTACTGATATTTATGTTTTTGTTTTTAGCGACAACTTATTTTCGTCACTATATGTTATATTCAGCAACGAAATAGTTGTCGTCACTAATAGTATTCTCACTAACACCTTTAGCGACGGAATTTTTCATCACAAAAAACTTAATCTTTTAGGGACGAAAAATTTCGTCGCTATAGCTAAAATTAGTTTTGTGCTAGCATTTTTCGCTTGGCGCCTGAGTTCAACACAACATATAGCGACGAAATCTAATTTTCGTCGCTAAATATTACTTATTTTTTTTATAAATAGCGACGAAATATATATTTCGTCACTATGTAGTACTTTTTTGTAAGGAAAAATTTTCCTCACTAAAATTTGTCACTGAAACTATATTTTGTTGTAGTGCTTTTTGCCACCAATCCCATATCTACACAAGTATAAAGGAAAATACATCAGTAACAAACTAGACTGCAAACCTATATCCCTGATAAGATGTATTACAACAAAAAAAGATTATTATTAGTAAGACAATGCAAAAAATGTCCATAAAATACCCAATAACAAACTAGACAAAATAATTATAATACAATATCATATAAAGCCAAACTATCAAAGAAAGAAGACCCACAACATTCTCATCAAATAAAACCCAACACACATTACAAAACATGGAGAAATCATAAAGAATATAGAAAAATCTCAATTTAAAACAAAACAAATAAAGTGAAATCCAAAACAAAAACCCAGCTACAATCATTAACACAAACCCAACCACCACAACAAATAAAAAATCTAGCCAATATTACTAAAAAAAAAAAAAAAAAACTAGCCACTACCAATAAACAAAAACCACAGCCACCACCATAAACAAAAAACCCACCACCACCATTAAAAAAAAAAACACAGCTACCACCATTAACACAAAAACTCAGTCACTACCATAAACAAAAAACCCAACCGTCACTACCATAAACAAAAAACTCAGCCACCACCATAAACAAAAAACCCACCATCACTATTAAACAAAAAACACAGCCACCACCATTAACACAAAAACCCAGCCACTACCATAAATAAAAAACCCAACCACCATCATTAAACAAAAAGCATAGCCACCACCATTAATACAAAAACTCAACCATTAAGAAATTTTTAGGTTATTTCATGAGTTTTTGCTCATTTTAGAGATTTTATGATATTTTGGTCATTTTAGTTGTTTTTTGGCATAATTGGTGATTTTAAAGATTGTAGGAGTATTTTGATCATTTTAAAGGTTTCATGGGTATTTTGCTTATTTTAGAGATTTTGAGGATATATTGGTCATTTTAGCGGTTTTTGAGCATATTTGGTGATTTTATAAAAATCGGCTTTGGGTAGGGTATGGATATCTATGGATAAACAGACCGGGTAATAATTGGGTATGGATACTAATTTGGTAAGGTAATCGGATATCCATGGATAAATTAATTGGGTTGGGTATATATAGGTATACCCTGCCCATGACCATCCTTAATTATTTGTATACAATTAGTGACGAACAATTATTTCGTCACCAAAAACACCTCCATCTTAATATTGGATGATGAATTTGGAATTTCATCACCTCCGGTTAGTCTTTGGTTAAACAGTAGGTGATGAAAATTTATTTTTTCACCAAAAACACCTACGTCCTAATATTGGGTGACGAATTTAGAATTTCGTCACCTCTGTTAAATCTTTGGTGACGCGAATATATCGTCACCCTATGTTTGCCTTTTTTTCATGACCTATAGTGACGAAATAAATGTTTTGTCACCAATCTGTACATCTTTGGTGACGAAATATTGATTTTGTCACCAATTTTAAAATTTTTATAATATTGGGTGACGAATACTTCTTTTCCTCACTAAATGTTATCATTTGGTGACAAAATTGTTTATCCTCACTAGATTTTGTCACCATAGCCCACTTTTGTTGTAGTGGTAAGGGAGTTGGGCTTGGCTCTCTTCATGGGATTCTCCTGGAATCAATCTGTGCATAAGACAAAGCACTCCAAATAAGATATGTATATGTGGCAAAATAATGGTTAGTCCACAACAAGGTTACCAAATGTAACTAATATTAATGACAACATACATAATGATGAAAATGAAAGTATTCGCTGTAGGATATGAATTGCAATGTGTATATATACATATGGTAGGATTAATTAAAACTAAACAAACTAACATGTGTTAGCAAAGAATAAATAAAGTTTCTACAGGTATAATCATGAATCAAAAGAAAACGTTCTCAGCAAGATGTTGACTAAGAGAGGTCAAATCCAACTCATACAACCTTCTTATCTAATTAAGCTACAAAACAGTTTGATGCATCGTCAAAAATAAAAAATAAAAAATATATCGGGAAATACCCCAATATCTTCTTATTCTATCAATTAAAAGAAATTCCTAAAAGAAATTAAAGATTTAACTAGATAGATATGATACAGAATTCCCCCAATCTCAATATCCCATATCTTAGCCGAATCAATCATAGAGAGAGAAACATACGTTACATACACGCATATAGAGAAAGAGTGAATTTAAAAATGCTCTGATCTACGAAAGGACCCCTTTATAAATTGAAGAACCAAAAAAAAAAAAAAAAAGTGAGTAGATTTAGCAAATTTTACTAAAAATATTTAAGCACCATGAAGTCATTAGTTTAAATGTGGAATGAAATGAATGAATTTATTTACCAACATAATTATGTTTAAATTTAATTCTCACTTGTGATCATTAATTGTTTTTGTCAAATTTATCATAAAAACTTAAATACATTAAATAGTAAAAGGGAAAGAACAATGTTTGGAAACAAATTTGGTTGTAGCCTAAAACTACAACTCCATTCAATATTTTTTTTTTATTGGATGTGAATTTTGACAAATTTATCATTGAATTACATTTTCTTCTTATATTCTCCATGCTTTCCAAGAGATCAAAAATCAATTGTTATGTTATCAATCAAAATTTTAAATTTCAAGTTTTTGTAGTCTAAAATTATACATAAAAAATAAGTTCATAAATTGAATAGTAAATTACATATGATTGACATGAAATTTGACATGTGTATTAAGAACATAAAGAACATGAAATTCACTGGTTAGGTTTTAAAAATATGTATTTCATTCTACAACTAAGTTTATAGCCAAATTTCCAAAGAGAACATAGCTGTTTTTTTTTTTTTTTTTTTTCCTAACAGAAAATTGCAGTTAGACATTGAAGCCAATTGCAAAATTCAAAAGAATACAAATCCACCATCAAAAGAAGCATACACACATATATATTTCAATTAGGTTAAAGTATCTGTAAAGACTCAATTTGCTTCCCAAAGCCCAAAAATGAAAAGGACTAAGGCCCAAAGAGCCCAAAATAATGAATTTGTAGAAAGTGAGCTAGAAACTGAACTTCAATGAGTTGTACAGTGATCACAGTAGGCTAATTATTACTTGAAAGCATAAATAAACAATTTTGGTAAGGAAAATCCTCCTTGGCAATGTCCAAGGAAGGTTGTTCTTATATATTTCTCTTAAATTTAAACATAATTACAGCTCTTGAGTGTATAGTGATTTTGCTACAGAATATCTCTTGCCCCCCTTGTAATGGGGTTTTTCTTCTTTATATTCCCCCTATTCACTCCATCTCAGCCCTCCACGTGTAGATTAGATTACTAATTTTGATATTTGTCCTATTAGCACATTCCTGAAATCTTTGTGGGTAGCTATAAGGCTAAATGTTACTGTTCAGGTATCACCTCTACATTAATGCTGCCAAGGAGTTAGCTGCAGAGCATTTAATGCGGTGGTAGCAGCTTTCTCCTCAGATATTTCCCAGCTCTCTTTTATCTTATCCCTATCTGATGCTTATCATTGCCAGCATGATTGCTTGTTGCCTTGTTCTTGACGAAGGGTCATACCTTTGACTCTACTTTGCATAGTTGAGGAGGTGTTTCTCCTCGAACTACACTCCCAACTCCTTATGACCGGACTTCTTCCGTGGACTATTAACTTGTGTTCCTCCATTAGTATCTACCTGCCCTTGGACTATTTAATGTCCTCGGACATAGCTCACGACCCAATACTCATGTTTGGGCTCTTTATCCCTACAGTATCTATCTCAGATTTTTTTTAAAGACCCCAACTTTTTCCCTTATCAATAGCATTAAATTTTTTGTCATGTTTATAATAATTAATATTTAGTAATGCATTAATTACTTTCCATATGTACACTTTTGAATTTTGTGTGGTTAGCACTAAAGTTGCAACAAGCAATTAATGTATTTCCACATAATTTTTAAATATAGACACAAAAAGGAATGATTAACAAATTTGAGTGGAAAATTTAAAAATTAATGCTCACAAATAAAAATTAAAACATAAAGATGCTAACAATGACAATAAAAAAAAAAAAATCCAAATACCAATACGCAATACCTAATATAAATATAGCAAGCATTTTGTTAGAACATATGTGAATTATGTTAGGAATATATGTCAATATAGAATTGGCTAATACTTTGACAAAAGACACTTTACTTGTAATTTGGTAGATCTAAGATGTGTTTAATGCTTCAAGGAATAAGGTTTCAAGTTTAAGTGTTAAAACCATGCAAGTCTGTCCAAGAATCAAATGAAGAAGTGCTAGTTTTTAAAACTCAATAGCTAGTATCTATCAAGGTTTAAAAGGCTGTTTAAGCCCGATACTTGACAGCTGCTCGATAGATAGGGTATCTGTTGAGATTTAAGAAAATCAAATTTTCAGATCTGATTTCTCTCCAATCTGTGTATAGATGTTTGAGCTTTCTTTTCTCACAACCTTAAACATATATAAAGATTGTTTTAAGGGCCGTCACAGCTGATGCACATCAATGAAAAAGTTTTTCAAGCATATTGTGTACTGGAGACATATGCCCTAGTTCATCTTTCTCTTGAAGAAGTTGCTGTGTTTGTACACCGTAGGGTTTTGTAACTAAGGAGTTTCATGATTTTCATCGTGTTGATGAACTAGGATCCGCGCATCAAATTGGTTAGTCACATACTGAGAGCCGCACATTGAAAAGAAGAGATTGTTATTACAGAACAAGTCCAATTGGGTATTGAAGTAAGGGTTCAAATGTAGGTTGGTATAAAGTATTGGGATTTCTTTACTTGTACCCACTTGTTGTAACAATAGTGAATTCTTAGGAGTGGTGACCTTAAAATCACCCGATTGAGTTTTTGCCGTGTAAGTTTTTCCTATTTGTAAACAAATCACCGTGTCAATTTATTTTCTGCTGCATATTAACTTAGTGAGTGATTTGTTTATGCTACCATGTGTATTGCATGATAATTGAATTAATTAATTAACTTGTCTAATTAATTGGTTAATTCACCACAAGAGGTTAATACATTCTTGCCCTATCACATTTGGCTAAAAATTGCTATATATATATATATATATAAAATAAATAAGGGTGTGTATGGGTTGAGTTGGATGATTTTTTGAACTCAACTCAACCTTGTTGGGTTGAGAAATTCTCAACTCATCACATGTGTGAAAACCAACCCAACTCAACCCATATGTGTTGAGTTGCGTACAACAAGGTGTGCACTAACAATTAACCAAGATACAATGATTAATGATATTTTTTGTACACTTGGCATGTTAACCACAATGTCAGAGACTGCTATGCAATTTTGCTTTTAAAGAGATAGGTATGGTTAACAGTCGCTTACCTGCCTATTTGATTTTGACTAATAGCAGCCAGGCACGCTATCAATATTATAGTTCTAAACATAAATTTCCTGCTAGCATTGCTGGATTATTGCTGTTTGTTGCATACTTGCATACCTAGATATTGTTTTCACTTGTTTGAACAACTTCCTTGCATAAGCCTTTTATACTGTAGAGTGTAGAGGTCTGGTTTTGTATCAAATTTCCATTTTCATAGGTCAACCATCTCGTGGCACTTGGCAATTAAGCAGTATATATTGTTATAAGCATGCTTAGACACACATAAAGCTCAAAGCCTCAAGGTCTAAGCGCTTTGCTTATCCAATTCTCATTCAATGGCGAAGTTCATTTAATGATCATACTTAGGTGCTTTTTTTTTTTTTTTTTTTTTTTGCAAATAAATATATGAAGAAATAGTGGCTTGATCTTAAAGGACATGATGGGAAAATGACATGTACATCAATTAATTAGCACTATTATTAAAGAGTTAGGTTCAAGTTACATCTGATGTAACTCTAAACAATATTGTACCACTCAATATTTTTAATTAATTTGATGTGAATTTTAACAAATTCATTGTTAGATTAGATTCTCCTCTTATACTCGACATGCTTGCAAATTAAATTTCAAGATTATATGAAATCAATAACTATGTCTTTGGTTAAACATTCAAATTTCAAGTTTTTGTATTTAAAATGGTACATAAAAGATGAGTTTCTAGATCTAATAATAAAAAGTATCTGATTAGCATGAAACTTGGTATGCATGTTAAGAACATGGAGAACATGTAATCCAATAATGGTATGTGCGAATTCATGTGCGCTTTCATTCTCTAATTTTTGTGTCTTTTCTCAATCTAAATAGATATTCTAAGATGGTATAACAACCATATATCTCATCAATTTTAATAAATATTATATTTATGTTAATTGTGCGAAATAAGAATTACCTTTCTCTCAAAAAAAAAAAAAAAAAAAATCAAAATTGTGTGAAACAATGGTCATAATGATTCTAGTTCAAAGTAAACATGGCATTAGACCCTATCATTGTGGGCTCAACACATTCATTGAAGTGTCACTACTTAAACCACTCAATTCCTGTCAAGCATCATGTGAAGCAATAAAAGGACTCTTACCACTAAGCCACACCTGCATAGTGGCTTTTAAAATGCTAATGATTCCGGGATGACATTATTAGATGCTTACAAAATTGTTTTAAGTGCATGATATTTCTATAAAAAGGGTACTTAAATTACACCAGAAACCTATCTAGAGTTCACAAATTTGTAAGAGCTTCTTCAATGTCCATAATGTTCCAGTTACTGTCTTTTACTTCAATCCTTACCTGTTTCTTCTTCCTCTTGGTACTGGTGGCATATTGGAAGAGAAATAAAGCCCAAGGTACCATCCTAAAGTCACCACTAGGGCCGTGGAAGCTTCCTCTTATAGGGAACTTGCAGCAGTTGATTACCTCAGGATCATTACCTCATTCTTCTTTGAGAGATTTAGCAAAGAAACATGGACCTGTTATGCGGCAACAGTTGGGTGAGGTATCAGAGGTGATCATTTCGTCACCAAAAGCAGCAAGAGAGGTATTGAAAACACATGAACTTTGTTTTGCACAAAGGCCTGACTTTTTTGTGAGTGAATTTCTCTCATATGATTATTCAGGCAGTCTTGCCTCTCCTAATGGCGATTGCTGGAGACAAATGAGAAAAAATTGTGTATTGGAACTTCTAAATGCTCAGTGAGTTCACTCATTTAGATCAGTACGTAAGAGAAGAAGAGGTATGGAATCTTATTGATACTCTTTCTTCGTCCAACAGGCTTCCCATCAATCTCAGCAAGAATTTATTCACCATGACAAATAGTGTAACTTCTAAAGCAGCATTTGGAGAAAAGTGCAAAGGTCAAGACGAGTTCATATCTCTGGTTAAGGAGATAATGGTGCTTAGTTCAGGTTTTAATGTGCCAAATTTGTACCCTTCACTTAAATTTTTTGCTTCAATCAATGGGACGAAGACTACCTTGAAGAGACTACACCAAAAGAGGGACAACATTCTTCAGGATATCATTGATGATCATAAGATGAACATGATAACCGCTATAGCACCGCCAATGACTCTTCATGCAAGGAAGATCTTGTTGATGTTCTCCTAAAACTTCAGAAGTCGAGTGACCTCAAATTTGAGATCACAACCAAGCACATCAAAGCTGTCACTTCGGTATGCCTTAATTTGGCTCTTGCAATACTAAGTGTTTTTCAACTATAATAAGATCTATATCACTCAAAAGTTGGATCAAATTTTTTTTCAGGAAATCTACCTTGCAGGGGGTGAGACTGCAGCAACAACCTTAGAATGGGCAATGTCATACTTGCTAAGAAATCCGAAGGTAATGGAGAAGGCACAAGCTGAAGTGCGCAAGGTCTTAGAAGGAAAGAGGAAAATTGAATATACAGACATTCAAAAGTTAGATTATGTGAAATTAGTTGTTAAAGAAACTTTTTGATTACATCTTCCTGCAACCTTAATCCCAAGGGGATGTAGGGAAAGATGTGAAATCAATGGATATGACATACCTACTAAAACCAAAGTTATTTTCAATGTGTGGGCTTTAGGGAGAGATCCAGATTATTGGGTTAATGCCGATTGCTTTCAGCCAGAGAGGTTCCATGGTTCTTCTGTTGATTTTAAAGGGTATGACTTTGAATTCCTTCCATTTGGGGCTGGAAGAAGGATGTGTCCAAGCATAACGTTTGGTATTGCAATTATTGAACTTGCACTTGCTCAATTGCTATCTCACTTTGACTGGAAACTACCAAATGAAGTCAAACCAGAAGAACTTGACATGACTGAGAATTTTGGATCAACCTGTAGGAGAAAGAATGATATGTATTTAAATGTTACACCTCCTATTCCCTTTTTTATGGAGACATGTACAATGGCGACTCTAGGAATTTTGTCCAGGGTGTTCCTATTCTACTTTGAAAAAATTTCGAGTCATACCGATCTATTTCAAGTGTTTCGGAAAATACCGGCCAAAATTCAAGATTTGGCCAGCATGAAGTTTGTGCTTAAGATAAAAAAAGGTTCTTAAAATCAAAACAAATTTGCATTCTGTACACTGAAAAACCTCAAAATGGAAAAAAAAAAAATTTTAAAATAAAAGAAATGAACAAAGTTACCTATACAATAAATTATAAGTTCATTTGAAATATTAATAAAATTATTAATTATTGTTGTTTAGTTGTTTCATTAATTTGTTTGTCTTTTATAAATTATAATTTGTTATATTGTTGTTTCATTAATTATAAAATTATTAATTGTTGTTTAACCTAACATAATTTAATTTGTTTATCTTTTATAATGTATTGGTTAATTAAATTATTAATTATTTTTTATTAGTTGCTTCATTGTTTTTCTTTACTAACTATTAGCACACACCCCATTCACCCCTCCCCCACTCAAACAAGCCCCAATCACAAGAGCCAATCAGAAATTTACAATCACCAATCACAATAGACAATACACTAAAAGACAAAAAAAAAAAAAAAAAAAAAAGACAATCACAAATATTAATAAAGTTACAGTAAAGCTAAAAAAACAAAAAAGAGAATCAGCCCATCACAAATATTAATAAAGTTACACTAAAGCTAAGCAGTTAGAGTTCAATAAAGCTAAGCAAGCCCGTATCAAAAGAATAAAATAAAATAAAGCTAAGCAATTTCACCCAAAAAAAAGAAGAAGAGAGAATCAGCCAATCTAGTCTTAAAGAGAGTGACTCTCACTCCACTTTCATAATTTCACTCTTCAGATGAGAGAAAGAGATAGAGAGAAGTAAGAGTAGAGAGAAAACCATTAGAGAAAAAGAGAGAGTCAGAGAGAAGAAAAGTGTAAAGTAAAGATGAAATACCTTAAGGTTGAGGGAGCAGGGAGGCTGAGGCTGAGGGGTGGCACCGTCGGACTGGGCAGCACGTCGAGGCAACAGGGTGAGGGTGAGGAAGGAATCTTCGATCCGATCTGTGCTATTCCGATCTCCGATCCAATTGGTGAGGTAGAGGCGACGACCGATCTCCAATCCGACTGG
The DNA here is from genome assembly GCA_029955455.1 of Quercus agrifolia. Classification (NCBI taxonomy): domain Eukaryota; kingdom Viridiplantae; phylum Streptophyta; class Magnoliopsida; order Fagales; family Fagaceae; genus Quercus; species Quercus agrifolia. The sequence continues at coordinate 2,521,676 of JARQAD010000001.1, forward strand.
CGATGACTGATGTTGCTCGAGTTTGAGGCAGAGGCGGAGGCAATGGCAACGCCATGTTGAGGGCAGGGTGTTCCCAGGAACACCCTGACCCAAAAATAATTTTTTTTTTTATATATAATAATTTAATTTTTTTATTTGTTTACCTTAAAAAAAAATAGGAACACCCTTAAGTAAAATCAAGAATACCCTCAAATAAAAAATAAAAAAATTATTTGTTCTACTTTCAAGCAAAAAATAAAACCCAAAAAAAAAAAAAAAAAGTAACAGAATGCTTTCTGTTACTTGGTTTTGGTTTTGGGTTTTTTTTTGGAGTATCCGTGGCCCGTGGGTTTGCTATTATCTGTTGGGCTTACCATATGTTGTTTTTTTCTTTAGATTGGTTTTGCTTTCTCATTTGTTGTTTAAGATTGATGTTGGGCTTTGGGTAGTGGGCTTGCTTTTTTTTTTTTTTTTTTCCCTTCAGATTTTAGCTTAAATTTTTTTTTTTTGGGTTTTATTTTTTGCTTGAAAGTAGAACAGATAATTTTTTTATTTTTTATTTGAGGGTGTTCTTGATTTTACTTAAGGGTTTTCCTATTTTTTTGTTAAGGTAAACAAATAAAAAAATTAAATTATTATATATAAAAAAAATTTTATTTTCGGGTCAGGGTGTTCTTAGGAACACCCTGCCCTCAACGTGGCGTCGCCACTGGACATGTAGTCAATAGGATGTACATCTAAGGGTATCTGAAATGGTACCTAGTTTCAAGTCTGTTTGACATTAATGGAGTATGTTTAGTTTGGATGGTATGGCAAATAAACGAATTTTTAGAGAATAAAGAAGATAAACTTCTATCTTCATTTGAATGTCAGCTTGTGCGTTATAAACTTATAGATACAATATTCCAACAATTTTTGAGCCAGTCCCTCAGGTTATATGACCGTCACTTTCTAATAGATAAACTAAATTAGAAGTTCATTTTTGTACCTATCTTTTATCCCCTTAATCATGATGATAACAACTTTTGAACCATCAATATTTTTATATTCATGATTTCTGAGGTATTTTTAGTGTTCCATATATTTTTTTTTCCCTGAAAGTTTACAACTAAACAAAAAGACTCGTACTCACATTTCTCCATCTTAGATTACTAAAGACATGCTCTAAAAAGTAAAGAAAGTTACAGGTGGAGAACTTTTAGACCGTAATTGAAGCAGATGATGAGACAAAATAAAAGGTCAAATGAAAAGATAAAAGACAAAAATACACCTAGAAAAAGAAAAGCAGATAAGCTAATAAAATTTTTTTAGTCATGGATTAGCCAGCGTACCTCATCAATACCAGTATACACAAGAACTAGTTTCAGCCTCCGTAGAAGCAACTGCCTGTTTTGGGAAGTCCAAATTGCTTTCAAACTTGACCGACTGGTGCTAACCTTTTGACCTCCTCACTATTCTGTGAAGAGGACAGTAGTAATCTGAGTAAGATGTAGAATTGAATTCATTGGAGACTTGGACTAAGCTGATTCTGGCAAAGCTGATTCTGTTCTTGGAGACTTGGACTCATAAATTGTATCAGCATGTAATGGCTTACCAATAGCAAGAGCTATGTAACTAGGCCGTGATTCATTTCAATACTTTCAAGGTCGTTTAATTAAAGCTAAAGCCAAAGAGATTTTGCATAGCTCTTTTCTTGGATAAGGTCATATGCTCATAGCTAGATGCCATTTCTTCAACACCAAAGTGCTTGTTTTGAAAGAGCCAAGAACCCCCTTTTTAGAATTGAATTCATTGCTTCAAAGTTGCATTTGAAGCAGAAAGCATTAATTGTTGGACAACACCTTAACTTACTACATCTTCCATGGGCAAGGTTCCTCTATAGATCGGCACTTTGCCTTTAGATGCCCAAAATTAATTGTTTTGTTTAGTTTTCCAATTTGTACTTCTATCTTATCATCTTGAACCATGATGGACAAACATGAATTAAATAACTTTGAAATGGAAGAGCTTTGTTTGAACTCTAATACTTTGAGCTCCTCCATCTATAAATAGAGGAAGAATCAACACAAAAAGGCACTCAATTCGCATGCAGAAAACCCTGCAGAAAGACTAGAATAAAGAAGCCAATTAATCATGGGAGCCATTCGAATATGGAAAGGAGATCATGCTTTTATTGAAAAATTAATCATGCTATTAATTATTTGAACACTATTAGCAGGATTAATCATGCTATTATATATTAATTATTAATTACTAATTATTTGATAAAGAAATTATTAATAATATTAATTATTTAAATATTATTACAACAAAAGCCTCTCATATCCCTTTTTACATATCAAATGTTATACTGTGTCTTTTTCAAAACATGTTTAACAAAAGGAAGTGAAGAGATGGTCTGCCTGAAAAAGATATCACATTTGACTATGCAATTTTGCTTTTTAAGAGTTAGGTCTGCTTACCAGCCTATGAAAGCTTACCTACCTCTTAGATTTTAACTGGAAGCAGCCAGGCACGCTGTCATTATAGTTCTAAAGATAAATTTCTGCTAGCATTGCTGGATTATTGCAGTTTGTTGCATACTTGCATACCTAGATATTGTTTTCACTTGTTTGAACAATTTCCTTGCATAAGCCTTCTTTTAAGCTGTAGAGGTCTGGTTTTTGTATCAAATTTCCATTTTCATGAGTTAAATATAAGAGAAATAAAAGTCGAATCTGAATTCATAGGTCAACCATCTCATGGCACTTGGCAGTGAAGCAGTATTGTTAAATGCATGCTTAGATACAAATAAAGTTCGAAGTCCAATATCTACGTGCTTCGCTTATCCAAAACTTGTTCAATGGCGAAGTTCATGTAATGAAGAACGCCTAGGTCTTTTCTTTTTTTGGCTAATAAATATATGAAAAAAAATAGTGGCTTGATTTTAAAGGACATGTTGGGGAATGACATGTACGTTGGTTTATTATCACTGTTTTTAAAGGGTTGAATTCAAGTTACTTCTGACGTCACCATTCAATATTTTTAAATTGGATGCAAATTTTTAATAAATTCACATTTAATTAGATTCTCCTCTTATACTTTATACACTTGCAAAATTTCAAGATTATATGAGATCAATAACTATGTCATTGATCAAATATTCAAATTTCAAATTTTTGTATTTAAAATCTATATATATCGATTTCTCACGCCACCAAAGTTCTCTCTGCTAGGGTTTTTCCTTGGCTAGGGTTTAGTCTAGTTTTGTGTAGAATTATTGTCCCTAGCTCTGTCTAGGTCTTTGTTCCCCCCTTACTCTCACGAGTTAGGTAGGACAAAGTGTTTTATCAGATTGACAATGGCAACCTTGGATGATTTGTGGTCACGTTTTACTCTTTCTAAAGAAGAAGTGCAAGGGGCGGACGTCCCAAGCAGCAAAGAAGCTAGTGTCCATCGTCTTGCAGGTAAATTCCTTACCAAATGTATCATTAACACAGAAGTCATAGCATGAACCTTCAAGCCTTTATGGAAACCTGTGGGTGAATTGAAAATACGGGATGTTGGAGGGAATGTTTTGGTGTTTGAGTTTGATGATGCCTTAGATCTCGAAAGGGTTTTGGAGTTTGAACCTTGGTCATACGATAAAAGTCTAGTGATTTTCCAAAAAACTGAATCAGTGGAATTAGCCCCATCTCTAGATTTTTCGGTGACATCTTTTTGGGTGCAACTGCATAATGTTCCAGAAAAAAGCCTAACTCAGGAAACCGGAGAAGTAGTAGGTAACATTATAGGAACCACTATTAGAGTAGCCGACCTAGAGGATGATGGTGAGGGATGCGAATTTCTTAGGGTTAGGGTGGCTATGAACATCACAAAACCTTTGCCTCGTTGCTGCAAACTCAGGAGTGAAGGTAAACACATTGGTTGGGCCCTTTAAAATTTGAACACCTCCCAAATTTTTGTTATTGGTGTGGGAGGGTAGATCATGTTGAAAAAGATTGTGAGATTTGGCTTAAGAATAGAGAGAAGCTTGGAAAAGAGGATCAACAGTTTGGTGACTAGATGCGGGTTGAGCAGTTCAAATCGTTCTGTAAATGCGTAGTTGTGATAGCAGGCAGTGCCCGTGGCTCTTCAAAATGGAAGAAAGGTCCTCCAATGCCCAAGGACAAAACTGCCAATCCCGTGGCAGTGAGCTCCAGCCCATTAACAATCCTCTCAAATTCGGTAATGGAGACCGAGCCACCTGTGGAGTATGTAGTCACTAGTCATACGCCATCCATTGCATGTGGGGATCTGAAACTAAGTCATGAAAAGGAAAGGATGATTGCAGGTTTGTCTGAAGGAGTAGCCAAGTTAGGTCATGAACCTCAAAAGCAAGTATATGAAAGCAATGCTCATGTTGATCTGAAACAGGGTGGTGGTGTGTCTGGCAGAAATAAGGGAGAAATAGTGATTCAGAGAGACAGAATCCCGTTACAGGATTTAACCAATTCTCATATCAATCTACCTGACAATACTACGCTCAGGACTTGGAAGAAACTAGCCCGTGAGGTTACTCCCCAACAGGAAAATGTTAACGACCCTACTAGCATTGAACGTAGACCATTGATGGAATTGGATGAGCCACAACCAGTGAAAAAGAGGTGCAGGCAAATTAGTGAGGTGATTATGAAGGAAAATTATAAGGCGGATGCTAGTTGCCAGCTCCGCCAAGGCCAATGAGTTGCTTAAGATGGAACTGTCGTAGGCTTGGAAACCCACAGACAGTTGACGAACTGGTTACCTTAGTTGGTAAAAAAGATCCCACTGTGGTGTTCCTCATGGAAACCAAGTCTAATGATGAAGTTATTGAGAAAGTTCATAGGAAAATTCAGTTTGCTCACAAGTTTGTTGTTCCTCGACCAAACAAAGGAGGTGGTTTGGCCTTACTGTGGAAAGAAGATATTCAGTTAGATGTTCAGACCTCCTCTAACAATCACATTGATGCGGTAGTTGACCAAGGGATGGATGACGCCTGGCGGATAACGGGTTTCTATGGAAATCCTGACTCCGCCAACCGGGAAGATTCCTGGTCTCTACTACGCGACTTAAGCCATCATTTCTTCCATGGATATGTATTGGGGATTTTAATGAAATTCTAAGAGCTGAAGAAAAACAAGGGTGGCTTGATAGACTTGAACGCCAGATGCAGGGGTTTCGAGATGCTTTAGATTTTTGTAGTCTTAAAGATTTGGGTTACACTGGCTTTCCTTTCACATGGTATAATCGGAGACCGGGTGATCATAATGTTTAGGTGAGGTTAGACAGAGGTGTAGCTACAGTAGATTGGTTGCTAAAATTTCCCACTACTCGTGTGCACCACTTAGAGGCTTTTCATTTAGATCATAGATCACTGCTTTTGGCTGCTGATTCGGAGGCAAGGAGATTTTATATAAAAGGGCGCCCGTTCAGATTTGAAGCAATGTGGCTTAAGGACAAAACTTGTGAAATGGTGATTAAAACTTCTTGGGAAACACCTTTGGGTTCATCTTCGATAGCTACTTTTTCACAAAAAATTGACCTATGCCAAATAAATCTCTGTGTATGGAATCGCAACGCATTTGGGCATGTGCGAATTAACCTTGAAAAGAAGTTGAAGGAGTTGCATAGGGCGGAGGAGATGGGGCTGTATAGCACTGATCGTGGCTGTATTGGATAGCTTCGTGATGAAATTCAAGTCCTAAAAAATAAAGAAGAAGTGATGTGGAAGCAAAGGTCCCGTAACAGTTGGTTGAAGGATGGAGATAGCAACACAAAATACTTCCACAGTAGGGCTACTCAACGAAATAAGCACAACTATATTTTGGGTTTGGAGGATGACAATGGAGTTTGGGTGGAAGAGGATGGTCGGTTGAGTGATATTTTTCCAATCTGTTTTCAACCTCTAATCCAACATGTATTGATACTATTCTAGAGGGGGTTACACCTAGGGTCACAGAAGAGATGAATGTGGCTCTCACCCGTAACTTTACAGCTGAGGAAGTCCATTCAGCCATGCAACAAATGGCACCACTTTCAGCCCCTGGGCCCGATGGCATGTCTCCGGTTTTCTACAAGTCCTTTTGGCACATTGTTGGAGAGGATGTCACCAAGGCAGCCTTTGCTATTCTCAATGAAGGTATTATCCCAGCCTCTATAAACTCCACTTTCATCTCTTTGATACCTAAAGTTAAGAACCCTAAAAAAGTCTTTGAGTTTAGGCCTATTAGCCTGTGCAATGTTTTTTACAAAATTACTGCTAAGGTGTTGGTGAATCGGCTGAAATCTGTTTTACCTCATGTTGTCTCTAAATCTTAAAGTACTTTCCTCTCAGGCAGATTAATTATTGATAATATGCTTGTTGCGTTTGAAACTTTACATTATTTAAAAAGGAAAACACAAGGTAAAACAGGTTACATGTCTCTAAAACTCGATATGAGTAAGGCTTATGATAGGGTCGAATGGATTTTTTTATAAAAAATGATGCTTCATTTGGGGTTCTCGGTTAACTTTGTGGCTATTATTATGTCGTACATAAAATTAGTTTCCTATGCTGTGCTTTTCAATGGGGAACCTGTGGGGCACATCAACCCCACCCGGGGGCTTCGCCAGGGCGACCCTTTGTCTCCTTACATGTTCTTATTGTGTGCTATTCGCCTTCAAGGGCTACTCCATAAAGCTGAATCTGATGGTGCAATAAGGGGGGTTTCTATTTGTCGTAACGGGCCACGTGTCTCTCACATTTTCTTTGCAGATGATAGTGTTCTCTTCTGTCGGGCAAAGCAAACTGAATGCCAAGTCATTCTAGATATTTTGGCTACTTATGAAAGAGGCAGTAGGAAAAAGATTAGCAAGGAAAAAACCAATCTCTTCTTTGGCACCAATACTTCCCCAAAAGTCCAAGAAAGTATTCAACAGCTCCTTGGTGTGCCTTCCATAAGAAACTTTGAGAAATATTTGGGCCTTCCGGCTCTTGTGGGTAGGGGAGAAAAACAAATTTTTGCTTATATTAAGGAGCATGTGTGGAAAAAATTCTAAGGGTGGAAAGAAAAACTTTTGTCTCAGGCTAGTAAAGAGGTGCTAATCAAGTTTGTGATACAAGCTATTTCAACCTATGCTATGAGCTGTTTTAAGCTCCCTAAGAGGTTGATACATGAATTAGAGACCATGATACGAAAGTTTTGGTGGGGGTATGGAAATGAGGGGAGAAAAATACACTGGGTAAATTGGGAGCGTTTGTGTAAAGCAAAAGAAAGTGGAGGAATGGGTTTTAAAGAGATAGAAAAATTCAATGACGCTTTGTTAGCTAAGCAAGTGTGGCGTATGATGCATAATACGGATACTCTTGGCTATAAAGTCTTCAAGGCGAGATTTTTCCCCAATTGTTCGATTTTCGAAGCTAATGAAGGCACCGTGGGGTCGTATGCTTGGAAGAGCATCCTTAGTGCAAGGGATGTGGTGAGAAAAGGCATGGTTTGGCGAGTTGGGAATGGCCAATCTATTAGTATAAGGGAAGACAAGTGGCTGCTTGATCAAGTTTGCAAAACTGTGATGCTTCCCCCTCCTTCTCTCCCACTTAATGCCAAAGTTTGCAATCTTATTGACCTTGAGTCAGGCACTTGGAAGGTGGATCAAGAGCAACAACAGTTCACGCCATTAGATGCAAAGCTGATCCTTAGCATTCCTCTCAGTGCTAAACTCCCCCCGGATTGTCTCATATGGTCCTATACACCAACGGGTGTCTTTACAACCCGTAGTGCCTATAAGATGTTGGCAAATTCAGCTTTAGCCAACAATGCCAGTAGCTCTAACCCAAACCCCCAGAAGCAATTTTGGAGAGGACTTTGGAATCTACAAGTTCCAAATAAGGTGAAGGTATTTGCATGGAGAGCTTGCAATAGAGCTTTACCCACAATGGACACTCTCATCAGGCGGCATGTTGTGGATGAGAACCTGTGTCCGGTTTGCAAAATGGTGGCTGAAGATCCATTACATATGGTGCTGCACTGCACTGAGGTGGAACCGGTGTGGAGGGAGCATGGTTGGTTCAGCCAAGCCATCTCCTCCCCACCAAGTGATTTTACTGACCTACTCTCTAGATTTTTGCAAGTAACCGAGGATAACAGAGCAGAGCTTTTCATATGTATGGCATGGAGCCTTTGGCAACGACGAAACAAATTGAGGATTGTTCTTCCATATCATCCGTTGAATCAGGTTGGTCCTCAAGCTACAAAATCTTTGCAAGACTACCTCGACTCACAAGACACCCAAACTCCAAGCAACTCCACGGCATCGCCCACACAATCATGGACTCCCCCAAACACCAATTCTTTCAAGGCTAATTTCGATGGGGCAGTATTCAACAGCTCCAACTCGGCAGGTATAGGCGTTATCATTTGCGACAGCAACGGTGAAGTGATTGCCGCCATGTCTGAGCGCATTCTTCTCCCTACCACAGTGATGGAAGTTGAAACGTTGGCGTGTAGAAGGGCGGTAACATTTGCTCTTGAAGTTGGCATCCAAGACGTCACCTTCGAAGGAGATTCGCTGACTATGATCTGGGCCATAAACAGTGGAGGTGCAAGTGAAGCCCCATACGGAAACCTTATTGAAGACATTTTAGTTTATGTTTCTAGTTTTTCTTCAGTTGTTTTTAAGCATGTTAAAAGACCTTGTAACAGGGTAGCTGACGCTCTCGCTAAGAAAGCAAAATTTGGTGATGTGTTTCAGGCTTGGATGGAAGAATTACCTCCTGACATCGCCCCCCTCGCTGTTCTAGATGTTCATTAGTTTTTCTTTGTGTATTTGGTTTCCAGTTTATAATAATTGCCTAGACTTTGGGTCTGGTTTCTCAAAAAAAAAAAAAAAATCTATATATATCTAAAAGCTAAAACATAGAATTTATTGTTGTTACGCTCTTGTTAAGTCACCTTATCCTCTGTGTCATTGCCACATCATTATTTTTTTCATATTTATTTTTTACTTTTAATTTTTTTGACATTATTATATATATAAATACATTGGCTTTATAAATTCATCTTAGTCGATTTTAACTTTACATATTTATCTACTTTAATTTTAATGTTATAACTAAGTATTGTATATACATATTCCTCTAAAACGGTTTTAACTTTATATATAATTTTTCCCATCATCCTCTTACTATAAATTAATCACTCTTTTCCATTTTATGCATAATTCATTTTCTCACACAAAAGAGGCTCTCTCTCTCTCTCTCTCTCTCTCTCTCTCTCTCTCTCTCTCTCTCTCTCTCTCTCTCTCTCTCTCTCTCTCTCTCTCACATTTTTTGTTCGATTTTTTATGAAGTTTGTACACCCATTGTCTTATTATTGACTAACTCATATGTGTTCCTTGATGCAATTATTTTTTTTTAGCATTTTATTTGAAACACTAAATACCTTTAATGTTGTTGACTAGATTTGGGGGAAAAATTATATTATACTATGTCCATATTTTGTGTTATTGTCAGGTTTTAGTTTATTTGGAAAATAGAGGATAGTTTGAACAATATGATGAGAACAGTTACTGCAGTTGAAGAAGATGGTCTTTATGTAATTTCCTTTCACTGTTTGTAAACACATTATTTAACAAATTAGCACCAAATTGTTATATCTTTATTATATGATGTTTTTAGATGCGTGAGTAATTGTTTTTAAGCATTTACGAATATTTGTATTGCTCATCTTCCTTATCTCATTATTGTATTTTTTTGAGATTTTTAAGAAGACAAATTCAATTTCGAGTTTAAAATTATTATTTACCGATTCATTTTTTGCATGTTGGATTAGATGTTAAATTAGATTATGACAGTATTAACACAATATTTGGCTTGATTACAATCATTATGTATAATAGGGTAAATTTTTTGAATTTGATTATGTATTGAATATTTGGATTGATCACGTCACATTTGAAATGTTTTACATATTCGGGAGAATGAGTGTCTTTGATGTGAGTTTTATTTTTTCCCTTTCTTTTTATTTGAATTGTAATTTTGTTGAATTTTATAAATTTTTTTGATACAATATTTCTTGGTGTTTTTGATTGTACGATAGAAAAAAATTGGATTTGAAAAAGATTGTTCTAAACTAAAAAATAATTTCCAAATTTTAGTTACTTTTTAATGATACATAAAATTTTATAAATAATTTTTATTAAGAAATTAATATTTTTTCAATTTTTTGAATTCCTGAGAAAAATTGTATTGTTTTCATTTTGGTATGACAGAAATTATATATTACATTTGTGATTGTCACTATAAAAAATGAAAATATGAATATAAAATATATTACTATTTATTAAATTAGTCCAAACTGCAAAAATAAATTTAATGAGACTACCCTAAAAATATTATCACGAGCAATGTGTGGGATCCGCGACTAGTTGTGCATAAAAGATGGGTTTCTAGATTGAATATTAAATAGTATTGAATTAGTACAAAACTTGGTGTGCATATTAAGAACATGAAGAACATGTAATTCAACAATGAGATTTATAAAAAATTAATCCCACAAAGAGTTATTAGGTGATGTGATATAGTTTAGAATTAAACTAAATGTAACTTAAACCCGTCTCAAACTTAAAGTGTTGTAATTATATAAACAATTTTTTGTTAACCTATCAGTAGACACCGATAAGGAAAATTTACTACTCTTGTGTAGGTTTTCGTCATGCATGAATTCAGGTGCGCTTTCAATTCTCTAATTTATGTATATTCTCTCAATCCCAATAGATATTCTAAGAGGGTATAACAACCATGGCTCATCAATTTAAATAATTAATTTATGTTAATTGTGCAATATAAGAATTACTTTTCTCTCAAAAAAAAAAAAAAAAAATTGTGTGAAATAATGGTCATAAGGATTCTTTTATATTTATTTAGAAGAATGGCCATAAGGATTTTAGTTTCAAGTAAACATGGCTTTAGAACCTAAAGTTACTCTTCAATGTTGTCATTTGCTTAGTTAGTATGTTTTTTTAATTTCGAAATAGATTCAGAGTGATACGAGGGACCGAAATTTTTTGCTCCACATACCATTTGGTAATATACCGCAATTCACTCTCCAATATATGTTATCATTTAAAAACTTTGTCAAGCAGTTCAGCTTTGGCTATTTTTTCCTTAATAAGTACTCGTTTCCCATACATTTGTCATATTTATGAAATCATTATCAAATGTTATTTGCTTGTTGTATTACTCTAACTTGTAGAAAAAGATGATTAGTTAGTTAACCCTCAAAATAAATTGGCCACAATTATGCAACGAAAGCATTGACTCACTTATTTTCTGATTTAAATTAATTCCTCACACTGATAAATAACTGATATATTGCACGTTAATGCTATATTGAATTGATTTCTTGTTTGTCACCTGCACGTTATATGATATGAAATCGCTTTTAAACTGCCAATGATTCTTGGAGGACATTATTAGATGCCTACAAACTTTTGCATGATATTTCAATAAAACGAGTACTTAAATTTCACCAGAAACCTATCTAGAGTTCACGACTTCGTAAGAAAGGAAAACTTTGGATAGAAATCCTGAGACTTACAATGTCCATAATGTTCATAATATTCCGGTTGCCGTCTTTTACTTCACTCCTCACTTGTTTCTTCTTCCTTTTGGTGGTGGCATATTGGAAGAGATATAAAGCCCGAGGTGCAATCCTGAAGTCGCCACCAGGGCCAAGGAGGCTTCCTCTTATAGGGAACTTGCATCAGTTGATTGGCTCAGGATCACCACCTCATTCTTCCTTGAGAGATTTAGCAAAAAAACATGGACCTGTTATGCAGCTACAATTGGGTGGGGTTTCGGCCTTGATGATTTCATCACCAGAAGCAGCTAGAGAGGTATTGAAAACACGTGAACTTTGTTTTGCGCTCATATGATTATTCAGGCATTCTTGTCTCTACCTATGGCGATTACTGGAGACAAATTAGAAAAATTTGTGTTTTGGAACTCCTAAGTGCTAAGCGAGTCCAGTCTTTTAGATCAATAAGAGAAGAAGAGGTATCGAATCTTATTGAAACTATTTCTTTGTCCAATGGGCTTCCTGTAAATCTCAGCAAGAATTTATTCACCATGACAAATAGTGTAATTTCAAGGGCGGCATTTGGAGAAAAGTGCAAAGGTCAAGATGAGTTCATATCTCTGAATAAGGAAATAAATAAGCTTGCTTCAGGTTTTAATGTGCCGGATTTGTACCCTTCACTTAAATTTATTGCTTCAATCAATGGGATGAAGACTACCTTGAGATTACATCGAAAGAAGGACAACATTCTTCAAGATATAATTGATGATCATGAGATGATGAATATGAAAACCACTAGCATTACCAATGACTCTTCATGCAAAGAAGATCGTGTTGATGTGCTCCTAAAACTTCAGAAGTCGAGTGACCTCAAATTTGAGGTGACTGCCAAACACATCAAAGCTGTCACTTCGGTATGACTTCAGACTTTGGCAATACTAAGGTTTCTTTTTTTTCCACTACCATTAACATTTATATAAATCAATATTAATTAAAATTTTTTTTAGGACATCTACTTTGCTGGGGGTGACACTGGAGGAACAACCTTAGAATGGACAATTTCAGAGTTGCTTAGAAACCCAAAGGTAATGGAGAAGGCACAGGCTGAAGTGCGCAAGGTCTTAGAAGGAAAGAGGAAAATTGAAGATACAGACATCCAAAAGTTATATTATGTGAAATCAATTGTCAAAGAAACTTTACGATTGCATCCTCCTGCAACCTTAATTGCAAGAGAATGTAAGGAAAGATGTAATATTAATGGATATGACCAGAGCCAGCTCAATAGGTGATGCAATTGATGCAATCGCCTAAGGTCCCTAAATAAAAGAAGGCCCCCACTTGTAAAAAAAAAAAATTATATATATAATATATTTATCTATATATTTTAATTAAAAAAATTAAGCACTTTTTAGGCCCCATTATATCCTAAAATGTAGAAGATTAAAAAGGGAAAAAACAAAAATAGTCAAATTTCAACTAGCAAAATTAAATTTTAGGAAACAAATTTAATAACTCATTATTGAAATATGCTAAAATCAAAATTAATACCAGAAAAATTCATTAATAATACAACGTAATTGTCTTGAAATATGCTAAAATAGAGATTATAAATTTCAAAAACAAAAGAAAAATCTCTCATTTCTCTGCCTCTCCATCTATATTCTTTCCTTTCTTTTCTTCATTTTCATCTTCATCTTCATCTTAATTCTTGATCTTTTTCCATAAACTCAATCTAGCTTGAAATTTTTCTTTGTTGATTCCCTTCAATTCACAACAAATTCAAAATTGAAAAGGGGAAGCGTACCCGAGGTAATCTTCTTCCCCTCTTTATCTTTCCAAAAATGAAGATGATAGTCTGCTATTTATTTAACCTAAATTATATATATTTTTAGTTTATTTCACTGGACAATTGATTGATGGGACATGTTTTTAGTCATAGGACTGGCTGGGAAAATACTGATACAAAATTCTGCCATGATAGGACATTTTTCTACCTCTCTCTTAATTGGACCCTTTTTTACTATGATAGGACACGTTTTTCGCTTTTACACTTAGCCATAGGAGTACAGGCTGGACATTTTACATCTGCATTGCACAGGCACACAATAGCATAGGCTGCACTACACAGTGTAGCCCACAGTTATAAGACAACACGTTTTCTCACTTTATCAAATAATATTTAAATATAAAAAGACCTCACTTAAAATTTTCGCCGAAAACCTCCAAAGTTGTTGAGCCGGCCCTGGATATGACATCCCTACCAAAACCAAAGTCCTTGTTAATGCGTGGGCATTAGGAAGAGATCCAGATTATTGGGTCAATGCTGATTGCTTTCAGCCAAAGAGGTTTCATGGTTCTTCTGTTGATTTTAAAGGGACTGATTTTGAATTCCTTCAATTTGGGGCAGGAAGGAGGATGTGTCCAGGCATATCATTTGGTATTACAACTGTTGAACTTGCACTTGCTCAGTTGTTGTACCACTTTGATTGGAAACTACCGAATGAGGTCAAACCAGAAGAACTTGACATGACTGAGAATATTGGATCAACTTGCAGGAGAAAGAATGATTTATATTTAATTGCCACTACTCGTATTCCTTTCCTTATTGAGACATGTAGTTAGTAGGATGTAATAATTAAGTGTATCAGAAATGGTACCCAATCTAAAGTGTCTGTTCGACGATATTGGAATATGTTAGTTTGGGTGGTATGGTTCAAAAATGAATGTTAACAGAATAAACAAGATAACTTCTACATATCTGCATTTGAATTAATGTCAATTTGTGTGTTATAGATACAATATTCCAACAATTTTTGAGCTTGTCCCCTTAAGACAGATGATCAAACTCATTGAGCCCGCCACTCAGCTTGTCCCCTTTATACAGATGGTCAAAATTTTTTTCCTTTTAGGATGGCCATAGCCATAGATGATAGACAAAATCAAAATATTTTCAAAATACTGTATATAAAAAAAAATTTCTTCAAGGTTAGGGTGTTTATGCGAACCCCTTGCCTTCAACTTGTTGCTGCTGCTACCATCCTTCTACTTTTTCATCCCCTCTATTTTTTCTATCCTATACCATTTTTCCATCTAGGGCCGCTCCATGTGTAAGCTAGGATGGTCACAGCACTACTTGACTTGCAAAAAAATCATATATAAATATATATACACACACAAAAAAAAAAAAAAAAAAAAAAATTTATATTCTAAACTAACCTCTAATTTTGATCACCTTGATAAAAATGTGGTGAGTCCCACTTAAAACTTGTTTGGTTGAAATTTTTGGAAACTCATCTAAAAATTGCAAACACCATAATTGAAAGCGTTCTTTAGAAAGTTTTAAACAAATAGATGGTGACTATATATTTTGGAAATAATGCCACCGTCCACCTTTTTCTTTTTTAGCTCTCTGTCTCTCTTCAATCCAATCCCTATGACTTGCGACCCAAGGTAGAATCATATCTTCAATCCAGTTACAGCGAGTCCATATTGGTGCTAATCTTGAAGTTGGAGCCACAGATTGGCGATAGCTGTGCGAGGTCGGTTGTATTGCAACCTTCTCGGAAATTCCTTGACTTCCCTTGTGGATATGCCATCTTGAAGTTGAAGCCACGAGAACTGTAGGAAAATCTTGTGTGGAAATGTGATTGGTGGTAATTTGTGATTGAAATTTCAATAATATATTACTATGGACTTTGTAACATGTGTAGACATTCCATCATCGTGTACTCCCTATGGTGGCGGAGCTAAGAATTGTTTCCAGTGGACCAAGTTAAAATAGAAAAATTCTATAAAAAAATTATTATATAATTAACGTTAACTTAACAAAGTTGTTTTATCAACAAATAAAAAATGAAAAAAATAAAATAAAAACAAACAAAGTTGTGCTCTTCTTTCTTTCATGGTTATATAAATCTTGAACTAAATTTTTTAGTAATTTAGGGGGTGTTTGGTACACCACTCAAATACACATTTTTAATTTTTAAACAACATTACACACATTTTTATACACCTTTTCACCCACATGTATTTTCACACATGTTTTCAAACATATATACCAAACACCCCCCCTATTTTTTCGACATATATAGTTAAACAATCACTCAAAAACTCATTCTCATATCTATTATTGTTATTTATGATCACGCTCAATGAAAGTGATATCTATTTCTTTAAGTTCAGATCTTTGTACCTTACATATTAAGTTTTAGTATTTTTGAACAATAGCTTCCAAATTTTGAACTTTTTTTTAATTAAAATATGCATGAATTGTGAATGATTTCCTTCATTGAATTACTCACTCTTTTATCTTACTCACAAACACTACTTGATGAAGTATAAATATGTAAGCAGACGAATGTGAAATCAATCCCATAAGGGAAGATTTCATTTTATTCAGATTTTTTTTTTTCTTTTTGTATTTGAAGGAATCCTGATTTTCATGGGATTGATTATTATTTTTTCCTTGTTTAGCTGATTTTGTAATTTGTTATAGATTTTTTGGTGTATGGATTTGAAGGATAATCAGCTATTTTTAATATAATTGTCATGTAATAATCTACCTAGTTGATATCACTGCAAATAAAGTTTTCAAAAACCAATGGGGAGCCATGCCCCCCCTCCCCTGCCTCTGACTCCTATGACTTAAGCCTCCAGCCCCAATGAACAGCTTGACAATTGGGTAATTGAAGTATTCTTAAAATTTAAAAGTAACCATAATACAAAAATGCTCAAAATTGTTTCATATACGATGTTGGCAATTAAATGACTCATTCTTTTACCAATATCTCTTGAACCACAATAAATTTTTGAGTGAGACTTGTTCCATTAAAAGTTTATATCCAAGGCTTCAAAATGGACAAAAATTTTACCCAAATTGTATTTAAAATAAGTGAGATACGTTGGTTTGAAGTTTGTGCAACAATGTAGTCAACATGTCAAATGAATGAATGATATGTACACATCTGCATGGGTGTGTATTTAAAAGCACAGTAGACGGACATAAAGCTCAAAGCCTCATGGTCTACTGAAGCATGTATCAGGCACACTTCTGTGGTGCTTTTCAAGCAGCAAAAATGGTGGCTCAATCTTAAAGCGCACGTTGAGGAAATGATATAGACATTGATTTATAAGTACTATTCTTAAGGTTCTGAATTACACAAAACAATATTTTGTCAATCTATCAAAAGACATTGACAAGGATAATTTATTTTTTTGCTTTATGGTTTTTGCCTTTTTGATTTTCTACTATGAATGTAGAATGTTAGGTGGAACATGTGAATGCTTCCATTTTCTAATTCCTCCGTCTTCTCTTAATTCTAGTAGAAACTCTAACATGGTATAACAACTATGTCTCATCAATTTTAACAATTATAAAATTTATGTTAATTGTATGAAGTAATGGCCATAAAGATTCCAGTTCAAAGTAAACATTTCTCTTCAGTGTTGTCATTTCTCTAGTCGGTAGGTTTTTATTTTCATCAGAGATTCAAAGCCACCCTAGGGACCGAAATTTGTTGCTCCACATATATACTATACCAGTTGGCAATAAACCTCAATACAACCTTCAATATAGATCTTCATTTTAAAAGTATGATAATGGATATTTGTAAACTGTGACAAGCAGCTCAGCTTTGGCTATTTTTTTTATATTATACGTACTCGATTCCCACATGTCATGATATATGATATAAAATGTTTTTTTTTTTTTTTTTCCTTCTTCTTGTAGCAAAAAATATTAGTACTCGTTTCCCACCCCACATGTCATGATATATAAAATCATTATCAAATGTTCCTTGTTTGTTGTATTACTCCAACTTGTAGAAAAGATAACTATAAATAAGCCAATATGCTTTGGTTGCATAGTTGTGGTCGATTTATCTTGAGGGTTGACTAATTAGTCAACCCTCAAGATAAATCGACCACAATTATGCAACCAAAGCATATTGACTTATTTGTAATATGAAATCGATTTCTTGTTTGTCACTTGCACGTTATATGATATGAAATCACTTTTAAAATGCCAATAATTCTTGGATGACATTATTAGATGCTTACAAACTTTTGTATAATATTTCTATCAAAACGAGTACTTAAGATTCCCCAGAAACCTATCTAGAGTTCACAACTATGTAAGAAAGGAGAACTTTGGATAAAAATCCTGAGGCTTACAATAAGAGCTTCTTCAATGTCCATAATGTTCCAGTTACTGTTTTTTACTTCAATCCTTACCTGTTCCTTCTTCCTTTTGGTACTGGTGGCATATTGGAAGAGAAATAAAGCCCGAGGTACCATCCTGAAGTCGCCACCAGGGCCGTGGAAGCTTGTTTCCCACCCCACATGTCATGATATATAAAATCATTATCAAATGTTCCTTGTTTGTTGTATTACTCCAACTTGTAGAAAAGATAACTACTTAGTCAACCCTCAAGATAAATCGACCACAATTATGCAACCAAAGCATATTGACTTATTTGTAATATGAAATCGATTTCTTGTTTGTCACTTGCACGTTATATGATATGAAATCACTTTAAAATGCCAATGATTCTTGGATGACATTATTAGATGCTTACAAACTTTTGTATAATATTTCTATCAAAACGTGTACTTAAGATTCCCCAAAAACCTATATAGAGTTCACAACTATGTAAGAAAGGAGAACTTTGGATAAAAATCCTGAGGCTTACAATAAGAGCTTCTTCAATGTCCATAATGTTCCAGTTACTGCTTTTTACTTCAATCCTTACCTGTTCCTTCTTCCTTTTGGTACTGGTGGCACATTGGAAGAGAAATAAAGCCCGAGGTACCATCCTGAAGTCGCCACCAGGGCCGTGGAAGCTTCCTCTTATAGGGAACTTGCATCAGTTGATTACCTCAGGATCATTACCTCATTATTCTTTCAGAGATTTAGCAAAGAAACATGGACCTGTTATGCGGCTACAGTTGGGTGAGGTATCAGCGGTGATTATTTCGTCACCACAAGCAGCAAGAGAGGTATTGAAAACACATGAACTTTGTTTTGCACAAAGGCCTGACTTTTTTGTGGGTGAATTTCTCTCTGCTTATTCAGGCATTCTTGGCACTCCCTATGGCGATTGCTGGAGACAGATGAGAAAAATTTGTGTTTCAGAACTTCTAACTGCTCAGCGAGTTCACTCATTTAGGTCAGTAAGAGAAGAAGAGGTATGGAATCTTATTGAAACTCTTTCTTTGTCCAACGGGCTTTCCATCAATCTCAGCAAGCATTTATTCGCCTTGACAAATACTGTAACTTCTAGAGCAGCATTTGGACAAAAGTGCAAAGCTCAAGACGAGTTCATATCTCTGGTTAAGGAGATAATGGTGCTTGCTTCAGGTTTTATTGTGCCGGATTTGTATCCCTCACTTAAATTTATTGCCTCAATCAATGGGATGAAGACTGCCTTGAAAAGACTTCACCGAAAGATGGACAAAATTCTTGAGGATATAATTGATGATCATAAGATGAAAATGATAACCACTAGCACCACCAATGACTCTTCATGCAAGGAAGATCTTATTGATGTGCTCCTGAAACTTCAGAAGTCGAGTGACGTCAAATTTGAGATCACAATCAAGCACATCAAAGCTGTCACTTCGGTATGACTTAATAGACTCTTGCAATAGTAAGTGTTTTTCAACTACTAATAAGATTTATATGACTTAAAAGTTAGTTCAAATATTTTTCAGGAAATCTACCTTGCAGGGGGTGAGACTGCAGCAACAACCTTAGAATGGGCAATGTCAGAGTTGCTTAGAAACCCAAAGGTAATGGAGAAGGCACAAGTTGAAGTGTGCAAGGTCTTTGAAGGAAAGAGAAAAATTGAATATACAGACACTCAAAAGTTAGATTATGTGAAATTAGTTGTTAAAGAAACTTTACGATTACATCCTCCTGGAACCTTAATCCCAAGGGAATGTAGGGAGAGATGTGAAATCAATGGATATGACATACCTACTAAAACCAAAGTTATTGTCAATGTGTGGGCTATAGGGAGAGATCCAGATTATTGGGTTAATGCTGATTGCTTTCAGCCAGAGAGGTTTCATGGTTCTTCTATTGATTTTAAAGGGAATGACTTTGAATTCCTTCCATTTGGGGCTGGAAGAAGGATGTGTCCAGGCATAACATTTGGTATTGCAATTATTGAACTTGCACTTGCTCAATTGCTATACCACTTTGACTGGAAACTACCAAATGAAGTCAAACCAGAAGAACTTGACATGACTGAGAATTTTGGATCAACCTGTAGGAGAAAGAATGATTTGTATTTAAATGTTACTCCTCGTTTTCCCTTTCTTATGGAGACATGTGGTCAATAGGATGTAATACTTAGTTTTAAGTGTCTGTTTGACATTAATGGAATATGTTTAGTTTGGGTGTATGGCAAATAAAAATTTTTTAAGAGAATAAAGAAGTTAAACTTCTATCTTCATTTGAATGTCAGCTTGTGTGTTATAAACTTATAGATACAATATCCCAACAATTTTTGAGCAGGCTCCTCAGCTTGTATGATCGTCACTTTCTAATAGATAAACTAAATTAGAAGTTCATTTTTGTAACTATCTTTTATCCCCGTCATCATGATGGCAACAACTTTTGAACCATCAATATTTTTCTATTCATGATTTCTGAGGCATTTTAGTGTTCTATTCATTTTTTTTCCTGAACGTTTACAACTAAACAAAAAGACTCATGCTCACATTTCCCCATCTAAAATTACTAAAGACATGCACTAAAAAGTAAAGAAAGTTACAGGTGGAGAAATTTTAGACCGTAATTGAAGCAGATGATGAGACAAAATAAAAGGTCAACTGAAAAAGTAAGAGACACAAATACACCTAGAAAAAGTAAACCAGATAAAATAATAAAAAAATTTTAGTCATGGATTAGCCAGAGTACCTCATCAATACCAGTATACACAAGAACTAGTTTCTGCCTCAGTTGAAGCTACTGTCTGCTTTGGGAAGTCCAAGTTGCTTTTAAACTTGACTGACTGGTGCAAAGCTTTTAACCTCTTCACTATTTTGTGAATTAAGGACAGTAGTAATCTGAGTGAGATCATCTATACAAATTCTGGCAAAGTTGATTCTGTCCTTGGTGACTTGGACTCATAAATTGTATCAGCATGTAATGGCTTACCAACAGCAAGAGCTATGTAACTAGGCCGTGTTTCATTTCAATACTTTCAAGGTTTAATTAAAGCTAAAGCCAAATAGAATTTTGCATAGCTCTTTTCTTGGATAAGGTCATAGGCTCATAGCTAGATGCCATTTCTTCATTTGAATAAAGAAGATAAACTTCTATCTTCATTTGAATGTCAGCTTATGTGTTATAGATACAATATTCCAACAATTTTTGAGCCAGTCCCTTGGCTTGTATGGTCGTCAGTCGTCACTTTCTAATAGATAAACTAGGTTTTTTTTTTTTTTTTTTTTTTTTTTTGGTACCCATCTTTTATGAGTTTATCCCCTTCATCATGATGGCAACAGAAATTTTGAACCATCAATATTTTTCTATTCATGATTTCTGAGGCATTTTTAGTGTTTTATACATTTTGTTTTACTGTAAAATACAACTGAACAAAATGTCTCATATTCACATTTCCCCATCTAATATTACTAAAGACATGAAATAAAAAGTGTAAGGTCGAATTTATTCAATCAAGTGTTGGCTTTATTCCATGCAAAATTTGCTTGTAATTTAGCAATTAGATACTTTGTATTTAGGTGGGATTCATGTAAGGGTAGTGCGTGAGAGTATGAAGAAAACTCAAATGTGTGCGCTCAAGAAAGGCCTCGCGACTGGATCTCGCGACTGGCGAGTTGCCAAAGGTGGCACACGTGTGAAGCATGCAGGGGAGCTGAAGGGTCACGCCAGCTGTAGCACTACAGGACAAAACTTCCAGTCTGACCAGGCAGTTAGCTCGCGACTCAAACTCACGACTCATTCCAATCGTGAGGTCGAGTCGCTAGAATGCCCTGTTTGATTGAAACCTGACTCTTCACATTCCTGATACACCCTACTATAAATATCCTTATATCCACGAAATGTAAAGAGCTTCCAGATAGAATTTTGAGAGAGAAACCCTAGAGAAAAACAAGATTAACTCATCCACAATCTTCATCTTTTGATTCTCCAAATTTCTCTACTCTCACCCACTCTATTGACATATCCTTGAGAGGTACATTAGTCAAATCCTTACCTTATCATACCCATATCAGTGAGGAGGTATTTTGGTGCTTGGGAAGCAATTCAGAAGATACCAATTCATTTTGGTTGATGCAATGGGCTATTGTGAGATCCAGTAAGCTAAAGAAGACAAAGTTCGGCGTAACCCTATTGGAGCAAGAAGCTTGGAGGGCTTAGGTGTACTGGGTAGATTAGGCTTGGAGGGTTTTCTGCTATTCATGTATCCTAACTTCATTCTCTAGTGGATTATCGACCGCTTGGAGGGTAGCGGAGAGATTTTTCGCCAAGTACTTCGGTTTTCTTTTCGATAACACATTACCATGTTATCTTTGTATTTGCATATCTCTTCCCTTACTCTTTACCTTTTAATTACTATTGTGTTTATGATTAATTTTGGTTTAGAATGTTTTACCAATTTGGATATAGCTAATATTTCATATTCCGTGCATATATTGTTTGATTATAAGCTTGTGTTGGTAATTTTATATTTAGGGGTCTAAACGTTCATTGGTGTTTTATACGCTATTTGAACTATCAAAAAGTAAAAGAAAGTTACAGGTGTACTTTTAGACCGTAATTGAAGCAGAAGATGAGACACAATAAAAGGTCAAATGAAGATTGTTTACAAAGATAACATGAAAAACATGATGGTAGCAGACACAAAAACACCTAGAAAAAGTTAAGCAGATAAGCTCATAAAATTTTTTTAGTCATGAATTAGCTAGAGTACCTCATGAATACCAGTAAATACAAGAACTAAATTCTCCCACAGTAGAAGCTACTGTGGTAGTGCCTTCTTTGAGAAGGCCAAATTGTTTCCAACTTTGACTGACTGGTGCCAGTGCCAACCTTTCAACCTCTTCACTATTCTGTGTATTGATGACAGTAGTAGTCTGAGTAAGATCATCTATACGAATTCTGGCAAAGTTGATTCTGTTCCTGGACACTTGGAATTAGAAATTGTATCAACATGTAATGGCTTACCAACAGGAAGAGCTATGTAACTAGGCCGTGTTTCATTTCAATACTTTCAAGGTTTTATTAAAGCTAAAGCCAAATAGGATTTTGCACAGCTCTTCCTTGGATAAGGTCATAGCTAGATGCCATTTCTTCAACACTAAAGTGCTTGTTCTGAAAGTGCCCAGAAGGCCTTTCCAGAATTGAATTCATAGCTTCAAAGTCAGTGCATTTGAAGCAGAAACCATTACTTGTAGGACATAACCACAACTAATCAATCCTTAGTTTCTATGTGCAAGGTTCCTCTATAGATCAGCACTTTAGCCTTTGAATGCCCAAAATTAACTGTTTTGTTTAGTTTTCCAATTTGCACTTCTATCTTATCATTTTGAACTTTAATGGACAAATATGAATTAAATAACTTTGAAATGGAAGAGTTTTGTTTGAACTCCAAGTCTTTGAGCCCCTCCTTCTATAAAGAGAGGAAGAATCAACACAGAAAGGCACTCAATTCGCCTGCAAAAAACCCTCCAGAAAGGACTAGAATAAAGAATAATTTTAGTAAAATTGATTAGCATATTCATTACTATATCAATCTATAGTAATTAAAATTGATAATAATTTTAGTTTTATTTATTTATTTATTTATTTATATATATATATATATAATTTGAGCACAAGAATGAGGCAATTCCGATCAGAACTGAGTCAGATATGATTTTTTGAAGTTGGCTCTATATGCTGTTACAGCAGCTACGGGAAAACCGAACTTTGCTTGCTCCTCACTCTCATCAATCTTTACATTTAATGCACCAGATTTCCCTAAAGGCTAAAATGAGGTCTAGGTTCATGATTCTTTGTCAACCCTCATTAAATGGCCTTCCATTCATATTTCCTCCACCACTACTATATATACCCCCATTCTCATTCATTCCAATATGACAAAAAACCCTCTATCTTCTCATTTCTTGAGTTCTAGTGAAGTTGAGTAGTCTTGTCATATCTTGGTCCTCCTGAGACTCAAGATATTGAGTGAGACTCATTCTCCCTCTCCTAGCTCTTCTTTTCCTCCACCCTTAAGACCTCCATCAAGAGTCCTTTCCTCCATCATATGGATCTTGCATGAAAGTATAATCCCCTTCCCTAACTGTTTGTTTATGTTGTCATGATGAGAATTTAAGATTAAAGCATGATAGTGATTATTTAAATTCCATTGAATATGTTTGAATGTTCTTAATTGCTCTTATGTGTTATTCACATGTTCTTGATTGTTCATCACATGTTCATGCATATCACTAGATTTAATCTTAAATCTATATCAAAAATATGAAAAACATGTTTGTTTAATAATTCTTTCAAATCCT
This sequence comes from Quercus agrifolia, assembly GCA_029955455.1. Taxonomy (NCBI): domain Eukaryota; kingdom Viridiplantae; phylum Streptophyta; class Magnoliopsida; order Fagales; family Fagaceae; genus Quercus; species Quercus agrifolia. The sequence continues at coordinate 2,545,744 of JARQAD010000001.1, forward strand.
TGAATCTAGGTTATCATCATCCACACACATTCACTAAAATTTATTTTTCAATCCAAATGCAATGCTTAATAAATTGAATTAGGGTTTATCACATGCACACACCATTAAATTCAACATGTAACTTGATTAACATATTGGATGATATGATATGAATGTTGGCCACCATAGTTTAGAAGACCGGTTTCACCGGGCAAGGTGGGTGTCTAACACCTTCCCACCTTGTAACATAGCCTCCGAACGTAGATCAAGGGTTAGTAGATCAAATGCTTATCCATGTAATTTTTCAATTTCTAGATTGTAACTAGGAAATAAAGCCATATACTTTATCTTAGATTGTATCTAGGACCAAAGCCATGTAATTTTCTTATGATCAATGTAAATTCAATTTCAAATTAATAAAATGAGGAATCTTTCAATTATGGTTTTCTTATTTTTCCAATAATTAAATAAGTGGCGACTCCATTGTAAAACCCCTAATCTAAGGGGGAAAATATAATCAGTCGAACCTCTATTTTTAGAGGCAATAACACAACTCCATCCTTTCACGTGGGTTTGGCCCAACATCCTAAAAAACGAGCCGGGGGCGTGGTCTCTCACAATCAGATTCTAGAGTTAGGTGTGAGTGAGTTTTGTTCAACTATTCCCAACTCACATATTAAGTCTAGAGTTTGTTTTAGGGGTTTGTCATGGAATAACCAAAGGGGGAGATTATAAGGTTGAATTTTATCAACCATCTTGTTACTTTATTCTGTGCCAAATTTATTTGTATCTTAGCAATTAGTAACCTTGTATTTAGGTGGGAATCATGTAAGGGTAGTGAGTGAGAAAGTGTGAAGAAATGATCAAGATTATGCAAGGATGCAGAGACTCGTGGGTGACTCGTGACTAGCAAGTCGCCAAAGTTGGCACACGTGTGAAGAGTCATGCCAGCTGTTGCAGTACAGGATAAAAGTCCCAAGCTGGCCAGGCCGTTAGCTCGCAACTTGAACTCGCGACTTAGCCCAATCGCGAAGCCAATTCACCAGACCACCCTATTTGGGAAAAACTGACTTTTCATATTCCTTCTCACCTTATTATATATAGACCCTTATACCCACGAAATGTAGAGAGCTTCCAGAGAGAATTTTAAGAGAGAAACCCTAGAGAAAAACAAGATTGATTCACCCACAATCTTCACATAAAGGCTCTTCAAATTCCTCTACTCTCTTCCTCTCCATTATTTAATCCTTGAGAGGTACATTACCAAAACCTTTTCTCACCATACCCATATCTGTGAGAAGGTTGTTTGGTGCTTTGGGAAGCAGTTAAGAAGGGACCAATTTAATATTGGTAGATGCTATGGTCAAGTAGCGGAATCCGATAAGCTAAAGAAGAAATAGGTTCGGCGGAACCTCATTGGAGTAGGAGCTTGGAGGGATTAGGTATATTGGGTAGATTAGGCTTGGAGGGTCTTCTGCTGTTCATGTATTCCAACTACATTCTTTAGTAGATTATTTATCGCTTGGAGGGCGGCGAAGAGGTTTTATGCCGAGGGTTTCGGTTTCCTCTTCGATAACACATCGTTGTGTTGTCCTTGTGTTTGCATCTCTCTTCCCTTAATCTTTGCCATTTAATTTCTGCTATAGATGTGATTTTATTTGGTTTAGATTGTTTATCAATTTTGTATTAAGCTTATGTTCATATTCCGCACATTAATTGTTTGATATTAAGCTTAAATTGGTAATTTGTTAATTGGGGGTCTAAACGTTCATAGTGTTTTATTCACTAATTAAACTTTCATAATTAGATTCTCCTCTTATACTTTATACACTTGCAAAATTTCAAGATTATATGAGATTAATAACTATGTCATCGATCAAATATTCAAATTTCAAATTTTTGTATTTAAAATCTATATATATCTAAAAGTTGAAACATAGTATTTATTGTTGCTACATTCTTGTTAAGCCACCTTTTCCCCTGTGTCATTGCCACATCATTATTTTTTTCATATTTATTTTTTACTTTTAATTTTTTTGACATTATTAAATATATAAATACATTAGCTTTACAAATTCATCTTAGTTGATTTTAACTTTACATATTTATCTACTTTAATTTTAATGTTATAACTAAGTATTGTATATACATATTCCTCTAAAACAGTTTTAACTTTATATATAATTTTGCCCCTTATCCTCTTACTATAAATTTGTCGCTCTTTCCCATTTTATGCATATTTTATTTTCTCACACAAAGGCTCTCTCTCTCTCTCTCTCTCTCTCTCTCTCTCTCTCTCTCTCTCTCTCTCTCTCTCTCTCTCTCTCTCTCTCTCTCTCTCATTTTTTGTTGGATTTTTTATGAAGTTTGTACACCCATTGTCTTATTATTGACTAACTCATATGTGTTCCTTGATGCAAGTATTTTTTTTTTAGCATTTTATTTGAAACACTAAATACCTTTAATGTTGTTGACTAGATTTGGGGGAAAAATTATATTATACTATGTCCATATTTTGTGTTATTGTCAGGTTTTAGTTTATTTGGAAAATAGAGGATAGTTTGAACAATATGATGAGAACAGTTACTGCAGTTGAAGAAGATGGTCTTTATATAATTTCCTTTCACTGTTTGTAAACATATTATTTAACAAATTAGCACCAAATTGTTATATCTTTATTATATGATGTTTTTAGATGCGTGAGTAATTGTTTTTAAGCATTTACGAATATTTGTATTGCTCATCTTCCTTATCTCATTATTGTATTTTTTTTTGAGATTTTTAAGAAGACAAATTCAATTTCGAGTTTAAAATTATTATTTACCGATTCATTTTTTGCATGTTGGATTAGATGTTAAATTAGATTATGACAGTATTAACACAATATTTGGCTTGATTACAATCATTATGTATAATAGGGTAAATTTTTTGAATTTGATTATGCATTGAATATTTGGATTGATCACGTCACATTTGAAATGTTTTACATATTCGGGAGAATGAGTTTGTCTTTGATGTGAGTTTTATTTTTTCCCTTTCTTTTTATTTGAATTGTAATTTTGTTGAATTTTATAAATTTTTTTGATACATTTCTTGGTGTTTTTGATTGTACGATAGAAAAAAATTGGATTTGAAAAAGTTTGTTTTAAACAAAAAAATAATTTTCAAATTTTAGTTAATTTTTAATGATACAAATTGTAGAGTCACGATTTGGAGCCCAAGCCCAATGTGATTGGGATATAAGCCCAATGAGCCCAGTACAATAAATTTATAGAGAGTGGATGAAAAAGCTAGACTCTTAACGAATGGGATAACGGCTAATAAGGAGTTCCACTATAAACAAGCATAGAAATAGATATAAAACTTGAGAAAATCGTTGTCCGAGGAGATTAATTATTATTGAATTCACTGTTTATGAAAGTTGATACTACAGTAATTCTTTCTCTTCTCCCTTCCAATTTTTCTTCGACCCCCCCCCCTTATGGGGAGTCTTTTACCTTATATAATTTTCTTTTAGACCATCTTGATCGCACACTTGTCAGTCATTCAAACCTTCACTCGAGTACATGTCCCATTAAGCATCTTCTCTGGCTTTCTGTGAACTGTAGTGGTTGAGACTACACTGTTCAGGGGTCTTCTCCACATAAATGCGACCAGAAAAGTTGCTGTAGTGCATTGAATGCGGTGGTAACAGCTTTTCTCTTAGATATTTCTGCATTCTTATCCTCTTCGTACACTCTTGAAGTTCATCCTTATCGCTGGAAGTTCGTAGAAGGTCGACTAAGTTACTTAAGTACTTGCTTAACCAACATTCATCTTGTCCGAGTAGTATAACCTTCTCGGACTATACTTTTCCACCTTTATCTTTATGTGATCCTCCATTCCAGGGCTTATCTGATCGTTTGCTTCTCCTCAGACATATCCATGTTATCAAATAGGACCTAAGGCCCAGTATACAAATTTGGGACCTTATTCCCACAATAGCCCCTCAAAACTTTAATTTTTCCCTCGTATCCGAGGATAAAAAATAGAGTTTTGATCTATTCAAAATACCGAGGGTTAAAAACGTAAAAATACTCCAATTTGAACGTGCAGGAACGTAATTTTAGGCACTTCATTATTGTTTCTGACGCTTCGGAATCTGCGAAGCGTCACTAATTATTTCAGGCGGCACTGTGTCTTTGGCATCCAATGGTGAGATCTTGATCCAACGGATAACATTTCTCTTCAAGGTTTAAGGTGGGATAAATCCCACTCCTTTTCAGATTTCAGAGATACCGCACACGAAAACTTTTCCCCCTTTCTCTAAGATACAAGTTATTCCAACTCACCTTCTTTCTTGAAATATTTTCGAAAATCTTCACTAAGGTATCATAGATTATTACATACATTAATTTCTATAGAACTTATATTTTCTTTAAACATATTCTTTTCTTCTCGGCTACTCTCCTCGGCCATTCATTCATACCATTCTTTATCTATAGGATTTGGTCAATTTATTTTAAATCAACTCAAATGGGTAGATTTGCGAGTCTAGTAGATTCCCATTTAAAGATAGAACTTTTCAAACAGAAGTACCATATGCCCCAGGAAGTGGGTCTGCGATATTGTTCCACAAAACAAATCGCCACAGATAGGGAGATAGGGGAGGTCATCATTCCTATGATAGCCTTTATATAAGGCGGAATGACCCTCCCTATGGGTAGGATAACAAGGGATTACCTCATAGCTCATAGGTTATGTCCCCACCAATGTGCACCTAACATGTTTAGGATTCTAGGTTGCATTGATGCCCTTAATGAGCATTTGCGACTAGGACTTACATGGCATGATGTGGTGCACATGTACGAGTTCCACTCCCAATCTGATGGAGGATACTACCTTAAATCTCGGTCAGCCGTGGTCAGACTCATTTCGTGTCTTCCGAAATCCAACAAAGTGATGAAAGATGATTACCTCATCGCCTCAGGGCCATGGCATGATGGTCTTTACTGTCCAGTCCAGGAGAGAGAGCCAAGTGGGATACCTTAGAGTTAGGTTCCTTAGAGAAACACCTCAAATCTTGTCATCTTCATTACATAGCTATTGTCCATTATTTTGCATCATTTTAATAACCTACTTTCATGAGTTAACCAACGCTCCTTTCTCGGCTATTTATTGCAAATAGGAGATTAGTGAACCCTCGGCTCAGCCACACCAACGTAGTGGGATTAAATCATCTACCACGGTCAGAAATTTTTGTGAGCGAAGACCGTCAACTGTGAGTCGTCCACCTGATCTTGGATTTTGAGCCCATTTCAAGAGTCTTTCAGGATATAGGCCATGCCATCAGGGCAGGAGATCCCAGGATACACCACATTGACGTATCCAAGCCAACCTTTTTGGCACGCAAAGATCTTCCTCCTGTCAGACTACCCGTCCAACAAATCCCTCATCAACTCGTAATTCCTTTGCAACAAGTCCCTCTCGAAGCACCTGTTGTAGCGGAAAAGGAAACCACCTCTTTTCGGCTATCTTTGGAGGAGGAAATAGATCAGTTCCTCTTCGTGGAAGACGTGGGACCGTCTGAGAAGCCAGTGGACATATCGAATTACGAGACCGACTTTATTAATATATCTTCTGTTCATCCCAGATAGTTCATTATTACTCAGATAGACTCGGAATCTAAAGAGGAGGAAGAGCAAATGGATCAGAAAAAGAGGCCTGGTCTGAGAGGATTGCTAGCCAAGAATAAAGGGGGGAAGTTCCAAAGAAGCCCCCAAAACACAGCCCCCAGAAATTCCCGCTCCTCCACCTCTTATTGACCTTGGCCTGTTGGCCATGCCCAACCTGAAGAAGAAGAGGTCAGATCAGGGCCTGGAGGAAGGCAAGTTAGTTCCTCGGAAGGAGAATAAGCAACAAAAAACAATCAGGGACCCCAGGGATAAGAGGGGCAGCTCTGTAGACAACAGGGATGAGGTAGAAGTAAGCCGATCTCAGCGGCCTTAGGCCCCCCGATTAGAGATGGACGGTACTGCCATCCCATACGACACCTTAATATGGGATGCACCGAGGGGCCATACCAACTATTTAGCGCAGGCTCTCCAACAGCCCCTCCTTCTTCCCCGGGACATGGAATCCATCAGGAGCATGAAACAGACTGATCTATTCATGTCCTTAAAGAGAGACCTAGCAATGGTTAGCTACTCTCCTATTATTCACGTTTTTAAGATAAGTTTTTTTGTTTTTTTTTTATTCTTATTTTATTTTATATATATATATATATATATATATGATATGTTAATCGCATTTTTAATTGTACTTGTTATCTCCATGCAGGTCACTCAGCAAGTTTACGTGGTTGAGGATTGGGTGCAAAGTGGAATTAATAGCCTTAATGCTGAAATCCAAAACCAGCACGATGTTGAGAAAGCACTCGATGTGGTGAACCACGAAAAAACACAATTGGCCGAGAAGCTCAAGGTCGTAGAGAATGGGCAAAAAAGCACGGAAGTTGGGTTGAAAAGTGTTGAAGCTCAGGCTAAGGACTAGCGCAAAGAGCTTTACACCACTCAACTTAATCTGGCCACTGAGAAGGCGGCGGTTCTAGACCTCCAGTCTAAGTTGCAGAAAGCTGAAGAAGCACTAAAGTTAGCCCAAGAAGCTGCTGCTGCTGCCGAGATCTCAGCTTACGAGCGTGGGGTTCTGGAGACGGAGACCAGATTAACCACTGAAGTGACCGCGGTCTGTAGGGAGTACTGCGCTGAAACATACAATCAAGCCCTTGATCGGGCAGGAATCCCTGCGGACTCCAATCTGAGGAGGATGGACCAAGTGTACTACTCAGAGGACCTCAGAGAAAACACAACAGTTTCTCCTTCTCCCATCGACGTTCCTCTTCCTCCTCTTGAAAAATCTCTCACCACCCAAGAACCTTCTCGTGATATTGAAGTACTAGCAGGGGCTGAAAAAGAGAAGGACGGGGCTGTGGTGGCTTCTCGAATAGAAGAGAAAGCGAAGGGGAAGGAGAAGGAGAAGGAGAAGGCAAAAAATAAAGCCGATGCCCATGCTTCCAAGGACGCCCTTACGATCGGGGATATGGTTTCCAAGGCTAAAGTTGCTGAATCCAAGTCCAAGATTGACTCCAAGAAAGATTCTCATCAATTACAGACTTAGATACAGGGTTTTAACTTTGCGCTGGGGATTTTTGTAATGGCCTTGCGCTTGTGATGTAAAACTTAGATATATCATCTAATGAAAGCGTTTTCTTTTTTATCCAACTTAACCTTTGAATGATATTATGAATGATTCTAAATTAGCATTATCCAATGGTTTCAATTAAATACCATTTGTCAACATAAATTATCATAATGATATCAAATTTCAGGTTCTAAACATACGAACAATACTCCTAGTGTACCGCCATAAAGGCAAGAATACCTGGAATTTTAAGGAGCGCACAACCCTCAAATAAGCATCATTCATCATTAAGTTAATGAAAGTTAATATCATATAAATACGTGATCTAATAAACCTGATATGCTTTGAGGTACGTTTAACGAATCAAATTCATCCAAAGATTTAGCTTGAAAGGATTAATGTACCCTGAGATTTATTCAGCATATATACATATATACTAAAGAGTGTTAACTTTTACCCAAGTATGTGGTCCGAGAGACCTGACATGACTTGGGATCTATTTAACACTTATATGGATGCCAATGAGTGTTAATTTTGCCCAAGTATGTGGTTCGAGAGACCTGACTTGACTTGGGATCTGTTTAACACTTATATGGATGCCAAGGAGTGTTAATTTTTCCCAAGTATGTGGTCCGAGAGACCTGACATGACTTGGGATCTGTTTAACACTTATATGGATGCCAAGGAGTGTTAATTTTTCCCAAGTATGTGGTCCGAGAGACCTGACATGACTTGAGATCTGTTTAACACTTATATAGATAACAGTTCCTAATTTTAACAGATTTATACAACAAAACATTTATTTGAAGAAATGAAATTTTCATTAATAATAGTACCTTCTCAAGTTGTTTACATTCTAGGGATGAGGTATTACATGTTCATCTAAATCCTCTATAAAATATGCTCCTATGCCCGCCAATGAAGTGATTCAATAGAGTCCTTCCTAACTGGGCTCTAATTTCCCCCATGCTGGGTTTTTCGCCGTGCCCAAAACTTTTCTTAGCACCAAGTCCCTTGGTTCCAATGGTCTTAACTTTACTCTGGCATCGTAGCCTTGTTTAAGTTTGTGTTGATAATAAGCTAATTAGACCATTGCATTTTCCCTTCTTTCTTCAATGAAGTCTAAGCTCCTTTCTAGCAACTTATCATTATCATTAGGATTAAACGTTTGGGTTCTTAATGTTAGAAAGCCTGTTTCTATGGGAATGACAGCCTCAGCCCCATAAGACATCGAAAAAGGGGTTTCTCCAGTTGACCTCCAATGAGTAGTTCGATACGTCCACAGAACGTGCGGCAGTTCTTCCACCCATCTTCCCTTTGCATCATCCAACCTTTTCTTAAGTCCATTTACTATGACCTTGTTAATAGCTTCAGCTTGTCCATTCCTTTGAGGGTATGCCAGAGTGGAGTATCTGTTTGTAATTCCTAACTCACCACAGTATCTCCTAAAGGATTTGCTGTCGAACTAAAGTCCATTGTCCGAGATGAGGGTGTGGGGTACCCCAAAGCGAGTGACAATGTTTTTCCAGAGAAACTTCTTTACGTTCACATCTCGGATATTCGCCAGAGGCTCAGCTTCAACCCATTTGGTGAAATAATTTGTGCCGACTAGCAAACACTTCTTGTTTCTTGCTGCTTCAGGAAAGGGGCCAACAATATCGAAGCCCCATTGTGCAAAAGGCCAATGACTGGAAAAGGGATTTAGAAATCCTCCCGGTTGGTGTATGTTTGGTGCAAATCTTTGACATTGATCGCACTTCTTCATATACTCTAATGCTTCCTTTTGCATGTTTGGCCACCAATTGCCTTGGGTGATGGCCCTATGAGTTAGGAACTTCCCTTTTGTATGGGCTTCCACAGATTCCCTCATGTAATTCCTTAAGAATTAATTCTGATGCTTCAGGATGTATGCATAGTAGGTATGGCCCCGAGAAAGATCGTTTGTACAATTTCTGGTCCTCGGATAGCTAGAACCGAGGAGCCTTCCGACGTATCTTTTCGGCATTTGATTTGTCTTATGGTAAAACATCTTTACTAAGGAATTGAATGATGGGGTCCATCCAACTGGGCCCTACTCTGACATGGGGAACATAGATCATCTTGCCTTTCTCTCTTGAGGGTCTACCGAGATCTTCTATTAGAATAATACGAGGCAGATTTTGAGCCGAGGAGGTTGCCAGCGTGGTCAAGGAATCAGCATGAGTATTTCTACCTCTAGGGATGTGTTGTAGATCGAACGATTCAAAATTCTTCTACAAATGCTGGACTCGAGTCAAATATCCTCGCATTCTCTCATCCTTTGCTTCTAATTCATTGTTCACCTAGCCGACGACCAATCTTGAATCTTAAAACATTGTAACTGACCTTCCCCCCATCTTATGAACCATAGACATTCCTTCCAGCAAAGCTTCGTACTCGGCTTCATTATTCGTGGCTGAAAAATCTAACCTCAATGATTTTTCCACGACGAGTTTTTCAGGTGAGATCAAGACTAACCCCACACCAGATCCTTTTTGATTTGCCGCCCTGTCCACATACACCTTCCACTGCAATGGCTCTTGTACAGAAATTTGGCCAACTGATTTTTCATCCATGCAATATTCATTTGGTTCATTTTCTATTGGGGTCTCGGTGAATTCAGCGATCAAATCCGCGAGGACCTAGCCTTTAACTGAGGTACGTGGCATGTATTTAATATCAAAGGCACCCAAGATCGTGCCCCACTTTGCTATCCTCCCAGTGTAATCAGCACTTCGAAGTATGGCTTTGAGTGGAAGTTGGGTCAAGACAACCACCGTATGCGCTTGGAAATAATGGGGCAACTTTCATGTACCATGCACCACCACCAGGATTGCTTTTTCCAAAGGTAAATAGCGAATTTCAGCATCATGTAAGGATTTACTCATGTAATAGACTGGTCGTTGTTTACCACCATCAACTCGGATCAACACCAAATTCACAGCATGAGGAGCTACAGCGATGTAAGCAAACAGTACTTCATCTGTTTCAGGGCTTGACATGATAGGTGGATGGGAAAGATAATCTTTAAGTTGTTGAAAAGCTTGAGCACATTCCTCGGTCCATTTAAAACCTTTCCATTTATTCATCAACAGGAAGAAAGGCCTACACTTGTCCGCCGTCCGTGAAATGAATCGATTTAAGGCTACCGTCATTCCAATTAATTTCTGAATCTCTTTAGGGTTCCGAGGAGATTGTAAATTATTTATAGCTTTAACCTGATCTAAATTTACCTCGATTCCCTGATGAGTTACCATATAGCCGAGGAACTTTCCCGAACCTACCCCAAAAGAGCATTTGGAGGCATTAAGACGGAGCTTGTGTCCCCTCAGGATTTTGAATATGTTTGTAAGGTCCCCTATATGCTCAGACACCATCTTACTCTTCACCACCATGTCATCTATATACACTTCAATATTTTTGCCCATTTGTGCTTCAAATCTTGGTCATCATCCTTTGATACGTAGATCCAGCATTTTTCAAGTCGAAATGCATCACCTTGTAATGATAATTCCCCACGGGAGTGACAAAAGACGTTTTCTCCTGATCGTCAAAGGCCAGTGGTATTTGATGGTATCCTTGGAAAGCATCAAGGAAACTCATCCGAGGATGATTTACGGTTGCATCCACCAATTGATCTATCCTAGGAAGGGGGAAAGGATCTTTTGGATAGGCTTTGTTCAGGTCCGTGAAGTCCACACATACCCTCCACTTCCCGTTCTTCTTCTTTACCACCACGGTGTTGGCCAACCACTCAGGATTAAAAACCTTCTTAATAGCCCCCTGCTCGCTTTAGTTTAGTTACTTCTTCCTTAACAGCTTCATAATAATCTCTAGATGAGCGTCTAGGTGGTTGTTTTCTAGGAGTGGTGGAAGGGTTGACATTCAGATGATGGCAGATAAAGTCAGGATCAATTCCAGGGGCTTTGCAAGCGTCCCAGGCAAATATGTTGACATTGTCTAGGAGGAATTCGATTAGTGCCTGCTTTTCATGGGTAGGCAATTGTGCCATAACTTGAAAAAATTTCTCTGGATCAATGTCAATTATCACTCTTTCCAAATCTTCGCAGCTCACCCCCTCGGTTGACCCTCCCCCTAATGAAGCTAAGGCTCTTAATTGCTATTAGGGTCTTTCAGCAAGATCCGAGGATACAACTTCAGGTTTGTGCAATATAGCCGCCGCCATGCATTGTCTAGCAACAGATTGATTACCCAAAATCTCTTTAACTAGGCCCTCAGAGGGATACTTCACCTTTTGATGCAGGGTAGAGGAGACAGCCCCCAAAGCATGGAGCCAAGGTCTGGCCACAATGGCTGTATAAGGGGAATATGAATCTACCATAATGAAATCCACCTCCACTATCTCTGAGTCGGTTTGTATGGGTAGTCTAATCTGACCTTTCGGAATGACGGTTTTCCCCTCAAAGCTTATTAGGGGGGATGCATAGGCCGTTAAGTCCTCGAACTTCAGATTTAGCCCCTTGTATAAGTCAGGATACATAATCTCGACAGTGCTACCCTGATCAATCAGCACCCACCTCACATCATATCCTCCTATTCTGAGCGTAACCATCAAAGCATCATCGTGGGGTTGGATGGTTCCGACTTTATCCCCGTCCGAGAAGCCTAAAGTTGGCTGAATTAGTATTTTAGCCCTTTTTGGTTCTTAAACACCTTTATCGGACGATAATCGAGCCACTGACGTCACCCTGGAGGGGCAGGATCCAGTTCTCCTAGGAGCAGTAAAGATGACATTGATTGTTCCCAAAGGGGGTCCAGAAGTAGCGTTCTTCTTGGAGTTTGAATTCGTTTGGTTCCCCTGGCCACTAGAATGATGCAAGAGTGATTTTAGTTTGCCTTCCCCGACAAGCTGATCCAGGTGATCCCATAGATTTTTGTAGTCCTCGGTAGTATGTCCCTGTTCCTGATGATAGTGGCAATAGAGGTTTTGATTGCGCTTCGTGGGGTCCCCGGTCATTTTATTTGGCCACTTGAAAAATGGTTCGTTCTTAATCTTCTCCAGAATTTGATGGACAGGTTCACAGAACACTGTATTAAGTGCCTGGGTGTTGACAGACCCTGATTGTCCGACATAATCCCTTTTCGGCCGATTATTATTGTATCTGTTCGACTTGAAATCCCTCCTCTCCTGAAGGATAACCTTAGCCTTCCCTTTTCCTTTTTGTTGATCGTCTTCAATCATCTTGTATTTATCAACTTGGTCCATTAGCTGGCGTAAACTGGTGATAGGCTTACCTGTCAGAGATTTCCTCAAACCGTGCTCGGATGGGAGACCAACCTTGAAAGTTCTAATAGCAACCTCATCAAAGTCGCCATCAATTTCGTTAAACATCTCCCAGTACCTTTCAACATACGCCTTCACGGACTCTTCTTCCCTCATTGACATGGACAGTAAAGAGTCTAAAGGTTAAGGAATCCTACTGCATGTAATGAATCGGGAACAAAATGATTGGGTGAGTTTTTGAAGGAACTAATGGAATTTGTCTTTAGCCTATCAAACCATCTCATCGGCATTGGTCCCAAACTGGATGGCAATACTCTACACATCAAAGCCTCGTCCTGAGAATGAACAACCATCTTCAGTTTGAACTGACTTACGTGTTCTACAGGATCCGTTCGACCATTATACATGGCGAACATTGGCTGATGGAAACGTTTAGGATGTTTCGCCCTTTCTATCCTCCGTGTAAAGGGTGACTTCGAGATTTGGCTCAACGCCTTTTTCATAACATCGTTCCCTACTCCTTTGCGAGAAGGGCTCCTGTGTTTCCTTTGGTGAAAATGCTCATCCTCACAGGAGAAAGATTCGCTTGGTGGAGTTCTAGACCGTTGTTTGTATACAGTATCTTCTTTATCATTGGAAGAGACATCAGAGCTGAAAGGGTACTGCTTCTGTTTTGCCCGACGGAGTTGCTTTTTCAAATCATCAATCTCTCGTTGCATGGCTTTTATATCACCTTGCTCATGAGTTACATGATTTTTCCTTCGAAAACCACTCCCGTCTGTATGGACATGGTGCATGCTGCCTTCTTGATAATCTTCCCGATCTCTTTGATGCTCAAGATTGAGAAGTTCGTCCTATTGACAAACGTTGGCCGATTCCGCCTAGTGCGGACTTGTTTGATGTGGACCTAATCTCGTCATAACCATTAGACTATATTGGAACACAAGCAATTCCCACAAATGACGCCAATTGTAGGGTCATGATTTGGAGCCTAAGCCCAATGTGATTGGGATATAAGCCCAATGAGCCCAGTACAATAAATTTGTAGAGAGTGGGTGAAAAAGCTAGGCTCTTAACGAATGGGATAACGACTAATAAGGAGTTCCACTATAAACAAGCATAGAAACAGATATAAAACTTGAGGAAATCGTTGTCTGAGGAGATGAATTATTATTGAATTCACTGTTTATAAAAGTTGATGCTACAGTAATTCTTTTTCTCTTCTCCCTTCCAATTTTTCTTCGATCCCCCCCTCATGTGGAGTCTTTTACCTTATATAATTTTCTTTTAGACCATCTTGATCGCACACTTGTCAGTCATTCAAACCTTCACTTGAGTACATGTCCCATCAGGCATCTTCTTTGGCTTTCTGTGAACTGTAGTGGTTGAGACTACACTGTTCAGGGGTCTTCTCCACATAAATGCGACCAGAAAAGTTGCTGCAGTGCATTGAATGCGGTGGTAACAGCTTTTCTCTTAGATATTTCTGCATTCTTATCCTCTTCGTATACTCTTGAAGTTCATCCTTATCGTTGGAAGTTCGTAGAAGGTCGGCTAAGTTACTTAAGTACTCGCTTAACCAACATTCATCTTGTCCGAGTAGTATAACCTTCTCGGACTATACTCTTCCACCTTTATCTTTATGTGATCCTCCATTCCAGGGCTTATCTAATCGTTTGCTTCTCCTCGAACATATCCATGTTATCAAATAGGACTTAAGGCCCAGTATACAAATTTGGGACCTTGTCCCCACACATAAAATTTTATAAATAATTTTTAGTAAAAAATTAATATTTTTTCAACTTTTTGAATTCTTGAGAAAAATTGTATTGTTTTCAATTTTGTATGACAAAAATTATATGTTACATTTGTGATTGTCACTATAACAAATGAAAATATGAATATAAAATATATTACTATTTATTAAATTAGTCCAAACTGCAAAAATAAATTTAATGAGACTACCCTAAAAATATTATCACGCGCAATATGCGGGATCCGCGACTAGTTGTGCATAAAAGATGGGTTTCTAGATTGAATATTAAATAGTATTGAATTAGTACAAAACTTGGTGTGCATGTTAAGAACATGGAGAACATGTAATTCAACAACGAGATTTATAAAAAATTAATCCAACAAAGAGTTATTAGGTGAAGTAATATAGTTTAGAATTAAACCAAATGTAACTTGAACCCGTCTCATACTTGAAGTGTTGTAATATATAAACAATTTTTTGTTAACCTATCATTAGACACTGATAAGGAAAATTTACTATTCTTGTGTAGGTTTTCGTCCTGCATGAATTCAGGTGCGCTTTCAATTCTCTAATTTATGTATATTCTCTCAATCCCAATAGATATTCTAAGAGGGTATAACAACCATGGCTCATCAATTTAAATAATTAATTTATGTTAATTGTGCAATATAAGAATTACTTTTCTCTCCGAAAAAGAAAAAAAATTGTGTGAAATAATGGTCATAAGGATTCTTTTTTATTTATTTAGAAGAATGGCCATAAGGATTTTAGTTTCAAGTAAACATGGCTTTAGAACCTGAAGTTACTCTTCAATGTTGTCATTTGCTTACTTAGTATGTTTTTTTAATTTCGAAATAGATTCAGAGTGATACGAGGGACCGAAATTTGTTGCTCCACATACCATTTGGTAATATACCGCAATTCACTCTCCAATTTATGTTATCATTTAAAAACTTTGTCAAGCAGTTCAGCTCTGGCTATTTTTTGCTTAATTTAAGTACTCGTTTCCCTTACATTTGTCATATATATGAAATCATTATCAAATGTTATTTGCTTGTTGTATTACTCTAACTTGTAGAAAAAGATAATTAGTTAGTCAACCCTCAAGATAAATTGGCCACAATTGTGCAACGAAAGCATTGACTTATTTATTTTCTGATTTAAATTAATTCCTCACACTGATAAATAACTGATATATTGCACGTTAATGCTATATTGAATTGATTTCTTGTTTGTCACTTGCACGTTATATGATATGAAATCGCTTTTAAAATGCCAATGATTCTTGGAGGACATTATTAGATGCCTACAAACTTTTGCATGATATTTCTATAAAACGAGTTAATTTCACCAGAGACCTATCTAGAGTTCACGACTTCGTAAGAAAGGAAAACTTTGGATAGAAATCCTGAGACTTACAATGTCCATAATGTTCATAATATTCCGGTTGCCATCTTTTACTTCACTCCTCACTTGTTTCTTCTTCCTTTTGGTGGTGGCATATTGGAAGAGATATAAAGCCCGAGGTGCAATCCTGAAGTCGCCACCAGGGCCAAGGAGGCTTCCTCTTATAGGGAACTTGCATTAGTTGATTGGCTCAGGATCACCACCTCATTCTTCCTTGAGAGATTTAGCAAAGAAATATGGACCTGTTATGCAGCTACAATTGGGTGGGGTTTCGGCCTTGATCATTTCATCACCAGAAGCAGCTAGAGAGGTATTGAAAACACATGAACTTTGTTTTGTGCAAAGGCCTGACTTTTTGTGAGTGAATTTCTCTCATATGATTATTCAGGCATTCTTGTCTCTACCTATGGCGATTACTGGAGACAAATTAGAAAAATTTGTGTTTTGGAACTCCTAAGTGCTAAGCGAGTCCAGTCTTTTAGATCAATAAGAGAAGAAGAGGTATGTAATCTTATTGAAATTATTTCTTTGTCCAGTGGGCTTCCTGTAAATCTCAGAAAGAATTTATTCACCATTACAAATAGTGTAATTTCAAGGGCAGCATTTGGAGAAAAGTGCAAAGGTCAAGATGAGTTCATATCTCTGAATAAGGAAATAAATAAGCTTGCTCCAGGTTTTAATGTGCCGGATTTGTACCCTTCACTTAAATTTATTGCTTCAATCAATGGGATGAATACTACCTTGAAGAGATTACATCGAAAGAAGGAAAACATTTTTCAAGATATAATTGGTGATCATGAGATGATGAATACGAAAACCACTGGCATTACCAATGACTCTTCATGCAAAGAAGATCTTGTTGATGTGCTCCTAAAACTTCAGAACTCGACCTCAAATTTGAGGTGACTGCCAAACACATCAAAGCTGTCACTTCGGTATGACTTCAGAGACTTTGGCAATACTAAGGTTTCTTTTTTTTCCACTACCATTAATATTTATATAAATCAATATTAATTAAATTTTTTTTAGGACATCTACTTTGCTGGGGGTGACACTGGAGGAACAACCTTAGAATGGACAATGTCAGAGTTGCTTAGAAACCCAAAGGTAATGGAGAAGGCACAAGCTGAAGTGCGCAAGGTCTTAGAAGGAAAGAGGAAAATTGAAGATACAGACATCCAAAAGTTAGATTATGTGAAATCATTTGTCAAAGAAACTTTACGATTGCATCTTCCTGCAACCTTAATTGCAAGAGAATGTAGGGAAAGATGTAATATTAATGGATATGACATCCCTACTAAAACCAAAGTCCTTGTTAATGCGTGGGCATTAGGGAGAGATCCAGATTATTGGGTCAATGCTGATTGCTTTCAGCCAGAGAGGTTTCATGGTTCTTCTGTTGATTTTAAAGGGACTGATTTTGAATTCCTTCCATTTGGGGCAGGAAGGAGGATGTGTCCAGGCATATCATTTGGTATTACAACTGTTGAACTTGCACTTGCTCAATTGTTGTACCACTTTGACTGGAAACTACCGAATGAGGTAAAACCAGAAGAACTTGACATGACTGAGAATACTGGATTAACCTGTAGGAGAAAGAATGATTTGTATTTAATTGCCACTACTCGTATTCCTTTCCTTATTGAGACATGTAGTCAGTAGGATGTAATAGTTAAGTGTATCAGAAATGGTACCCAATCTTAAGTGTCTGTTCGAGGATATTGGAATATGTTATTTGGGGTGGTATGGTTCAAAAATATATGTTAACAGAGTAAACAAGATAACTTCTATATATCTGCATTTGAATTAATGTCAATTTGTGTTATAGATACAATATTCCAACAATTTTTGAGCTTGTCCCCTTAAGACAGATGATCAAACTCATTGAGCCCGCCACTCAGGTTGTCCCCTTATACAGATGGTCAATTTTTTATTTTATTTTTTAGGATGGCCATAGGATAGACAAATCAAAATATTTTCAAAATACTATACATATAAAAAAATAAAAAAAATCTTCAAGGTTAGGGTGTTTATGTGAACCCCTTTCCTTCAACTTGGTGCTGTTTCTACCATCCTTCTACTTGTTCATCCCCTCTATTTTTTCTTTCCTATACCATTTTTCCATCTAGGGCTGCTCCATTGTTAAGCTAGGATGATCACAGGACAACTTGACTTGCAAAAAAAATCATGTATATATATATACAAAAAAAATATATATATATTCTATACTAACCTCTAATTTTGATCACTTGATAAAAATGTGGTGAGTCCCTCTTAAAACTTGTTTGCTTGAAATTTTTGGAAACTCATCTAAAAATTGCAAACACCATAAATGAAAGCGTTCTTTAAAATGTTTTCAACAAATAGGTGGTGACTATTTTGGAAATAATGCCACCGTCCACCTTTTTTTTTTTTTTTAGCTCTCTGTCTCTCTTCAATCCAATCCCTATGACTTGCGACCCAAGGTAGAATCATATCTTCAATCCAGTTACAGCGAGTCAATATTGGTGCTAATCTTGAAGTTGGAGCCACAGATTGGCGATAGGTGTGCGAGGTCGGCTGTATTGCAACCTTCTCGGAAATTCCTAGACTTCCCTTGTGTATATGCCATCTTGAAGTCGAAGCCACGAGAACTGTCGGAAAATCTTGTGTCAAAATGTGATTGGCGGTAATTTGTGATTGAAATTTCAATAATATATTAATATGGACTTTGCGACATGTGTAGACACCATCATTGTATACTCAATATAGTGGCGGAGTCAGAATTTGTTTTCAATGGGCCAAGTTAAAATAGAAAAATTCTATAAAATTTTTTTTTATATAATTAACGTTAACTTAACAAAGTTGTTTTATCAAAAAAAAAAAAAAAAAAAAAACAAACAAACGAAGTTGTGCTCTTCTTTCTTTCATGGTTATATAAATCTTGAACTAAATTTTTTAGTAATCTATTTTTTCGACATATATAGTTAAACAATCACTCAAAAAATCATTCTCATATCTATCATCGTTATTTATGATCACATTCAATGAAAGTGATATCTATTTCTTTAAGTTCAGATCTTTGTACCTTACATATTAAGTTTTAGTATTTTTGAACAATAGCTTCCAAATTTTGAACTTTTTTTTAATTAAAATATGTATAAATTGTGAATGATTTCCTTCATTGAATTACTCATTCTTTTATCTTACTCACAAACACTACTTGATGAAGTATAAATATGTAAGCAGACGAATGTGAAATCAATCCCATAAGGGAAGATTTCATTTTATTCAGATTTTTTTTTTTTCCTTGTTTAGTTGATTTCGTAATTTGTTACAGATTTTTTGGTGTATGGATTTGAAGGATAATCAGCTATTTTTAATAAAATTTTCATGTAATCTACCTATTTGATATCACTGCAAATAAAGTTTTCAAAAAGCAAGGGGGAGCCACCCCCCCCCCCCCTCCAACTCTCCCCTGCCTCTGACTCCCTATCACTTAAGCCTCCAGCCCCAATGAACAGCTTGACAATTGGGTAATTGAAGTGTTCTTAAAATTTAAAAGTAATCGTAACACAAAAAGGCTCAAAATTGTTTCATATATGATGTTGGCAATTAAATGACTCATTCTTTTACCAATATCTCTTGAACCACAATAAATTTTTGAGTGAGACTTGTTCCATTAAAAGTTTATATCCAAGGCTTCAAAATGGACAAAAATTTGACCCAAATTGTATTTAAAATAAGTGAGATACGTTGGTTTGAAGTTTGTGCAACAATGTAGTCAACATGTCAAATGAATGAATGATATGTACACATCTGCATGGGTGTGTACTTAAAAGCATACGGAGACGGACATAAAGCTCAAAGCCTCATGGTCTACAGAAGCACGTATCAGGCACACTTCTGTGGTGCTTTTCAAGAAGCAAAAATGGTGGCTCAATCTTAAAGCGCGTGTTGAGGAAATGACATAGACATTGATTTATTAGTACTACTAGTCAAGGTAGCACGTGCAAGCCATGAGAAAAAAAGGTAGTGATTAAGATCAATTTTAGATTTTATTTGTATCACAAAATAAAAATATAAATCATTTGATTTTTAAAATACATAGAGGTTTACATTAATAAAAAGATACATTAATTTTAAGAATTTTGATAATTATGTTATAAAAAGTTAATCTCAATCGTATAAGACCGTGACAGATCCTAGTCCAATATTTTATTATTTTATTTTGACGTATAACTTACACCTCAATAGTTGTGAATATATTGTAATAACAACAAAATGTCATGATATTTTTAGTTGTGCTAGATCTCGGTATAATATTTTATTATTTTATTTTATTATATTTTGACCCATAAGGAATTGACACATGCGTCATAACGTTTTCATAATATCTCTATGTATACATTATACTTAATTACAATGTAAATTTATGTTGTAGACAAAAAAATTGGCAAATTTTGTACACATTTACAAAATGTGTACAATATTTTCCATTTTTTGTGCAAATGTGTATAATATTAACCACTTTTGTGTATTTACAATGTAAACTTGCATTGCAAGTACAAAGTAAACATATAAAGATCTTAAAAAAATAAAAAACAAAAACAAAGCTCAAACCAACTAGCATACTTGAAGGGGAAATAAAAGAAAAGAGAAAGTGCACCTCACTAATTGAATAAACCAAAAAAACACTATTCATTAGCCTTGGGCTATTTTTTTTATAGTTAATAGATATGATAGCTTACATAAATATTTAAAAGAAAAAAAAAACACAAACCAATAACTGGAAAAAAAAAAAAAACCCTTAGGCACTATATAAATTAATGCAAAAATGTTGTGGATTTAACATTTTTTTTATTTGATCTATAAAAAACTAAGATCTCAACAATTATGAAAATATTGTGATAACAATAAGTGTTGTAACATTTTCTCAAAACATTTATTTTTAGTTGTGATTGGTCATAGTCTCATATTTTATTATTTTATTTTGACTTATAAGAAATTGACACGTCAATAATTGTGAAAATATTGTGAAATTTATTGTATCAGTATAAAAATATATATATCAACTTACATAAATATTTAAAAGAAAAAAAAAACACAAAACGATTACTAAAAAAGAAAAAAAACTTTGGGCACTATAACTACCGTGCCAGTTGAATAAACCAAAAACACTACACAATAAGTGTTGTAACATTTTCTCAAAACATTTATTTTTAGTTGTGATTGGTCACAGTCTCATATTTTATTATTTTATTTTGACTTGTAAGAAATTAACATGTCAATAATTGTAAAAATATTGTGAAATTTTTTGTGTCAGTATAACAATATATATACCAGCTTACATAAATATTTAAAAGAAAAAAAATCACAAACCGATTACTATTAAAAAAAAAAAGAAAAACTTTAGGCATTGTAGCTACCGTGCCAATTGAATAAACCAAAAGCACTGCACAATAAGTGTTGTAACATTTTCTCAAAATATTTATTTTTAGTTGTGGCTGGTCATAGTCTCATATTTTATTATTTTACTTCCACTTGTAAGAAATTGACACATCAATAATTGTGAAAATATTGTGAAATATGTTGTGTCGGTATAACAATATATATATCAGCTTACATAAATATTTAAAAGGAAAAAAAAAAAAAAACTTTGGGCACTGTAGCTACCGTGCCAGTTGAATAAACCAAAACCACTGCACAATAAGTGTTGTAACATTTTCTCAAAACATTTATTTTTAGTTGTGATTGGTCACAGTCTCATATTTTATTATTTTATTTTGACTTGTAAGAAATTGACACGTCAATAATTGTGAAAATATTGTGAAATTTGTTGTATCAGTATAAAAATATATATATCAACTTACATAAATATTTAAAAGAAAAAAAAAAACACAAAACGATTACTAAAAAAGAAAAAAAACTTTGGGCACTATAACTACCGTGACAGTTGAATAAACCAAAAACACTACACAATAAGTGTTGTAACATTTTCTCAAAACATTTATTTTTAGTTGTGATTGGTCACAGTCTCATATTTTATTATTTTATTTTGACTTGTAAGAAATTAACATGTCAATAATTGTAAAAATATTGTGAAATTTATTGTGTCAGTATAACAATATATATACCAGCTTACATAAATATTTAAAAGAAAAAAAATCAAAAACCGATTACTATTAAAAAAAAAAAAAAAACTTTAGGCATTGTAGCTACCGTGCCAATTGAATAAACCAAAAGCACTGCACAATAAGTGTTGTAACATTTTCTCAAAATATTTATTTTTAGTTGTGGCTGGTCATAGTCTCATATTTTATTATTTTACTTCCACTTGTAAGAAATTGACACGTCAATAATTGTGAAAATATTGTGAAATATGTTGTGTCGGTATAACAATATATATATCAGCTTACATAAATATTTAAAAGGAAAAAAAAAAAAAAACTATAGCTATTGTAGCTATAGTGCCACTTGGCACTGTAGTTACCGATCAAAACTTGAGGAAAAAAAAAAAAAGTGGCTCACGAAACCAAAGCATTGTAGTTATAATGATTTAGCACATTCACTCTTTTATATATATAGATTTATTTTCAGTTGTGGTTGGTCACAGTTTCATATTTTGTTATTTTATTTTGAATTATAAGAAATTGATACCTCAATAATTGTGAAAATATTATGAAATGTGTTATGTCAATATAACTATATATATATATATATATATATATATATATATAAAAGGAAAAAAAAATACAAATGGAAGACTGAAAAAAGAAAAGAAAAAAACTATAGCTACTGTAGCTACAAGG